>JBCFYV010010177.1:0-14955 GCA_039000515.1 Timema cristinae | reverse complement strand
AAAAACAAACAAACTAAAAAAAATTTATTTTAAAAAAAAAACTAAATGTTAAAAAAACATTTTATTAAAGTTTTTTAAAATGGAAAAAAAACAAAAAAAACCAAAAAAGTATACAAAAATTTAAAAAGGTTAAATTGAGATAAAATCCGATGAGATTTAAAAAAAGTGACTCAAATGGTTTAAAAAAGATTGCCTGGGTAAAAAGGATAAAACAAATAACCCCTTGCGCTGTGGGAAAAAAAAGGAAGGTCACCTTTAAAACAAGGGCCAGGCGATAGGGGATCCTGCGAACCAAACAAAATGTGGTGCCCCAAAAGGGGGTCGCAAAGTTAATGGAGGGGATCCCCCCCCAGTAAAAAAATAGGGTAAAAAATTTTCCCCCACCGGATCTCGTCCGAGACCCCCTCTTTCTGACTTTGTATAAAAGGGCCATCCCGAACCCCCGTCCCTTGGCCCGCAGTTTTTCTGACGGGGTGGGCCCCACTGCTTCCCGGGTGCGTAAGGCCCCACCCAAACTCCCCCTTAAGGCAAAAAATGACCCCCAGACTCCCCTCAGGAGGCAGGCGTGCGTTTGGGCCCGCCTGGTCAGCGTTCATTTTGAAAGACCGGCGTGACCGGAACCCACAAAGGGAGCCGGGTGTTTTAGAATCAATTTTTAAAATTTGTTGTAAACCCCTGCACGAGAGGATTCCACGAGTAGAGGTGGAAAATGAAAAACTATGGAACCCGAAAAGTGAAAACAAACGGTGACATTCGTATAAAAAACATGATATTTAAAAATGGCATATAGTTCAGCCGAAAAAAACAGTTTTCAAGGTAGGAATTTAAAATTGGACCCTTCCAAAAACAAAAGAACCCCACGGAGGCCCCCGCAATTTGAGCCACCCGTATAAATGCGTTTAAACCCCAAAAGGGGTTGCGAGGAGCTCATTAAAGGCCCTCTGATAAAAAGTGGGGGGTGGTTTTTTTGGGAATTGGCAAGATCAAAAGGGCATTGAGGTAGACTATTTCCCGGGAGAAAACTCGCCCGGGGGATGGGGGGGATGCCTTGGGGGACACCCCAAGTGTAAAAACCCTAGCACCTGACCCAAACCCGGCCTTGTAACGCATTTTTTTTAAATACAAGACCGGTTGGGGGGGATAAACAGGAGTAGGCAACATCGCGATACATGAAGTTTCGCCCGAAAGACCAGAAGATAGGACCCCCGGTAAGAAGGGGGGGCTCAGGGCGTGGGCAAGATGCTGACGATGGTGGTACGAAAAAGGCAAGAAAAGGCAGTGAAGCCAGCATGGTGGCCTATTAGCTCTTTTCGGGGGTCTGTGACCCAAAACAAAGCCCCCGTAATGTTTGATCTGCCCGGGCCCCTATACGGCGCATCAAAGTTTCCCCCTTCAGCAAGGACCGCTAATGCTTTGAGCAAGTTCAATGTTTGATACACCGCTTTAGGTCTTTGATGGGGGGACCCAAGTTAATTTTAAAATCAAAAAAAACCCCCCGAAACCTTTTGTTTCTGAGCTGGAAAAACAAAGGTTTTGTTTAAAAATTTGGGGGCGGGCTGTATTGCGTGTTCTATAAAAGGGAAACCCTTTGTTGGTGAAAAAGCGAAACCCATTACGCGTAGACCCAAAGATTGTTTGCGAGAGCTGTATCTCCCGTTCCCCCCTGTGGAGTTGACGAATGCAAAATTGCAAAGTCACCCAAAAGAGGCATGCCCGTACAGGAAGCGACTTTGTACAATGCATTTATTGCGATAGCGAAAAGACGCTAGAATACTACCCCGGGCCCCCCCTTTTCTTGAATTAAAATCATCGGATCGGTTTATTTAATTACCCCGGGAATGTTATCCAATAAAATTGGATATAAAAGAAAAAGTTTTTTCGAAACCCCCTTGAAAAGCGTTTTCAAATGCCCTACCCCCAGGGGTTAGTAGGCTTTTCCAGATCGAAAAGACAGCGAAGATGTTTTGGGGGGAAAAGCGTCCGAATAGGTTCCGAGGAAAGGTGAATGGATCGGGTTAACGGGGGAAAAAACCCAAATTTAAATTAGATAGCAGATTGCGGGATTTTAAAAAAACCTATAATCGTTATTATTATTTTTTCCCCAAATTTTTTTCCAACAATATTAAAGTATGGTTATGTAGGGTTGGGTCTAATTTATTTTGCCCAATTTTTAAAATAGGGTTAGGTTTCTTGCCTTTAAGTGAGGGGAATGTGAGATTCCCAAAACTTTATAGGGTCTAAAAGAAATGCCTGCCCGGGAGGGGGCAGCTGACGCAAAATTCATAAAAGAAAAAGTGTTGGACCCAGAGGCTGGCTGCCGGTGGGAAGGGTAGGGCAGTTCATTTTGGGAAGGGGGGTTAAATCCTCCCCCCACTTCGCCAAAAACAAAAATGGCGCTCGATGTTCCCTTTAAATGCGAACCTTTGTAGTCGCAGGTAGAAATAGCGGGAATCGGCCCCTACATTAACGATCCCCCGGGGAGGAGCCCCTGAACCGTTAACTGAGGGCAGGTATATTGTTATTGGAATTGTTGCTATTAGTAATTTATTTATATTATCCCCTTTTAGTTTTGGGGGTGGATATTGTAAGGGTTTTAAAAAAATTTTTCCCGATTCTTTGCTTTACGAAATATACGGCGGCTCGAGGAGAATCCGGAATGAATAGGTTCTCCAAGTAGGGGGTCGGGGAAAAAGAGTAGGGCCCTTGACGGTCAAAATAGCAACCGCATTGCGTCAAGGGGGGCGGTGGGGGATTTTGGCGAGGATTTAGGGGTGGGGGCCCCCGCCCCCGCGTGACGTGAAGTAAAATATCAGTTTCATCGCGTAGGAGAAGGGATTCGTGGAAAACGGGGAGTCGCGGAATTTTTCCCCGTTTGGCCTTTTCACCCCCTTTGGGGAAATGTGTGTACTTGGGAATCTTGGGTGGGGAAAACAGTATAGGGAAGTGATCGTTCCCCCCCTAGGGCCCTTTGGAACCCCAAAAGGAAAAGGGCGGATCTGGGCTACATAAAGTTAGGTCGATGGAGAGGATACACCATAAAATGGAGAATTTTGTTGGGTCCCCGGGTTATTAGACCCGGTTTCCCCAGAAAAAAAAATTTACCCTCCCCCCGCGGGATCGTAAAATTTGATCCACCCAAAGGTTTTTGGCATTAAATCCCCCGAATATAGGGGGGGGGAAAATTGCTAAAGGGCCCCTTTAAATTTTCGAAATACTTCCCCGGCGGGAGGTAATGCGATATGTCATCTCCAAGAAGGGGAAAAATCGGGCAGGATAAAATTTGGGGTGGAAAAGTGTTAAAAATTTTTTTTGATATATATTTCGTGCGAATTTAGCCCCAAACCCCCCGCTAGCCGATCAAAGAAGGTTGTCGGACGTAAAAATCTACCCACGAAATGGGTTGTCTTTTGGGGCGGAAGTGGGTTTGCAAACCAAGAGGGAAAGGTGCGGGAAAATTTTTTGTTTAATTTCCCTTACACAGCATAAAACCCTCAACCCTTGTAGTAGCGACATAAGTTATTATTATAAAATTTAGTTATCCTGAAATCATGAACTATTTTAAAATTAAAAAATTGGTTGGGGGCCCTTTTTTGGTCCTCTTGCCTTTCCCCAGTCTCTCCTGGAACCCCCCGTTAGGAGAGGCTTGGGTTTTATTTGGAGAGACGGGGGAGTCGGACCCTTGCGCGAAGGCTTTGTTGGGCCCCTTCGACGTTTTTTTTATATTATTCTTTTCGGGGGTTCTCTCGCGGGGCCCTTTTTTGGGGGCCCCGGGGGACTCCCCTTTAGGGCCTATTTTCCCCCACTATCCCGGCCCCTTGGGAAAGCCAGAGGGAGAGTGAGCGACTAACTGGCCCCGATGCCTTTATTTCCCCGAGGAGGGCTGGGGGAAAGTCCCCCGGGGGGGGCTCGGAGGATTTCCCCCGAGGGGGGCTCGGGGGGTTTCCCCCCGAGGGCGGCTCGGGGTGTTCCCCGGGGGGGGTCGGGGGGGTTCCCCGAGGGGGCTGGGGGGGTTCCCCCGGGGGGGGGGTTCGGAATGTTCCCCGAGGGGGTTCCCCCTGGGGGTAAGGTGGGGGAGGCGACTGTTTTTGAGGGGGTGCCACTGCCCTTTATTTGTCCCCCATAGTTGATGCTGGGTTTTTTTTTGAGTTCGAATAGAGACGGGGGCACAGGCGTGTAAAATCTTTCAAAATTTAAATGGGGGGCGTTGGGGAAAATTTATTTTTGGCTAAAAATTTGGCGTGGGAACTTTAAAAATCCGGATTGTAGTGCGTATACTCTTTCGTGTGGGCAAAAAGGGATTTTTTCTGTTTGGTTCCAGGACTTTTTTCTCTATTCCCCAATTGGGACGGGCCCGAAAAGGGCAGAATGAGGCCCCTTGCAATTAATGAGAATTTGGAGACTCGTGGTTGTTGTGAGCCCCCTTAAACCCCAAGGTTGGGTTCCCCGAAACGCAGTTGTATGCCGAATTTGATAAAAAACGGGGGGTTGGGGACATACGGCCGGACCCTAAGAGTGGAAACCAGCTGGTTTTTGGTAAGGAAGGAGTGGCAAAGTTAGGAATAATGTCAGTATTCTTCAATACATCTTTCCTTTGATGGTAATCCTATATACTTCGGTGAAGTTGAGGGGAATCCCCTTTCACAGATTTTCAAGCTTACGCTATCGAGGTTTAAAGAATTTTGACCATTTGCAAACATGAGGAACCTGGGGGGGGGGTTCCCCCTTCCCCTTTAAAATGTTCGAAGGGGGCCCCGGGTATGGTGTTTTGATTATTTTGCTGTTGAAGGTCATTTTCGGTCGGGGATCATTATTTGCCATCGCGCAGTTTTTAATTGAAACCCCAGTCGGCCGCCCCATAATCATTTTTCGAGGACAAAGGGCTGACACCTGGGGTTTCCTCTTTCTTTATTCGAGACATTCCCCAAAAGGGGGGGGGGCCCTCCCCATTTTGGGATTTTTTAATTTAAAGGGCTTGAGGGCCTTTCCCCGTTTCCGCCTCTTATTATTTAGACCCTGGAGGGGGGGGCGCATTTCCCAGCTTTTTTTGGAGTATTTCCAGGGGGCGACAAGTTTTGGCCTGCCAGATTGGGGAAAACCCTCCCAATATCGGATCGTAGACCAGGGTGACCCAATTTGGTTCTAACTATGGCCCCTGTTTAATGCCCCGGCGAGGGGCTTATACGACGTAACATGAAAACCCTTGCTTTAGAGCATCGGGGGAAGAGAGGGTGCAGAAAAGTGGGTTGTGGGAAAGTGCCAATTTTTACGCCGGGCCCTCTAAAAACGCAACCGATTTTTTCCCCAAAGTAGGGTAGGTATTTGTCACCCCAAAGGCCCCTTCTAAAAGGATTGCAACCGGGGCCATTTCTTTTAGGAGCTAAGGCAGGGGTACCCCAATAAACAGAGAAGAAGGGGTTTAGTTGCCAAGGTGTAAACAAAAAGGCCAAAAGGCCTCTGTGCGTGTGAACGGGGGGGAAAGGAAGAAAAAGGAAAGGGTAGAAAAAGGGAAGGGGGAAGGGGAAAAAAAAAGGGGGAAAGTGAAGGAAAAAAAAATGATGTAAAAGGGAAAAAGTATAGGATAGGTTTGTCCCACACGAGGTAGTTGCAAGAAGCCCCCTTTTGTCGTTTAGAAAGAGGGGTTATGGGGGGACTTTTAAAACCCCCGCCCCGAGGGGGGGGTTTGGGGACATTTGAGTTGACTAAATCTGGAAAATAAATTTTTAAATCCCGGAACGATGTAAATTTTCCCTTGGGCCCTGGTATGAGATCTTCTTTTCGTATTGAAATTAAAGGGATTTTTCTTCCCTTCCATTTCGGAAGGCCAAGAGAGGGCAATTTGGACCTTTGCGTTAAGCATTTTTTGGGAAAACCGCTTGGTGTTTCATGACCCCTTGTCCCAATCCCAAGGTTGGTTCCCACGCATCGCGCTTCGTATGCCCAAACCCTGGACTAAAAACAGCGCCGGAGTTGGGACTAGGGCCGGGCCCGAGAGTGGAACCCAAGTGGCCCCCTCGGAATGGGGGCTGTGCATTGGGGATATAGTACCCGTTTTTTTTCTGTCGTTCTTTTTTGTGAAATTGGGGGGAAATTTTTTCTTCAAAATCCCCTCAATGCTACGAGTTGAAGTCAAGAAGCCCAAAATCCTGCAAAAGAGGTTCCCCCTTCAGTTATAAGCGTTTTATCAGTTTTTTCAGAATAGCCTAATGTTGGGGGAGGGAGTCAGTTGCAATTAAATAAAATTTTAGTGCCATTGGGGTTTTCCCTTATAGAAATTTTCTCTTTTTGCTGCCCCCAATTTACCCTTTTTCGGGATAAATGGGTGACGCGATTGAGGCTTTCATTGGTGTTTTCGAGCCCTCCCCAGGAAGGGGGCTGCGGCTACATTTTCCGGGGTTTTTCCACGGCAGGGGGAGGGCCCTTACCCTTTTCCCCCGGGCCCTTATAATATTACCCGGGCAGGGGGGGGGTCCAGCGGACAAGTTATCACCATGCGTTTTTTTGGGGGCAATACACAGTATCTTATCGTAGCCCCGGGGTGACCCCCAGTTGGTAAAACCACAAAAGGGGTGAAAAATGTCCCAACGAGGGGCCCCCATACACGTAAAATGATAACTTCACATGGGTCGCCAGGGGGTCATCGCAGAAAGGGGGTGTATGAAAGTGCCAATTTTTGTTCGTCCCTATGAACCCAAACCCGATCTTTTTCAAAGTAGGGTCCCCTGTTATTGTCCCCCCTGAGGCCATTCTATAAGTAATTACAAGGCGCAATTTCATCGGGGAGCTCAAATCGGGGGTCGTCAACGGAGGGGAAAAGTCTCTGTGCGGGATAAAAGGGGGGGGGAGGGGAAAAAAGGGTAAGGAAAGATAAAAGCAAAGGGGGGGAGGAGTGAATAAAAGGAAAGGATTGATAAAGCAAAGGGGGGCGGAAGTGAAAAAAAGGGGAGAGTGAAAGTGAGGAAAGAAGAAAAGATGTAAAAAGAAGTATATAGGATAGGTTTTTGCACGGGAGCCCCCGCTTTTAGTGCTTTTACGACAAGCAGGGTATTGCGGAAAATTTTAAAAAACCCGTCCCGCAGGGGGTTTTCCCTGAAGCCCCTTTTTTTAAATTTAATGAAATAAAGGCTATAACCGCCCTCTTCTTCAGTCTGCCCTGCCGACCCCCTTTTTCCCCAAGGACATCGAGAGTATATATGTCGATAGGGGGGAAAGGACGCGGGGGGTGTTTCAAATTTTCAGCCAACATATTTTTATTAATAGGTAAAAAAACATTTTTATTTTTAATTTATTTAAGTAAACCGAATAACAATGTTTTTAAAATTTTAAAAAAGTTGTATTAGAAAAATTGGCAATCCTTAGAACTTTAGAACAGAAAAGAAATGTGAAGAAGAATTTGTTTTGATCTAGTTCCCGGGAAAATTAGGGAAAAATACGTCTTAAAAAAATAAATGGAAAGGTGATGCAATTAATTTTTTTTTTTGAATCTAAAAGTGTATTAAGCCCCCAAAGAGTAGTTTTAAATTTCGAATTTATTTTTGAAATATTCTTTGGTTTTCTTGGAAATGGCGGAAACTTTAAGGGTTTTTAGAAAATTTTGAAATCGCATAAAATTTTAATTTAAAAAAAGTAAAAATATAAAAAAATAATTCAAAAAAATTTACAAGTAGGGTGGGTTCTGGACGCCCTTTTTTTATGGGGTTGAGTAATTCGCGATGCCGGAATCTTTTTAAAAATTCTAAATTGCTTTTTTAAAATTCTTGGAACAAGCATAAGTTAAAAATAACACATTTTAGAACAAACCCTTTAAGCCCAGAAAAATAAAGGTAAGTTTATTTTTTTTTGTTTTTACCAAAAAAAATTTTTACAAAGGGAAATGGTGGTTACCCTCCCCAGTTTAAAATTTAATTGTTTGAAAAACACCTCGCAAAGTTTCAATTTTCCCACAAAAACAATAACTTTGTTAAATATTATTTTTTAACAGATAAAAGGGCATATCTTGTATAAAATGAAAATTTAAAGAGAAAAAGGCTTGGGTTAAAGAAAAAATAACGTTTTGGTTTTCTGATTAAAATGTAATTTATTTTTAATTTGGCGTGAAGAACGCCTTTGAGTGTTTGTAGTCTTTCCCCCTTTGTTCCCTCTTATTTAATTTAATGAATTTTCGGGTTTGGGTAAAGCAAAATTTCTCTCTTCTGGAGAAGGAAAAGGGACGATCATATGAACCGATTTAGGAAGCCTTTTTTTTACAACAGATTCCTTAAAAAATTACTTCGATTTTTTTAGTTTGTTTGTCATGTATTTGTCGAAGATTTTAAATCTGAAAAAAACCAAAAAAATTTTTTCGATGAATGTTACATTGCTTTATTTTCTTAAGTGTTGTAATTTCAAAAAGCTAAGCTTGTTTATATGCGTTTATAATAAGCTTTATAAAATTTAATCGGTGGAAAAAAAGTTTTATTTATTTTAAAATCTTTAGTGGTTTGAACCCATAACGATGTCAGTGTTCGAATAGGGGAGGGGAGGTGTACATATTTCTTTAAATGGATATCCAGTTTCCCTATAGGAAATGTGGATTATTTTCTATAATTCTACCTTCTCCCTATTCCACCCGATTTTTTTTTAAAGGTTAAAAAACTGCATGAGTGAATTAGAAGTTTGGGGGGGGGGAGGATAAGTTTGGAATCGAAATCGAATAAAATTTGATAAATATTTTTTTCTATGATTCCATTTTACATTAAAAATTTTTTATAAAATCAAAATTAAATTTATAAATTTTATATTTTTAATAGTTTTCCCCGGGGTTTGTTTAGTATAGTGGTTTGGGGGAGGGAGGGATAATTTTAGGAAATGTGCCCCATCTAATGAAGTGAAAAACACTTGAAAATAAAGTTTCAGAAAGGTTCCCGTTTCCAGCAAAAAAAAGATTGAAATTTTTTCCCGTCTCAAATTAGGTTTTTTTACTCGCGATAGAAAGCCGGTTGGGAAATTTTAAAAATCCTGCACTTCGAAGTATTAGTGATTTGTGCATTGCTCATAGAACAATTACAAAAAGAAAGGAAAAGTAGAGGAAAATCTACACAAAAAAAAGGGGAAAATAGAGGAACAAACTTGCGTACGGCTTAAAGGTAAAAAAAGTAAAAAAAATAAAAGGTAATACCCGAAAATTTTGCCCGGGTTTTAAAAATGAAATTAGGAAAATTGACAAAAATTTACATTAGAAATAAATAATTCCCAAATAATTTAAAAGAAAATAAATATACAAATTAAGGTCGTGGTTGTTGTCATTAATTTATTTTGATCGCTAAGTCTATGAAATTTTTTGTAAAAAAAATATATTGGAAAAGGGGTTAAACTACTATTTTAATATAATAAGAATTTCCTTTCATTTTGCCGAGTTTTTTATTATTTTTATTTTATTTTTATTATTGTTTAGAGGCCCCTCGACGCAAAAGGTCATTAAGGCCTTGAATTTATTAAAAAAATAATAAAAAACCCCCGGGAAAAGATAAAAAATTACCCTCTAGACACTATAGGATGTCAAAGGGCTCTTGGTTAAATTAATGATACACTTGAAAAAAAAAAAGTGATCCCCCAATAAAAAGACAAAAAAACTATTAAAATATAAACGTTAAAAAGCAAAACTGTTTTAAAAAGAAATCGTTAAAAAGACAAAAAAACTGTTAAATTGTTAAAAAAAAAATGTTAAAAAGATAATTGAATAAAAATTTCAAAAGCCCCTTTATAAAAGTGATCCCAAAAACATTAAAAAAAAACCCCTGGGTATAAAAGGAAATAAAAAAAATAATCATGACTTGCGTAATAAAAACGTAAGTCACCTTTAAAATAAGAGCCAACGGAAAGGGGCTATTTGCAACACTACCCAAAATTGATGACACTGGGAGTACACAAAACTCACACACGGGGGGTCCCCCCTCAGTAAAAAAAAAAATGGTCAATGAAATATGCCTGAGCGGGTTCTCGTACGATGACCTCCCCCTTTACATTTCGTATAGAAGAGGGCCCCTCGCGACCACCGTACCATGGGCCCCACTTGTTTGAGCAGGGTCGAGACCCAGCCGTGCCCGGTGGAAAAATCCCGCCCAACATAACCCTTTAGATTAAAAAAAAGACACCCAGGGCTGCCTCCGGAGGGGGGGCGTCCGCCTCCTTTGGGTGCTAAGTCCCCCCAGTTATTTCTGAAGACCGGTGACCGGAATCCCGAAAAGGCGGGGGTGCTTATGAATCAATTTAAAAAATTTTTTTTGTGAATCTCTGACGAGAGGATTCACGAGTAAGGGGTGGACAATGCCAAAGAGCATCATGGTCCCTGCAATGAGAACAAACCCGGTGAAAATTTCGATTACAAAACATACGTTAAAAATGGAATAGTTCAGCCCCAAAAACATGGTTTTCTCGAGGTAGACCAAAAATTTTAAAAATTTGGATCTTCCACAACAAAAGTCATCCCCCGGGGCCCCCCATTTGGGGCCTCGTGTAAATGGTTTTAAAACTCCAAAGGGGTTTTCGAGGAGTTCATTAAAAGGCCTCTGTTAAAAAGTGTGGGGGGGGTGTTTAGGGAATTGGCAAGGTCAAAATCGCATTGAGGTAGGGGTATCTTTTCCCGGGAGAAATCGACCTGGGAAAGTGGAGATGCCTTTGGAAGTTATCCCCCAGTGTGAAAACCGTAGCTCCTGATCCCCAACGGCCCTTTTACTACGCCATTTAGTTTCAACAAGAACGGTTAGGGGGATGAAAAAAGGACGTAGGAACATGCTCGCCATGCAATAAGTTTGAATAAAAAGCCGAAAATAGGGCCGGGTAAGAAAAGGGGGTCACCGGCGTCGGCACGATGCTGACGATGGATGTACGAAAGGACCTACCGTCGATGCCGCATGGTGGGCATTTCAGCATCTTTAAGCGATGGTTTGCAGGCCTACACAAAACCCCGTAATCTAGTTTAGATCTGACCAAGGCCCCATACAGGCGCATCAAGGTTTCCCCTTTAGACCCCCGGACCGAAAATAAGATTTTAGCAAATTAATCTTTGATCACCTCGTTTTAGGTCTTTATGTGGGGGGGATCCAAGTTAAATTTAAAATAAATAAAAGTCCCAGAAAAATTTTGTTTTTGAGAGGGAAAAAAGTGGTTTTTTAAAATACTGGGGGTGGCTGTTTTGCGTGTTCTATGAAAATGGAAACCGCGTTTGGGTGCAGAAAAAAGCGAAAACCCCTTTCCGTGCCCACGATCCAAGATTGTTGACAGAGGCTGTATTTGCCCTTCAAAACCCTTTTGGGGGACTTGACGAACTGCAATAAAATTTGGGAAATATCCAAAAAGAGCTGACCGTAAGGATGGCCCCATTGTCAAAAATGCTATTTATTGCGATAGCAACAAGTCAGTCGAATACTACCCGAGGCACCCCATTTTTCTTGAATAAAATCATCGGATAAGATTCAACCTTACCCGGAATTGTCTATACGACATAAAATTGGATATAAAAGAAGGAAGGTTTCCTCGAAACTCTCAATTAAAAAGCGTTTACAAAATGCCGTACCGTCAGTTGGTATCGTACGCTTTCTCCAGATCGAAGAGACAGCCAGAAGATGCTGTTTATGGAGAAAAGTGTCACGAATAGCCGTCTCTAGACAGACAAGGTGATCCACGTGGATCGGTTACGGCGAAAACCACATTGAATATTAGATAGCAGATTGCGGGATTCTAAATACCATATAAGTCGATTATTAATTATTTTTTCCAATATTTTACACACACAACTAGTTAAAGCTATCGGTCTATAGCTAGTTGGCTCTAATTTATCTTTGCCACTTTTATATATAGGTTATAACGGTTGCTTGCCTCCATAGTGAGGGGAACTGATGAGATTCCCAAACACTATTGTAGAGGTCTAAAAGAAGTGCCTGTCGGCAGGGGCAGCTGACGCAACATCTCATAATGAATGTCATCTGGACCAGAGGCTGTGCTGCCGGCCTGGGACAGGGCGTAGGTCAGTTCATTCTTTGGTATAGGGGGGAATTATAATCTCCCCCCGACTTTGGCCAAAGTCAATAGCATGGCGCTCGATATTCCTCTTATGAACTGCGAACTCGTTAGTGTAGCTCGCAGTGCTAGAAATAGCGGCGAACATCGAGCCCAATACATTAACGACCTCCACAGGGGAGGAGACACGTGAATCGTTAGACATGAGGGCAGGTATATTGTTATTTGAATTGTTGCTATTACGTAATTTATGGATATTATCCCAAACCTTAGTTGTGGGGGTGGATATTTCAAGGGTTGAAATAAATTTTCTCCAAGACTCTCTTCTGTTTTCACGAAGTATACGGCGAGCTCAAGCACGTAGAATCCGGAATGACTCCAGGTTCTCCAAGGTAGGACGTCGGTGAAAAAGGACGTAGGGCCCTTCGACGGTCAGAAATAACCAACCGACACTCTTCGCTCCACCAGGGTACGGGACGGTGGCGCGGATTTGGCGAGGATTTTAGGGTATGGAGGCCCTCGCCGCGCGATGACCGTCGAAGTAAAATACTCAGTCTTAACATCGACGTCAGGAGAATGGGTTCGTCGAATACGGCGAGCTCGCGGAATTTATCCCAGTCAGCACGTTTAATCACCCATTGGGGAACTCGTGCTGTACTTGGGCAATCTTGGAGTGGGGAAAGCAGTATAGGGAAGTGATCGCTTCCACATAGGTCCTTATGGACATCCCAAAGGAAGAGGGCAGCGATACCTGGGCTACATAAGTTAGGTCGATGGCAGAGAGTACACCATTAAAAGCGGAGAAGTGTGTCTGGGTCCGGTGTTTATTAGGACCAGGTTTCGCCACCACATCCTACCTCGAAGGCTCGGAGACTAGAGTGGGCGAACAAACAACGCCGCAAATACTTTTGTTCCCCGAGGTGGATCGGGGGGGTCCCCGATGTGGATTCGGGGGGGTTACCCGAGGTGGACTCGAGGATGTTCTCAGAGGAGGGCCACGAGGAGAAATCCTAGGTGGCACAGGTGGTGGAGACAACACTCTCGAAGTTGTCACCTTGGGCGCTAATTTCATCACCACCGTTGCCGGCGCGCTATTACTATTTTTTTCTCGAGTAGAGGTCAGTGGCACGGGTCTCGAAGAAGCTTTGAAATGTTAACTGCGCAATGTCAGTTGGGGCAATTGATATTCTGGGAAACTATTGACTGTAAGAGGTCTGAAATACCGGAGCTTGGCTAGATACGTATTCTTTGCGTGCTTGGTTGTATGGAATCTTCTTTTCAGTTTGTATCTCAAGCACTTTTTTCTCCACCTTCCATTTCGGACAGGCCCGAGACCAGGCAGAGTGCGAACCCTTGCAGTTAACGCAGAATTTAGGAGACTCACATGGTGTATCGTGAGCCTCCTGTCCGCAATCCGCACAGGTTGGCTTACCACGGCATCGCAGTTAGTATGTCCAAACTCCTGGCACTGAAGCAGCGCGAGGGTTAGGGACACACGGCCGGACCCTGAGCACGTGGAAGCCCGCTCGGACCTCCTTTGGAAGGGTTGGAGTCGCAAAGGTAAGGATATAAGTGTGTCTTTTTCTCACTGCCGTTCTTTTTCACTACTATGCGGTATACTTCAGTGACATTCTGAGGGGCTAGCTCCTCACAATTCCTCAATGCTCACGCATTAGAGGTCATAGCAAGTGAGACCACTCCCTTGCAAACATTGAGGAACCTGTGGGGTTCACCTTCACCAGTATACGAGACGTATTGCTCAACGGTATTTCTTTAGAGCAGTATGTTGCCTGATTAGATGTCTGATGTTGTCTGAATGAGAATGGTGACGTCACGAATTTTTCTTATAGACACACTTGCTTGGCTGCACCATTTATAGCTCTTTCGAGGATAAATGGGCTCACCCGTTTCATGTTCTCACCTTCGTCTACTCGAGACATTACAGGAAGCGGGGCTGGGGCCTCACCCCCTCCTGGTTCTTCTAATTGGGGTGGACGGCCTTCCGTTTCCGCCCCTTTATCGAATTACGGCCCCGTGGGGGGGCGGGCATGATTGCCCGAGGGGTTTGGAGTACGGTGCCCGCGGGACAAAGTTGTCGGCCCCGCCTGATTGGGGACAACCAACAATACCCGGTTGTAGCCCCGGGGGATCCAAGTTGGTATACCACATATGGGCCCTTTAAAGTCCCGACGGAGGTTATACGACGTAGACTGAAATTCGATAGAGCATGCCCAGAGGGGTGTTGCAGCAGTGGGTGTAGGAAAATGCCCTTTTCGTCCGGGCCCCCTTTAACGCAACCGACTTTTCTCAAATTTGGGTACCCCGGGTTTTTGTCATCCCTAAGGCCTTTTTTATAAGTTATTGCAACCCCGGCGACTTTCATTTGGAGCTAAGGAGTGGTATCCCAAAAATAAACAGGAAAGGCCGGGTTAGTTGCCAAGGTTTGTCAACGGAAAAGGCCAAAAACCTCCTTTTGGATGAAAGGTGGGGGAAAGGAAAAAAAAGGTAAGGGGGTAAAGCGAAGGGGGGAAGGTGAAAAAAAGGGGGAAAATGAAGGAAAAAAGAGTGAAAGGAAAGAATAGGATAGGTTTGTCCCACACGAGGTACTCCTAAACAAGTCCCCCTTTGTGCTTCTTTCGAAAGCAGGGGTTATGCGGGGCATTCTAAACCCGTCCCCCAGGGGGGAATTTTTTATTATATTAATTTGGGCGTTCTCGGGGAAATGGGAATAGGTCTATGTCCTTTTTTTTTACGCAATGGCTTTTTGATTCATAATTTCATTTAGTATTTCTTCTAAGTTTCACCAAGATTTTTAATAAAAAAAGGTTGGGCCCTGTTTTGTTTTAATATTGGCTGGCACATATTTTAGTATTGTTGACATTTTCATTCACAAAAAAAGTTTATTTGGTTTTGATTATAAAAAGTGTTATAGGTTTTTTTTTAAATTTTAAAATATGAGGT
>JBCFYV010010176.1:0-15609 GCA_039000515.1 Timema cristinae | reverse complement strand
CGGAAAATATGGGCGCGATTTTCCCCATTCTGCTTTCCAAATTAAAAGACCCCTCCAGTACTGCACGGGTCCCCCAAGGGGTTCTTAAACGTGCTAAATGGGATAATTCGCGAGCTCGCCGTTTTGACGAACCCTTCCCCTGACGGATTTTAAGGTGGGCAATTTACTTGGGACGGTCATCGCGGCGGCGAGGGCATCCACCCCTAAACCCCTCGCCAAACCCGCCCCCCCGTCCTGTTCCTGGTGGAAGGGGAAGTGCCAGGGGCTATTTCAAACCCGTCGAAGACCCCACGTATCTTTAATCGACGTCCTTTGGGAATCTGGAGTTTTCCGGATTCTAGTGCTAGAGCTCCCCCATATTATTCGAGAAAGCAAAAGAGAGTCTTGGGACAGTTTTTTTCTCCCCTTACTATTTCCCCCCCAAAACCCCAAGGTTTGGGGGAACACATTCGTAAAGTACGTAGTAGCAAAAATACATTATAAATTTTACCCGCATCATGTAAAACGGTTCCTTTGGTCTCCTCCCCTTTGGAGGTCCCCAATGTATTGGGCTCGATGTTTTGCCGCTATTTCTAGACTGCGAGCTATCAAAACGAGTTCCGGGTGCATAAGGCAGCTCGAGCGCCTTCCATTGATTTTGGCCAAGTTGGGGGGAGGATTTTTTTCCCTTTATAAGAGGAATTTACCTAGCCCGTCCAGGTGGGAAATTAACAACTTCGGGCCGGATGATTTCATTACAAAATTTTTTGCCCCAACTGTCCCTTATGGACGGGCGTTCCTCTTAGCCCTTAAAATTTTGTGTTTGGGCATCTCGTAACCCCCAACACTGTGGGGCAAGCAACCGTTACCCCCAAATAAAAAAAGTGGGAAAAGGATAATTAGAGCCAACTGTTTGGCCCAAAAGCCTTTACTAGGTTTGTGTATGCAAAAATATTAGAAAAAAGTAAAAAAACTTTTTATATTTGTTTTTAAAATCCCGCAATCTGCTATCAATATTAAATGTGGTTTTCGCCGTAACCAACCCAGGTTTTGATTTTGCCCGTTTGAGACGCTGTTGTAAAACCCCCCCCTTTTCCTTTTAAACAGCTTCTTTTGGCGGTTTTCTTTGTTTGGAGAAGGGGTCGTCCCACATGGCGTTGGCATCAAAAAAACCTTTTTTAATTGGGGGGGTTCGGAGGAAACCCCCTATTTTTTTGTAGCTAATTTTATGTCAGAAGACACTTCCGGGTAAGGGGTTAAACAACCCCTTATCTGATGATTTTATTCAAAAAAAAGGGGGTGCTCCAGGGCAACCTTTGAGCTGTTTCTTGTTGCTTTGCAAAAATTTTGCATTGTAGAAAACGTGCGCTTCCTGTTCGTTTCCCTTTTTTGGGTTACGCAATTTTTGCAGTTCATAAAGTTCAAGGGCTGAAGACAGATAAACTCGCTGTAAAAAATTATGGTTGGGGGAAATCTCGAAATGGCTTTGTTTCTCTGGGGCCCCAAGACGACTGTCGCCCATTCCCCTAGATTACGCGGAATAAAACCCAGCCCCAAATTTTTTAATGAAAAACGTTTTTTTAAATGTCTCCGAGACCGAAAGGTTCCTGGGACTTTTATTCGTTTTTAAAAATAACTTCGTCCCCCCACAAAATGAAAGTAAAGTTTTTTAAAGTTTTAAAATTTTTAAAGTTGGAGTGTTCGCTCTTGGGGTCTGTGGGGAAAACCTTTGATGGCCTCTTAGAGCCTTGGTGAGTCAAAACTTGATTGGGCATTTTTGTATATGGTTCCTGCCCCTTTCGGCGTTAAAGATCTCGATAGCGTCCACCATGTGGCATTCAAACGGCTACTGGTGTTTTCTACCAGCCCAGTGTCAGCATCTGGCCGACCCCGGGGGCCCCCCTCTTTCTTCCCGGTTTTGGGTTTTATCTCCTGGCTCTTACGTGTCAAAACTGCATTGATCCCAAATAATGTTCTTCCCGCCGTGTTTCTCCCCTAACCGTGTTTGTATGAAACAAAATTGGCGTTAGTACAAGGCCGGTTGGGATCCGGTTGCTATCGGTTTTCGAAAGTGGGGGATAGTTCCCAAAGGTTCCCCACATCCCCAGGTCGAGTTTCCCAAAAAGATACCCCCTCCAAAATCCCATTTTGGTCTTGCCAAGTTCCCTAAGCGACCCCCCCAAAACTTTGTATATGAGGGGCCTTTAATGGTCCTCCACTCGTTTTTCACGGTTTTGGGGCATTCTCATGAGGTCTAATCTGGAGCCTCCGGGAAAATGTCTTTTGTTGGGGAAGGTTTTAAATTTTTTAAATTTGGTTTACTAAAAAAAACCCAGTGTTTTTTACGGTTGAATTATATCCCTTTTTTAAATTTTTGTGTTTTGTATCCCGAAGTGTCAGTTCTGTCTCATCTGCCGGTTCCCATGAGTGCTCTGTTGGCATTGTCCCTCTTACCCCTGGAACCCCCCCCGTGAGATGATACATGGAAAATTTTTGAAATTGATTCATTAAGTCCCCGGTCGCCTTTTGCTGGATTCCTGGTCACGCTGGTCTTCCGGAAATGAATGGGGCCCAGGCAGCCAAGGGGCGCCCCCTTGCCCCCGGAGGGAAAGTCTGGGTGTCCTTTTTTGTTTCTAAAGGGTTTGTTCGGCGTGGAGTCTTCGCCCCTGGCCGGCAGGGGGTCTGCCCCAGCTCAGAAAAAGCTGTGGTCCATCAGGGAAGGTGGTCGCGATGCCCCTCTTTATAGAAGTCTAAAAGGAGGGGGGTCATGTGACGAGACCCCGTGGGCATATTATTGCCATAGTTTTTTATGAGAGGGGATCCCTCCAGTTTGGTTTTTGTGTATCCCCTTTAGTGTGATACTTTTGGTGGAGTGTCAAAAACTAGCCCCTACCCTTTGGGCTCTTTTTTTTTAAAGGTGATTTTCGTTTTTTTATTACGCGATAGTGCGGATGGGAGTTATTTGTTTACCCCTTTTTTATACCCCAGGGGATTTTTTTAATCCCTTTTGAGTCACTTTCATAAAGTGACTATTGGTTTTATCTATTTGGACCTTTTTAACATTTTGTTTTTTTTAAAAATGTTTGTTTTGTCTCTTTAACTCGATATTGTTTTTAATATGTATGTTTTGTTTTTTAACTCCATATATTTTTAATATGTTTGTTTTTTTCTTTTTTTTTTGGGATTATACACTGTGTTTTTTTTAAAGGTGTTTCACTTTATTTTACGGAATCATTTGAAAACTCCATGGAGGTTTAAATTTAAATTTTTTTTCTCACTTTGAGATTTATTCTTTTTATTTGTTTTAATTTTTTCTAACTTTTCATAAAGAGTTTGATAACCTATTTTTTCTGGTTATTTTACTGTTTTTTACTAGGTTTGGCCCAAATGCCCTCATTGTGTTGAGGGCCTCTAAAAAAATAATAATAATAATAAAAATATAAAATGAGACTTGACAAAGGATCGTCCCCGTGACCTTTGAGTTGGAGCAATGTCCGACGCTGAGTTCTAGGAGTATTGTGAGGGATCATTCTTCACTTTTTTTAAAGCAGGACGTGATGGAGTGCGAAATCGAGTGCATATGTGTAATAATTAAGATCACGACCCTATAAAATTGGGTCAAAACAAATAATTGTTTTATAAAATACAATAAAAATCAGTGAAAGCAGGTTTTCAGACAAAAAAAAATTAAAATTTGTTTGAAAAAAACCCAAAAAAAACCGGAAAGCCTGTACCCATCTGTGGTCCCCCAAACCGGAATTTAAAACTGCTACCCCCCAAAAATTTAAGGTTTTTCCCGAAAAGTGAAACAGTTTAGCTCAAACTTGGGAACTGGCCCCACCAATCGATAACTTAATCAATTTACCACCAAAACCTTAGTAAAAATTTATTTTTTTCTTCCTAAAAAATTTTAACACATTATTATTTTGATGTATCTATTTTATTATATTCCCTTTTCTAGTTAAATATACATATTTTATTATTTATATTTATTTTTGTATTCAAAATTGGTATATAAGATTCTCGTTTTTTTTGATAAAGGCCACAATGCGAAATGCCCTCAATTTGTGCTAAATTTTGGGTTTTTAAAAATGTGTTGTGACTATTTATATCAGAAAGTATAAATTAGAAAAAAGATTCTTTTAAAATAAATTTTTAGTGATGTCCCCTTGTTTATTTTAAAATCCTAGAGGTTTGGAATAGTCTTACTTCGGGAAATTTTAATTTTTTTTTAATTTAATTTACACTGCGTCTTACTACCCGTTGTGTTGTACGTTTAAAGTATAATTACGCTAATGGGTTTGGGAATTTGGAAAGGTTTAATTTAGAAAAAGGAAACCCCGATTTGCGTGGGGGAAAGGGAAAACCATTTATGAAACAACATCCCAGTTCACCCGAGCGAGATTCGAACTCGACTCCCCGTCTCAGCAGTCAAGTAACATAAATGGCATTAAAAACACGTAAACGAGGTGGGTTTTACTTCGGGATTTTTTTTTATTGGATGTGTTAAAATTAATTTAATGTGTGCTAAACCTTTTTTGTTCTAAATTAGTTCTCTAGAAGCTTTTTTTAAAGTGGTCCTCAAAATTTTTGGGAAAATTTGGGGATGTAAAAAACAAGCTATAGAGGAATCCTCACTGATTTTTTTAATTTAAAATTGTAACCCCCTTAGAAAATATTTGAAGTGGTATCCCCCAAAAATTTTAAATTGGAGTTTTTAAATTAAACTCATCCTTAGATCGAATTGCGAATCAAATTAAATAAATAGTTTGCAAAGATTCTTTAAATACTCTTTTGCTTTAACAAAAAAAATTGGAAAATTTTTTAGGAGGTGGAGGGTTTGAACCCAATAACCGCCCCCTGCCCACTACGCTGCTATTATTTCTCTTTTAGGTAGGTACCCTAAAGAGCCCCAAAAGGTAACCCTGCTACCTTTCATGGTAAATTAAGCTACGTGTAACCCCTCTAAAGGTTCATATTGTGGAAGGCCACTTAATAGCCTTTAAGCTGGGTTTAAAAAATATTAGTTTTTTATTAAAAACCCTTTTTCTTGAAAGATAATCAAATAAATATACTTTAAATTTTTAAACGTGGGTTTTAAAAATAAAAAGTATTTTTATTAAAACCCACAACAAGAAAGTTTTTAAAAAAATACCCAGCCTTTTAATTTTTTTGGGTGGATAAGTCGGAAAAAAAACAAATTTAAATGGTTTTTTTGAAAAACGCCCGTGTCCAAAAATTAAATTACACTTCATGTGAAGTTTTATCAATTTTTTTTCTAATCTGAAAAATAGCAGTAATTTTTCCCCTTTGGCTTTACTTTCTGGTAATGTTTTTATTTAAGGCCACAAAAAAAAAGGCCCTTTTGCTAAGTTCCCCTTTTTTTTGTGAAAAGTTTTTTTTGTGTTGGAAAAATATACATTAAAAAATTTTAGGTCATGTCAATTTATATTAAATTAAAAAAATTTAGTTTCATTATTAAAAATTCCCAAAACTGATTGTAAAAATTTGAAATTTTTTTTTAACTTTGGGTTTTTGAATTTACTTGGAAATTTTAAAAGGTTGGGGCTTAAGTACCCCCAACCCCCCTTAGTTATGGAGCCTCTGCAGTTAAGGGGTAAAGCACTCAAGTTGCAAATTATTTGTCAGGAATGCCCCTGAATATCAAAAACAAATCAGGTTTCTTTGATCGGTTATAGCAGTATTTCCCACGGGGAAAAAAATTTGGGTTGATTCCCTATGACCCCAAAAACCATTATTGCTGGTTTGTGTTTTTGCTTAACAGTGATGAAATTTCTATTTTAAACACTGAATGTTAGGACGCTCGAAAAAAAAATTTGTGGACCTGGCGGTTAGGGGGAAGGTGTCGGGCTTTTGCTGGGGTCGGGGTTAATCCCGGGTTCCGGCCCAAAATTTTATCTGATTACCCAACCCTTCCTTCCTCTGACAAGACATCCCCTTTTGAATGTGGGAAAAGCCAGGCCCCCACCCGGGTTTGGTTCCACGTTAAATGGGTCCTCCTTTCATCTTACAATCACCCCACCTTACCTTAGCGTAAGTGCGTATAACCCCAAGGGTAGTAAGACGCGGTGTAATATAATAAAAATAATAAAAAGAAAAAAGAAAAAAATTAGTTGGTCCTTGTGATGTGTACTAATTTGGGTTAAAAAAATGCACGTTAAATACTTTTTTTTTTTTAAAAATAACAAAATTAAAAAAATAATAAAATTTTTAGGAAATTATTTTAGGCTTAGTCTGGGATCCAAATTAATGTGGTTGTAGTGCCTTCCCCCTATAGTCGACCCCTTAAACCCTAAGTCACGGTATTATAAATTGGTGTTATAAAGGAGGAAATGTCCTTTTAAAAGAATTACAAAATTTTGTCTTTATAAAAAAATATTTAATGCAATTATTATTTAGTTATAATGTTTTTGCTTTAGTTTTTAAATTTTTTAAGGTATTTTTTTTGAAAAAGTTTGTAAAAGAAAATTTGCATTTGCTTTAACCATCTCGAAAAGTTAGGTACTCTAACATTATTTAAAAGTTAATGGATGTTTTCTTATGAGAAAAAAAGTTAAAGTTATAGCTATGAAAAAAATTTTGTTAAATATAGATTTTAGTTTTGAAATGTTTAAGTTATAGTGACACATTAAAATACTTCCAGAAAAAAAAATTGAGGTTTAAAATGTATTAAAATATTTTTAGTATATATTTTGGAGTTAAAAAATTTTTTTAGATAAAATTTATTAAACTGTGGGGAGCAAAAAAAGATATTTCCATTTGGTTCTGTTTTATTTGATAACCAAAAATTTTGGTTTTAAAACTTGTTGGCCAAAATTTTTTAGGAAATTTCTGTTACAAAAAATTTAGGTAGTATGTATTTAAATAAACTTTTTGGGGTTTTAAAAATCATTTTATTATTTGTGTGCTTTGAAGAGTAAATGAAATATGCTAATGAGCGCCAAAAGGAAAAATTTCGCTGAAATAAGAAAAAAAGCCCTCTAACGGGCGGGTTTGGGCCCAAAGGGGCGGCAGATGCGAGTTAGCGTGGGGTCGTACTGTGATCTAGAGAGAGCAAGTCCAAGTCCTGGCTGTTCGGTGCTTGATTTTTATTTAGCACCCCAAAAGGTAAAAAAGTTGACAATATGAAGGGTCATTAGATATGCTTAAAAAAAGGGTCCTTTTAAATATGGGGTTTTGGTTATGTTTTTTGTTTAGACCTTTTTAAAAGGGAGATTTTGTTTTAGCAGAATTTTAATGAAGCGTTTGTAAAAATGTGGGTTTTTGTGAAGTGCAATTCCAAATTCTGGGTTTTTCTGTGTTTTTTTTTTTCTCCTACACTCCATAAATAAAGAAGTGTTTAAATTGAACATGATTCTGGGAAGTAGTTTTTTATGTAAGAGAAATGTAACGTATTTTCTGTTCTGTGTTCAATATTTCTCAACCCCCAAAGCCGGTAGTTAAATGATTTTTAATATGAGATCTATGCATCTAAGAAAAAATTTTATGAAAGAAAGTCACAAGTCAGGTTATTTCTGGATTTATTTTAACTCTTACTCTCAAACGCAGCTATAAATTTGTTCTATTGAGAAAGAGGTTCAAAATCCAGATGAAAAGAAAAACGTTTTCCCGGGTGTTATACGTTTTTTTTTAAAAAATACCACAATTAAAGTGGTGTTTACTTTGGGATGAATTTTTGATGTGAACAGGTTAAGGAAAATTTACGGTTACAGTTCCATTGGATTTGTGTATCTTTGATTTCGATATAGCGCATTAAATTTTAGGGAGAAAAAGGTTTAACAGAATATTTTTAGAAACTCCTTTAACTTTAAAGGTTAGAATCAAATTCTTGCAAAATTTTTTTCTTGATGAAGTGTATCCCCTCGTTGGATTCTTAGTTTTTGAAAAAATTGAACAACAACTTTAGAAGCCAAAAATTTTTTAAGGTTTTTTACATAAAACTCCTGCAACCTCTCCTTTTTTTTAAGAACTATCCAAAACCCGCCCCTAAGTACTCCTAACTGTGATTTTTGAATTTTCTACAAAAAAAAATCACAAAATACTCCTCCCCCGATTTTACAAAAGGGGATTATACAAACAAAATTTTTTAAAAATTTATACTTCGTTACCAAGTTCTAAAAAAAAAAATTCTTAGAAATCATAAAATGTGTAAAAATAAACACTTAACGGCCCCCCTTTTTTTTTTGGAAAAGGGTTTGTACAAATAAAACCCAGGACTTTTTCCCTTTTTAAAGAAAGAGAATTGTCAAAAATTTCTTTTTTTTGCATCCCCGCCTTTTTGAAAAAAAATTTTACTAAAAAGGTTAGAGGTTTGTTTGATGAAGGGAATTTTTAAACAATACTTAAATCTTTAAATTTTTTTTCATTTAAAAGGGTTTGGGGAAATTGTGTTTTGCAACTACTAACAGCAGGCTGACCGTGTGGGCGAAACCCCAGCAAGGTTTTTTCAATTATCTACTCAGATCTTGTTCCCCTGTTGGAACGACATTTCCTGGATTGGGGAAAAAAATCAAAAATGTGCAGCCCAAAAAAACTGTAGGGAAAATTGTGCAGTACCCAAAACCCAAAAATCGTCAAAAGGTCGTCAGAATGTAAACCCCGATCCTGAATTGACGCTTCGGGTTTCAACTAGTAAAAGTGCATCTACCCAAAAAAAAAAATGAGGGATCCGACCCTTTAAAAAAAAAGATTTGTTGGTTCCAGTAGCTCTGTCCAAAATTTCCAAATTGGTATCATCTACGTCAAATAAAAAGAACATGAAGTTGGTGGGGGTGGATTGTGTGGTTTTTTTAGCGTTTCCCTTATGCCTAACCCTCCCAAGAATGGCGTCCAAGATTTTTTTCCTTGCTGCTACGAGGTAAATTTTAAATGCCCCAAAAAATCTAATATATTTTTACATGAAACGAAATTGTTTTGGGTGTTTTTGTGTAACGCAAGAAATACAAAACAACAACAAAAAAACTTTGAGAGCGAACTTTGCATATTTATTTCAGGAAAACCTGGAGTTTAACGTTGAAATTAAAAAAAAAAAAAAAATTGGGTTTAGCTTGATCTCTTTGGACGCTTGACCCTGGTTCGGGAAACTAATAAACCAAGTACCATAAAAACTTAAAAAATTTTATATGTGTAAGGAAGCCCCCAAATTTTGGTATCGGGTCGATTTATATGATTCAACCCCTCAGTATGTTTCTTTTTAAACTTTTAAATCTTTAGAGCCTTTTTTATACTCGTAACCCCTTTTTAGGGGAAACTATAAAACAAAAAGAAAAAAAAATATGAACCCCCGGCCCCAGACAAATTTAAAAACCCAGACCCCTCAACCTCCAGGTTTAAAAAGTTTGCGCTCTTTTGGCAAACTTGAGTCCCTTCAAAACTAGGATCACTGCGGTTAGTAATATTCCCCAGCCGTGACAATAGTGAAGCCCAGTGTTGAAGGATCAAAGGTGCCAAAAAGGGGCAGTTAAATCCTGTAAAATTTTGGGGAAATCTGTTTTATTTTGTCTATGACCTTGGAAAAGCTTACACAGTTAAAATTTCAATGTAGCCTTAGGCTGTGCACTCAGGCGTATATTTTTTATTATGAGTTTTTGAAAATTAGACAGCTTGACCTCCCTTTGGGTTTGCTCCAAAATCAATAATCTAGAAAGACTACTTGTTAATCAAACCCAATTTGTGTGTTTCTCAGCAAAGTTGTTTTTATTAAATGTATGACCCTTTTGACCACTATAACCAGTCCCGGGGATAAAAAAACCTGAAAAATTAAATATTAAAATTTACATTGTCTTACGTAATTAAGGAAAAATTGGGGGTGTCCTCTATGCAGGGTAGCGCAGGTATTTTATGCCCCAGGAAAAATAAAAAAACGGTTTCCCCCCCTCCCTTTTTTTTCCCCTTCCAAAAAGAAAAAAATTTGGGTAATTTCAAATTTTCCCAAAACATTTTTTTGTGAAATAATTAAAGCAACAAAAATTAAAATGGAATTTAAAATAAATTGCAAAAAAAGTTAAATACAACAACAACCTTTGATTCTTTTTTTAAACAAAATTAAATGGTTTTTTGCACACAAATAATTAATTATTCTTTTGAATTGTGAATTTAAATTAAAGTTGCTTAAAAATTTAGATTCAAAATCCCATTTCACTTTTTGTGTTTCCTCTGAAAAAATTTTTGCCAATTCTTCGACAAGTGTGATGTTGGGGTGTACAATTTTATATAGTTTCTAAACCAAATAGTTATTTTTTAACATTATTGAACGTATGTAGGTTTTTTTTAAATTTGAGCTTTGAAAACTCCCCTCACCCCTCACCAATGATCCCGGGGTGTAAGAGGATCCTTTTTAGCAAAGAAAAAATTAGGACATTATCCCGGGTTTTTTTTGTAGTATGAATAAATGTATTCTTTTTTTTATGACTAGATTTGGAAGTCGTGAGCTATAGCTATAAGTTTCCGCACATATCTTCGATCATATTTTTTTTTTCCCTTAAGTATCAACGATTTTTCCAAAATTTGTTGGCTTTGAATAATTTTTAAGTAGAGTTTTTGTTAAAATTCTGTGAATATTATACGAGAAGCCAAATAAAGGAAAAATTTGGTTTTTAGTTTTGGAATCTCTCTTCGACAGATTTTTTTGGCCATGTTAAAACAGCATAGTTGAAAAACCAACTTTGAATTTGTTTGTACCTTGAGGTTCCCCTTTGGGCGCATACTCAAACTGCATTTCTTTCTCCTATTTCTTACTTGTTTCCGACTCAAAAATTTTGGTAGTTTGTCTGATTATTTGCAATTCAGTAGATCTATCAAAACTTATTGAAATCTCATCCCTTGCAGCCCACAAGGGAGTTTTTTTTGGGGGTATTGAAATTGGCTTGAAGATAAATTTCAGATCGTTTTTTTTATTTTATAGTAGCTTGCCGAAGTTGACTTAAAAAGGTCCCCTTAATATACCATGTTCAACGACACCATGAACTTAAACGTACAAATTGCATTAGCAAGAGCCTTGCTTTATTCCGGGAAATATTTCAGATAAACTTTTTGGTTTTTTTCATTTTAAAGTCTTATTAATGATATTTATTCTACCAAGATGGTATCTCATGGTCTCAAAGCATCATTCCTTTTTTTTTTTTCTTTCCCCCTTTTTTTACTCAATGGACTTAGGTTTTTACAAGTCTGATACAGATAGGTTCGGAAAAAATCCTAGAGCGCGAAAAAGAAGGTATATTAAAGGGTAGCTAAATAAAAACCCGAATAATTAAAATTATTGTCAGTTGCATTTAAACAAGGGCTAGAAAAAAATAATCGTATAAAACTATAGGGCCCCCTAAATTTCAAAAGGTCAGTAATAAGCCCCTCTGAGGTCTTCGCCCTAGACGGTGCCTAGTTGGGCTTTGTGGGGTTTTGTGCCGGGCCTGTTAGTTTTTAGTTTGTTATTTTTCTTTTGTTTTGATTCAAGGCCTTAAGCTGTCGCCATAAGGGTCCCGCGTAGAACTACCCGAAGCCGTGTGGAACATTCTGTGGTTTTCCCCCAAAGGTCCCCCCCACGTAAAGCGCCCCCGCGGAACCCCGTGTGGAACATTCACCCAATATTGTTTACTTGGGATGAAGATAGGTTTAAATATGTTGAAAAATTTTTTTAAAAATTTTACCCCCTCTTCTTTTTTCATTCTGAGCCAACAACTGTGAAAAGTTTCAGTAAGTCATGTTTGTTAGAGTACTTTTAAAATCGGCTTAAATGGCGAATTTTATTTCACATAACAGTTTAGTTTTTAAAGTGATGATTTATTTTTCTAACGTAAGTTTTTTTAAGTTGGTAGATTTAATTTGATCAAAATGTTATAGTAAATATTGACCTTCACTTTCCTCCTCTATTATTAATTAATTAAATCTACTAGGAAAAACACAATGAAAACATGCTGTTCGACTTTGTCGGTAATACTATATTAAATTTACCTCAATCAAATGTTCATTTTACTTATCACAATCAACAGTAAGACCCGCCTTGGTGGCGTAGTTGGCTAATCGCGCTTGTCATGTAGAGCTCGATGATGAGGACGGGGAGATCGAGGTTTCGAATCTCGGTGCGGTGTGAACTGGGGGTGGTTTTTCCTAAATGGTTTTCCACGCAAATGTGAGTTCACTTCCTCAAATTCAACCTTCCCAATTCCTAACCCATTAGCGTAATTAGTACTTAAAGCTTATAACCGAACGGGTAGTAAGACGCGGTGCTAAAATATAAATAAACGTGAGATAACCCGCTTCGTTGGCCGCGTGGTAAAACGTGCTTCTCTCGTGTTGGATTAGAGTGCTGAAGACGGTGTGATCGGAGTTTTATTCCGGTCGGGTACACTGAGGATGGTTTTTTCCTAAATAGCCTCTTACACACAACTGAGAGTGCATTTCCTAATCCCTAATCCATTAGTGTAATCAGTGCATAGGCGTAGGCCTATAACCGAAGGGTAATAAGAAGTGGTGTTAAAAAAAAAGTAAGAATAGAATACAAAACTTTCACAATCCACAGCCATCATGTGTTGAAGTTCGAGACATGCCGGCTCTTAGCCAACGCACCCTTAATGGTGTCAGAATGACACGAGAACGCATTCCTACCGCGGTTCTTCCACAACCCCCGCCCACACAGGCGCACTGCGAGTGCCGAGAGAAATATTTCTTCTCTAGAAACATCAAGGGTTACGGCACAGAAATTCCACAAGGCGGTTCCTCTCGGTGGGCGTTACGCATTTGATTTTCTAAGAAGCAGACAACGGAAACTTCTTCTTCATTAAAAATGTTTCCAATATGGTTAGCTATCAGTATGGGCTGTTTAATTTAGTGGGAGATTCGTTTTTTGTAAAGGGCAACGGCGGGCCTTTACAGCTAATTAAATAAAAGTTTCGCTGAGATTTATTGACCTTGACCATATCCATGATTACTGTAACATCAAACTTCAGACGATGACCAATCCCCTCTCCAAATGTTTGGTTCCATATACCTGTGATTTTAAAATTTATTTATTCATGTAATGTGAAATCATGTTTAGTATGAATGAATGAAATTGATTAAAAGTGCGGTCAAAGTGCTAATTTCTAGACTTTAACTAATAAAAAACATAATTAAAACGGTAAAATTAATAAAATAGAGGCGTTTTATTGCCATGAAATGATGTTAGAAAGATAATAAAATTGTCTATACAAAATAGGGAATCAAAAGTAAATGTTTTGGATTCGTGGGTTGTCGAATTAAATGCATTCGGTAGGAATGAAGATATTTGTACAATCTCATTACTTTTAATGATGACAAGATTTTAAGGGCTATCGTATAAGTGTTTGAGAATCGAATAGTAGAGACTGGTATTCACTTGTTAATTATACCCACGTAAAACACAGATTATTAAATAAATGAAATTTACAATAAGGCGTGTTGTCAGAAACTTATTTTCGAAACGCCTTCGAAAATTAACATAATTTTCTCAAGCTCACAACTTTAATTGTAGATATTGCACATATTCTGCATTGGCGATAAAAGTGACTCGGTTGATAAAGATAATTATTTAATATCTATACGTGCTATTACCCTTTATAGAGCTTAGAAAGCCACAAACATAGAAAAAAAATCAATTTTTTACACTATACTAGTTTTCTGTTACTAATAAAATCCCATATTAAATATCTTGATATATTCTTTAATAGCAGGGAAAAAAGATTTTTGTTTACTTCTCGGTGGTATTAAAATGTTCAATTGTACTACAAAAGAAAAAGATTTAACATGCCTCATGTTTAGCCCCAATTTTCCCTTTTGTTTGTTTGAGAATACATAATAATTCGCTTATGTGATTTATGATTGTTTCAATCACTTAACTATTAAAAAAAGTTAATCATGTGCAAAGGCGTAGAAATACCAATATTTTCTTTATAAATGTTGTGGAAAGTTGGATTTTACCACTATTTTTCTCTCTTATTTAACTTGCAGAGTGCAGTCGATTGGCAGGGAGTAACCGCAATGCGCCTTGTGCTTCGGCAACCTTCTCCATTGTGGCGTTACATTCCATGTGGAGGATCTGAGCATCTACAGTGATCTCCCACGGCGAGTTCCTCAACTAAACCAAGATAACAAGCAGCAGGAACGCTACTCTCAGGTAGCCCATGGGACAGTTTAAAAAGTGATTTGATATAATTTCAGGGATTGTATATCAAGACAGAATTTAATAAATTATTACGTCCGACAGCTAGAGTCCCAGGTTTGATTTCCCAGCATTTTTGAAAAGTTTATCTTTGATGAAATTTTAGCGTCCCCTTCTCACAGTTAAGACTGATGAATAAACAATCAGGGTACTGGGCACTATATCTGTTCTAGAATTAAGTTAGTTTGTGAGTCGTATTCTGTTTATAATCAGCCGCTTCAGAAAGTTCCCCTTTTAAAATACTACCCAAAAATAAATATGTTTTACGTTTTCTATCCAAGATGTTAGCTTAAATTTATTAAAAAAAGTTTGTTTTGAGGTTCTTAACAGGGTCGTTTTAAGAAAATGTAAGGCTGGTGGGACAAAAATAAAAAAATCTTGGGCCCTTTGTACGGCAGTTTTCAGTTTTAGCATAAGCTGCTTATTATATTGATTATATACTCGGTACTTATGCTATGTAATAATTTCTCATATTTTTTTGGAATATTGATCAACCCATTAAATTACTGTACTTTATTAAATGCAAACAACCCCAATTAATTAAGTTAACAAAAGTAAATTCCTCTTTGCACATTGAAACTGTTAGTTTTATGTAGCCCGACAGCGGTTTTACAAGGGGGCGTATGCCAATATACTGAAGCACATTACCGAATAACGTAAATTTTAAATTAATAAAAGTTAGGGTTTTCGGAATATAGAATGGAATCCTATCACTAAGCGATACTTATTGCTGTTTAATATATGTATATTATTTTATGCAAAATTTAGGAAATAATAACTGTAAACTATTTAATAAAATTTTGGGAGAAATGTGGCCCCTGGAAATGTTGAGGCCTGGGCCAATTTAGGTATAGGCTTGTTTACCGAGGTTATATAGTTTTTAAGTAGTTCTGATTTATTCTATTAACAAGCTCAGTCAACAACCCAAAAGTTAACGGAAATAGAGATTCGTTTAAAAATGCACAGTAAAGGAACTAATATCAAAGTTTCCATAAATATTCTTTCTATACTGCAGAACCATAACATGTATTTGTAGGTAGTACTTACGAGACAGGACAAATCTAAACATAAAGATTACTACTACTCGTTGCATAAAAAATGTCAATTATTGCCACTAACTCTTTGCTTTATTTTACTTTTAGAATGTTATCATAGATAATACAACTCAATGATGGCACTCATTGAAGATGTTTTAGTTAAGTTAAAAATACCCTTTATATTATTTGAGGCAAGTAGTTACCTAGTGGCTCAGCAAGATTTTACCTTTGTCTCTGTGACCTACATTCGAAGTCACGCCGATGAAGTCGTCAGACTAAAAAGCATTTCCCCTTGGCAATGACGTTATTAAGACTATAAATAAATATTGCGTCCCAATTACATCATCAAAATAACACTACATTGTTATCTTATTATTTATCCCATTTGCTCATTTTTAACCC
>JBCFYV010010175.1:0-16669 GCA_039000515.1 Timema cristinae | reverse complement strand
AGTGTTTTTTTTTTTTTCTTTTTGGATCATTCCTGTGGTTTACCTTAATCTCACGATGTTTGAGGGGGTTAATCTATTACTTCACTATTCCTATCTCATATATTAAACCTTAAAAAAAACTGGTTTTGGAATGTATAAATAAAACATAAATGGACCCTTTATTAATGTTTATATTTTTCCTTTTTTTTGTATTGTGTGTGTTTTTTTCTGGTCACACCGTCTTACCCGTTTGGGCTATAAGCATTTGTACTAATTACGCTGATGTATTAGGGTATGACGGGTATCCGCTTATGAATGGAGGGGAGTGTTAAAACCATTTAGGGAAAACCAACCTCAGTACACCCCGACCAAAATATTTTAATCTCAAGTTTCCGTCATCGAAGGCCAATCTATTGGTGACACCTTAGACCATATGGCCACCAAGGTGGGTAATTCTATAATCACATGAAACATTATTCAGGTACAAATTTTTAATAAAATAGCAATAGGAAAGATGACATAATCTCGAAATTTTGACAAACAATTTGAGTCAATAAATTAAAATAAATTTTGCTAAAATATGATGATATACGATCTAAATATCAAGTATGAACAAATTTAAACAAAACTATTCAAATCTAGCTTCAAATAAAAACAGACAGACAGAATGAGTATAGACAAAATAGGAAAACCTACCTTTCAGAGTTCGAGGGGAAATAAAACTTAAATATCATAATATCTAGGTAAAAGTTTTCACAATTACAAATTTTCTCTATATGAAAAAGTCAATAAAACAATAATATAATTTTAATTTATTTAAATTTAAGGGGTTCAAATGAATTAACCTATTGTATAATCTTTATCAATATTATATTTTATTATTATTATTATTATTATTAGCGACTTGTCTTACTACCCGTTCAGGTTATATACGCACTTACGCTAATGTGTAATGGTAGGGTGATTGTGAGATGAAATGGAGGACCTACAGTTTAACGTGGGATCCGAACCACGGTGGAGGCCTGGCATTCCCCACATTCACAAGATGTCTTGTCAGAGGTGAAGGAAGGGTTTGTTAATCAGATAAATCTTTGCCGGGACCGAGGATTGAACCCCGGTCCCAGCATAGAAGTCACACCTTACCCCTGACCACCAGGTCACCCTTTATCATTAAATCAAAATTAAATTTCATAGTAAATTCCAGGTCCCACAAAATAGCTGGCTTTTCAGTTAAAGTCCAACCTAGCCACATTTCATGACTACAACTGTACACTTTTTTTTTTTCGTGAAACAAATCCGAGACGTTCTCGTTGGAATGATTTCCGGTTGAGAGTAGAGCCTTTGCCGCTTCTAGAAAACTACCCTTATGAAAATAAATAATGGCACTTGCTACTTGTTAAATGTAATAAAAAATTTTTTTTATAAGTTTGTAAAATAACTTGGTTGATTTAGATTCGAGGTCGTCGCATAGTTCTCGCCAGAAAAGTTTGAGACGAAATTTTTAACTTATGAAATGTTGGAGGAGGTCAACATTATCAATACTTTCTAGATCACAGGAAAATTTATGTTTAAATTAGTATTAACCTAAAGTAAAAGTAACGGCGCAAGGAATTTAATTCTTCCACCAAAATATCTTTTTCAAGTTTATATTTCACGCCTATAATGTTTATTATGATATTTACATTGACATTATTAATTTATAACTTGAATTTAAAGGCTCTAAAGTTATGAATCTGTTTTAATAAAAAATTAATTAATTTTCTGAGTAAACATTTAATAAATAGCAGCTTAAGTTTCTTATTTAAAATTAAAATTGGCTAAAATAATAAACAAAACTAATTTCATGGAGACCTACATTTCCAAGTCTTTGTGAATCGGGTGTTAAAAACTACTTAAATATAATTTATTTCAAATTTGGGAAGTATATAGTTAATTTAATCCCAGAAAAGTGCTATTTTAACCAAATGAACCTAAGGGAGATTAATAATAACGCTCGGTGGCGTAGTTGGCTTACGTACTAGTTTCGTGTAGAGCTAGACTGCCGAGGATGGGGAGATTGAGGTTCGAATCTTGGTTGGGTGAACTGGGGTAGTTTTTACTAAATGGTTTTACTCTCTACCTCCACGCAAATTCGGGTTCACTTCCTCTAAATTAATCTTTCCCAATCCCTAACCCATTAGCGTAATTAGTACTTAGGCGTATAACAAGAACGGGTAGTAAGACGCGGTGCTAAATAAATATTTAAAAAAATATTGATCATTTTACTTTAAAGTCAACTTTATTCTCCATTTGGGGAATGCCAAGCCTCCACCGTGGTTCGGATTCACTTTAAGCTGTAGGTCCTCCATTTATCCCACAATCACCCTACCATTACACATTAGCGTAAGTGCGTATAACCCGAACGGGTAGTAAGACGCGGTGCTATAATAATAATAATAATAATATATAATGATAATAATAATAATATAATAATAATATTCTCTTGTATTTAAAGCTAAGGATAATTCAGTATTAAAACCGATGTTCAGCCGTTTAAAGGTGATTAGGCTCCTAATAGACTGGATAATCAATAATACGAATGGTCAAGTTTCAAATCTCAGTTGAATTCAATGAGGACTGGGGGTATTCAGAGTTGAACACTTGACTTTTAAACTTGGGGTGTATTTCCTCTTAATCGGCCTCGGGAGAGCTGAAAACAAACGATAGTCATCGAATCCCTTCTTGTTTTTTAATCATATCTTTATTTTATTTACAAATGACCAATATGAACCTAAAACATGAATCTAAAAAACACGCTGATCACTATAAATTAAATCTTTCCCCGATTTAAACCTTATTTTTGACCCGATATTTTTAATTATTTGCATAGATTATCTATATTATATATAAAATATATATAAATAAATGTATATATATATATAAAAAATAACGTATATATATTATATAATATAAAAATATACATATATTATTTTTTAGTATAATCCTATTGCCATTTTCATTTATAAAAGTGGGATTTAAGAGTTTAGTCTTATTTCTGGATTAATAATTTAATTATGTTTCCAGTAGTCAATATTATAGCTATAGTAGGATTCTTATATGAAAAAACCAAATCTTACAGTTACAAAATTTACCAAGACTACTTTATGTTCATACGCATATATATTAGATTTACGCATTTATATTCATCATCAATATTCTAGAATAACTACTATATATATATATATAATATATATATATATATATATATATATAGTAACATGTTATCAATGTTGACCATAAAATAGTAGGCCTATGTATGAATTTTAAAGAAATCTTTTCTACCATAATCTTAAAATCCAATTTTTCTTTAAAATTCTTATATCTCCAATTTTATAAATTAATTCAAGGACTCAAGATATCCGAAGAATAATAATTGTGTTGTCTGGCTACAACAATCCGTAGCCCAGTTAGTGGAGAGATTATCCAATACTAATGTACCGTCGCCCAGGGGACCCCGAATGTACTAATCGTACATCCTTTCCGTGGAGACTATTTCCATGTCCCGATGAGATTAGTTGATAGTGATAGTAATATGAAGGGGTGGATCCAAGGAAGATCTTAATCTAATTTAAGCCTGATTATTCTCCTTTCGAGAAAATTTCTCAGATACCAGCTGAGTATCGAGCCTGGGAACCTCTAATCAACAGCCAGGAGTTCTGATAACTTTACCACGAGTCCGGATAGTTGAAGGATATATTCTTTTGACGACTAAACTTAGAATCCGCACCCCTGTGGAATATTAGTTGTTAAATTATAAGGTTTCATAAAGAAAAAGGTTACCCAACATAATAAATATTAATATTGGTGGTTTTAGGCAGGTTGGGTTTATCATTCATGCATAACGCACAACTATACAGTTCACAATTTATAAAATAAATACAATAGTGTCAATAACAACAAACTACCCTGTGGAGGATTTGTTAGGATGTCTTATGGAATGTTAAGGTGTGATTTTGGGGAAATAAATTGTTGGAAAGTGGTTATTGATGTTGTTTAGTAAATGGGGTCTCAAACTTTTTCCACTCACGCCTCACTTGATATGGATGAAGTTGTTAGTTAATATTCTAATTAAACCTCTAAGAGCAACATATAAAACATATTTATAACGGCTTTATATTTTGTGACGTCCAATATTATCTATAAAAATTAATGGTACGGTGCAGAGAACATACTTTTTCTCTCTTTAATCTTAGAATAGAGACATTTACCAAAATTCGTAAATGTTGTGAGACGAAATAATACACATTGTTGCAGAAACACTCCACCAAACATCATAAATGAAAGTAAAAGCTTAAGATAAGATGGTATAGAAAATTATAAAATTAATTTATAAATCAAGCACGTAATAATGTGGTTGACATATTAAGTGAAATTGACAAGATTTAAATGTACAATTTAAATAAAAAAGTATAAAGTAACATAGTGTAAGATATGAACAATTATATACAATTATAATGCATCATCAACTAAAATCAATGCTCAAAAGAGTTAATGAATAGTCTTAAAATATAAGTTGACACATTAAAATATTAATACGAAATATGAAATACAATATAACCTTATATGAATAATGTTCTTAAAAGTCCAGATGGGTGTTTGAATTAAAGAATAAAATTTAGTTACATTTGCCAAACTGATTAAAAAGGTTAACTAAAGTATTTATTTAATGGTGAATGATCTAAGTATTATCTGTGTCTGTGTACAATTACTCCTTTTTGACATCCATCATTGGAAAATATCTGAATTAATTCAGTCCAAAATGTCTCGGTACTATGGTACCATAATCATGGATACTTCAAATTAAATTAAAGAAGGTATGGAGATAAATTAAGATTAAAGTTATTATAAGAAGTATTTTTGAATATCATTAATCTGTTATAAAATAGTAAAGATTAAATTATTTAAAACAAACAAACTGACTTATATCGTTGTGAAAAACACGATGTTTTGTTATGACAGATAGATGTTAACTGAATATAGGTGTGGTCGGGATAGAGAAAATATGTGTAAAAACAAAAGACGTGTGACAAGCAAACTAATAAAGAGGTAAAATTTAAAGCATTGTGTAAAAAATATTTGGTTATAAACATATTATTGAACAGTTGAGTGTTAGGTGATCTATGGAATCAAGGATAGATAAAATATTGTAAATGAATATGGAGAAGAATTATAAAGGTACTTATCTTCTCGACTTCGGATTGAGCGGGTCTTTCTTCTACAACGGGAGGTAGAGATGAGATGAGATGAGGTTACAGGATTTTGATGTTTTTGGGTAAATGTTTCAATGTGTTGAAAATTGTAACTGTTCACTGAAAATTGATTTTTTACTAAATAAAGCTGCTTGATATGACGACATTTTCAGCTGTGTTTAATGTTGTGCCTGTATGAGAGACATGAAGAGGTTTCATACATTGGTCTATTATTTTGTGTTGATGGTTTGAAAATCATAAATTTGTTCTCTATAACGAGACATAAAATTAGAACCAGTCCAGCCTAGGTAGATACTATTGCATTCTCAGGCGAGTTGATAAAATTCCATTTTTACTGTATTTTTAATTTTTTATTTAAATTGCTGTTACTAAATTTATTCTTAATTGTATTAGTATTAGTGGTAAAAGCAATGATTGGGTTGTGTTTTTTGTCATGTTTGTGATACGATAAGTTTCAGGACAATTGTAAGTGAATTTAATCAATTTTTTTATTTTGATTTAAGCGTTGTGGTTTTCATTTGTGAGAGTAGTGGAGAGAAGTTAATAGATCTTATATATTTTTAGTAAGATTTTGTAAATAGTTAAATGAGATTAACCATTATTTTTGGATATTAGTTTGATATTCTTTAGTTCAGTTTTGTAATCTGATTTGCTAGTGGGTTATTCAGTAAACAATTAATTAGGCTATTGAAAGTGGCAAGTGTATGAGAAGTTGGATGATTTGAATCATTGGGGATGATTGCATTAGTTTAGCGGGTTCCCTATATATTTTGTATATTAATTTGTTATGCAAATTTTTAGAAACAAAATATACAAAATCTACAAAGTTTGGAAAAACAACTCTTGACATAAAAACATAATCACATGGTGGCTTTTACTATATAGATATAGACCCAGGATCAGAATAAGACATTTTAATTAGTATTTCTGACATAGTCTTGGTTCTTAGAAAATGTATGCTAGGACCAATAATAATACTAGTATATTAGGTATTAATAATAGTAGCGGTTGCTTCCCACGGTTTACAAACTCCCGTCATAAGATTGCTCATGTTCTAAAAAAAAAAGACAGATGCCCCAAGTTAAATATGTTTATGACGTTTTCCGGGCAAGATCTGCCTCTACATAAGCCATTAAGTCCGATGTTACGGTAGAAGGAAGGGGTATGGAGGGGGAGGGGGTGAAGAAGGAACGATAGTAGGAGATTGAGGGGGTCGAAGGGGTGGATAAGAATTATCTGCGGCACTTAATGTCTCACCGGAACGATTCTGCGGGGCGAGTCGCTAGACGTCGTTAATCTCCCGGAACGAGATTACCCGGAGCCCAGTCCGGACGTTTAATGAGCAACAACCTTCCTTAGGATGAGCCTAACACCCCTTCCTATCCCCAACCGATTATTGTTTGTTTTTTAATCACATGTGAGGATTTTACGAAGATAATTAAGGAGTGTAAATTTATAGATTAATTTGTTTTTTAAATTTTCAATAACCGTTGCATACAATAACAACTATAAGTAAGATTATTTAGTGTTATTTTATTTATAAAAAGTTTCCACTGAATATCACAGGACTGATGGATGAACACGTAAAAATAGATCTAGTAGTTATCCTAGCACCCTCTTCGTGTTCGAATGTTCTGAGGCGTCACTCACGCAATAGACTGAACTGGACTGCCGACATGGGGAGATTAGGATTCGAATCTCTATCAGGCGTATTGAGGGGGAGTTTTACTAAATTTTATTTCCACTCCCTCCTCACGCCAATGCATTTAATCTAAATTCAACTTTCCTTATCCCTAACATATTAGCGTAGATATTATATTATGCGTTTAACTCAAACAGGTAGTAAGACGCAGTGCTTAAAAAAAAAGCTTCTCTAGCTGTCGTTAAGGTTCTTTTTTTAAAATAAATTGTCCTGTAAACTAAACTTTCAGCCACCGCCATCTTGTATTAAACGCGTTGAACTGGAATACCTTCTGACGAAATCAAGGCAAGAGAGAGAGAATAACCACGTAATGTTACGTAATTAAAGCTCAGTGTCTTAACGAGATTCGGATATTGGGTGCTTTATTAAGTGGCAAGTTCCATACACACAATACAGTCTTCTAGAAGTTAATGGAGCATGGTTTGGGAGAAGGGGGTGAAGGGGAAGCAAAGGGTTACTTTCTACTGATACCTGTTACAGAGAAACTTTATCCAGATTGCGCCACTCTAGGTCAAGTATGTGAAGAAATGACAGGGGGAAGGAGGGCGGGTTAAGATTCCAGACAATGATACATAGTTTCTTGTTTGGAGGACCGGAAACTTTAGATCTCCTGATTTCCATCGAGAAGTGAGATTGACATAGAAGCAAGTTTGTGATCAAAGTGTCTAGTATCACACAATACGTTGACACCACCAATAAAAAACCGATATTAGAGCGTGCGATGTTTCGAAATGTCGGAAGTCAAAAGGTTTAATCGTCTATTCATCAACTTCGACATCCACAATAGCCTTAGTATCTTTAAAATGTTCTAAAGAAGAAGAAATCTTTGATAATATTATGAACATATTTGAATTATTTCACTAAATATGACTAATTTCAATCCATAACCATTATAGAAAAAATACTTACTAAACAATATTTTAACAACTAGTGATTAAATGACATATATGACGTATCAGAAATAAATTCAGATATGTCTGCATAAAATAATCTGATTGGTTATTTAATAATGGTTTATTAATTTTACTCCACGAAAATATTTCTTAACACTAACTATTAGCGTAACTCGTACAGATGTGTGAAACCCAAATGAATAGTTAGACATGGGGCTGGCAAAAAATAAAAATTAATTAAAAAATAAATGCAAATAATATTGGTTAAAATAGGCATATATCTGTGGCGGTAGTAAGATGTGGATAACTGGTATCACACGTTTCATACGTCGACATACGTATCCATAATGTCTCTATGAAGAGTTTGACTTCACAGTAACAGATTTCTATATTCACTTAATTCCGATCCATTATGTACGTAATCCACAAGAAGAGAAACGACTTCACACTAAAATATTTATCCAGAGTCCCAATCCATAATTTATCGTTGTTCATAAGAGATATCGGCTCTACACTAACAGACTTCTCTATCGACAAAATAAACGATCCATTATGTACGTAATCCGTAGAATTCCATATCAGTTGGATTATTTTTTTAACTTTATTCTGGACTGTCACTATGGATGGCTATGGAGAACAAATCATAGGTATACAAACAAATGAACATTGCTTTGACTCAGAATTAAAGCATTAACTATATTAAAGGAAGCATTTCCATTTTATATACGTGTCGTATTTTAATTTTAATTTTTTTAAAGTAATTCCTAAAAAAACATAAGTCAGTTAAAAACTATCGTTAATTTAAGTAAAAGCTCTACACAGAATATTAAATTGTAATAATGTTTGATGTGTGTATACATTTTTCTGAAATGTTTAATTTGAAGAGTTGGATTGAATAAAGTACATTTACCAAAAGGTTGACACAATATCACGTGATTAAGGTGTTATGGAAGTTGATCTGAGTAAAGGCCAGTGGTTTTTTTAAATATTTATAGAAATATATTTTTGGTTCCTAGAAATCAAATATACTCTTAAGTAAAAATACAAAGTTAAAGTTTATTCACACTATGGTGATATAAACCGTTCTTGAATATCTGCCATGAGCATGGCGTTAACTGATCAGGAACTTTTTAAATGACTGGGAAATGTCTTGTTCATATTTACCGATGCTCATTATAAATGTTAAAAAAACTGTTAAGATTACCTACCATTTATAGAAAATTAAACAACTGTAAAGTACTGAAAAATACTTATTTTATTTTGCTCAAAAACATTTTTTTTTAAATAAATACATGGACCTTATAATCATGTCTCTTTCCAACCCACATTAAGGGCACAGAGTTTATGCACAAATAATTAAAAAATCATACATGCAATTAAGGATATATAAGGATATACGAAGCTTACGAAGAATGTAGAAAATGTTTATTAGTTAAAAAATAAGATCATGTTCTATTCCAGATTTTGTTGACGCGTCAACGAAACTAGGAATGAGCGATCCATGAATGGATCTTTACGAAAAACGACTTTTTAATATCGTTTATTTATAAGATGGATTCAAAGGTGTCTATCTGATTCACGAATAGATTTTTCTCTGGTGAGTTCTAGAAATCAAATCGGAAAAAGAAATAATATAAATTAAAAAACAATGGTTTAGGACTTTTTTCAAATAGGAACATTTTAAAACCAATTTTATGGATTCTGGGACACAAATTAATTTATTTTGCAATAGTATATCATTATTTATATAATATAAATTATGATTAGCCACTAGGCTTAACAAAAGGTTGTGTATTGTGTAATTTAATAACAATAAATGAATTTACGATATGAACACCATTTAAACTATAATAATAAATAACAAATTGACTGTCAGCAGTTTATTAATTACCAAAATTTGGAAATATACACATATTCAATGTGCTAAACTAAGCTCCTGTTTATATTTTTAGAAAAATAAATGCCAATTTACATTTTAAATGTAGCCAAATCAATCTTTTTTTAAATATAAATAGTTTCAATACGCTCGATTTTTATTTTTTACTAAATCAATATAAGACCTCTTGATCTAGATAGATCTAAAGAATAGATTCAAGACCTATGGATTGAGTATTCTTAAATGAAACCCTCATCTCCTTGCCAATCACGTAACCTTGCGAGCTTGAATAGACACCCCTTACCTATTCGTGGACCAAACAATCAGTGACGCCTACAAAACTTGGCAGAAAGGAGACGAAGGAATCTTTTCCTTTCATTTCATTTGCAAGGCTTACAGAAAAGAAAACTTACACTCTATTTATATATATATATATATATATATATAATATATATATATATATATATATATATATATATATTACATACACATGTTTTTTTGGAGTGGTAGAAAGAGGGGAGTATAGAGATTTATTTTACTTCTATATTTTCTTCTCTTGTCGGTTTTTGTGTGACAAGTCTCATGGCACCATTGTGTGACGCATGGTGGTGTGACATATATAGTTACTAGGTCTCCTTTGAAATCAAAGAATTTTTTTTTATATATAAAAAAATGCCGGAAGAGTATTTTAAACAAAATTGCTAGAGCCGTTTCCGACCTAGTTTAAAACTTTCAAAAACCTATCAGTAGTAAACTACCCTTAATTTGAGGTCAACATTTAAAAAAAATTAGCACCGTGGGCTATACGCGTTGGTATTAAACTACTCTAATGTTATAAGGATAAGGAAGGTTGAATTTAGAGAAGATGAACCCATATTTGCGTGGAAGAATTTTGGCTATAGCAGGGATGTCAAACTCAAACAATAGTGAGGGCCTCATATATATCATTAAGGAGGCATTGCGGCCGCACGTAATATTTTTATTTATTATAATATACATTTTAAATGTCTATACATAATCAAAAAGCTTTTTTTTTCCCTTTGAACCATTTTATCCTTAAAATACACTGATTTTCTACAAGCATATTTTCCTTTAATGTGGACGCAGAAGGCAAAATTTTAAAAAAAATCCCAATTTTTAAATGTCATTTACAATAGTAAAATCATTGATAAAATAAAAATAAATAGTTATGACATAGACATAGGCCTAATAATAAACTTATTTCGAAATTCAAATTTTCGTTCGTTTCAAACTAATTTCAGGATAGTAATGATCACATCTACTGTTTGTTGTAAATCTGACGTTGCTTCCCACTTACTAAATTATCAAAATCTGGAAAAAAAATTTGGCTTGAAACAATCCTCATTGTGCTTTGTTAACCTTTAATCTGTAGAATGATTTCTTAACTTGTATTTATTCACTTTTAAAGGGAGAAAAACTGTTCACAAATACGTATATCCGAGTATGATATTATTCTAGCTGCGTTCATTTTGATTGTGGGATATTTATCAGCCAAATACTTCAAGTAAAACTCTGGTAAGGCTAATCTAAATGCACCCACGGGCCATATAAAGCTTGCGGGCCGTATTTTTGGCACCCTGGGCTAAATCATTAAGGAAAAATCCACCCCCAGTACACCGACGTAGATTCTAATCTCGGTCTCACTATTCATCGACAATCATACTATTACGATAGTAACGCCTCAGACCATTCAACCAACTAGTGGGTAGATTTTTTTCTTGGTTCTTAAATGAAAGTCCATATAGCACCTAAATATCAAACCGGATCAAAATATATCGAATCATTCCAGGTATAATAATAATAATAATAATAAATACAATAATTATCATCCATTTTATAATTATTAATACTATTATTACCTAAGGAATTCTGGAAATTTGTTAAAAAATAATCGTGTGAATAAAGTTTCCTCGTCTAACCTAGAAATTAATGGAAAGATTATAGTGGATCCTTTATAAATTGCAAATGAGTTTGAATTCTACTTTCATTCCGTCTATAATTCAGCCTTACCTGTCTTACCCTGACCCGTTATTGAAACTAGCGCACCCTTTATCCATGCCACATTACACCTTGGATGTTGCTAATACTATAAAAAAGTTTAAGTTCTTCTAGATGTGCTGGGCCTGATGGAATTCCAAGCCTTAGTGTTAAAGGTACACCAACATTTTAATCCCATTGTTAGCCCATATATTTAACAATAGTCTGTTAAATGAAACCTTTCACCTTATATGTAAACAATCTGTTGTCATACCTATCGATAAAAAGGGTCAAAAACAAATGTTTGTAATTATAGACCAATTTCTCAGTTAAATACTTTTCTAAAGTATTCGAGAAAATAATACATGACAATCCACCACCTAAAGAACAAACTCTCCGATAAACAACATGGCTTTATAAAAAATAAATTTACTGCCACAAATCTAGTGAGCTTCTAGGACATGTTGTTCCTCAAGTCTCTACCCAAGTCTAAGTTGATACTTCCTATTTTGACAAAGTAGAGCATTTGATTCATCTCGACATAGTATTATACTCTCTAAACTTTGTAATTTTGGCCTATCCCTCTCATATGTAAATTGGTTTAGCAGTTATTTACATGAAATGTCTTTCATCATGAAAATAGATCCTCACACTCCAACACATTTTTAGCTTCTTGTGGTATACCTCAAGGTTTTAATTTAAGTCTCTTCTCTTTAATGTGTTCATTGACGATATTGATAAATATTTAACCTTGTAATGATCCTATTTTATTGCATTGCTTTCTGGAGTATTTAAATTTAGGTTGTGTCTATTTTATTAGTCTGTGACTGTAATGCTGTTGATTTACTTCCGTACAACGTGCAGCAGTGACAGGTCAAAAAAATTCAGTTTTCTTGTTTCCAGCCCTCGCAATAATTCAAGGTCAAACCTCACAGTAAGGTGCGAGAGAGAGCAAGATACTTCACTTGTAAACTTTAGTGTGTTTTTTTTCCTAAAAGTAGTTTTGCTAGTGTTAGCAAGAGCTCACAGCTCTCGGTGACAATTGAAATTAAAGCCAGATAATTGGTGGGGTTTTTTTTTCTGGTACAGAGCTTGTTGACGGTCGATTTGGGCTAAGACTGTGAAAAAAACTCGTGTATAATATGGCCATTTCTTTATTATATTTTAATACCTATTCGAAGTGAAGTGAATACAACTTTCAAAAAAAACGGCTATTAATTAAAAACACGAGCTCTGTAATTTCTAAATAAAATAATATGAAAATAGCATTTGTAAATTGTGTTTAAAATATAAAATGTTTAAATAACAAATCTCAGGTTTGTGTTATGAATATCGCATCGCGAAAGCCTCATCTAGTTATTTACTCTTTGCGGATGATGTGAAATTATTTAAAATTAGCACATAAACTGTGGATTGTATAGACTTACAAAAGGACATAAATAGTATTTTACAATGGTATCTTGATAATGGAATGTCTATTAATAAATCTAAGACCAAATCTATATATTTCACTGGGATTTCACTGGATTTTATTGTGACGCCCTTTTTTGTTTTTAATACTTTCAATAATGTAATTTCTTGTAAATTTGCCCTCGTTCACGTAGGTATTCTTGTCCCTTTTCGGGACTCTCGCAATCCTAAATTATTTTTTTCTCAATAACGCTTAAAATATGAGCCCTATAGGCCGTTGTATACACAGCGCTAACTTCAGATTTGTTGAATTCTACTTTTATCACAAAATAAAATCAAAACTCGGAGAGTTATTTAAGGAACCCCTTACAACTAATTTACTCTGTAGAGGCTCTGGCTCAAATACTTTAATTTACATTTTTTGTTTTATTATTTGCTTACTGCTACCGCTTTTTAATACTTATCTTTTGACTACTTTCATGTTTGTTATTTATCATTTTTGTCATTTACCATTAGTATGCCCTATTTTTTTGTTTAATTATTCATCAGTATGTTTCATTATTTAGCCACTATCAACTATTTAATTGTGTTATTATACGTGCTTTATGGTACTTGTGTACGTTTCAGTGTTGGCCTGTCATAGGTCTTACGACTATTGGCCGGCACTATAATAAAGAAAATTGAAATTAGCACATATTACTACCTATTCGGGTTATACACTTGCTTTTTTTTTTTTTTTTTTTTTATTATTATATTATTATTCAAAGAGTTAGTTAAGGAATTCCCTTATAACTATTTCACCCTTCTGAGGCTCTACCTCAAATATTTAAATTTACTTATTCTGATTTATTATATATCTTATTATTATTATTGATAAACCCTTTTTAAATACTTACACTTAAACTACTCTTAGTTATTTATTATTTTTATCATTTATCATAAATAATTATGTCCAATTTTTTTAATTATTCATCAGTATGTCTAATTATTTATCTATTTATCGATTATCTTATTTTGTTATTAAACGTGTTTGTAAGGTACTTGTGTACTTTTTAGTGCTGGCCTGTTATAGGTCTTACGACTGTTGGTTAGCACTATAGTAAAGGAAATTGAAATTACTATTATTATTACTATAATCACCGCGCTTCTACTACATGTTAAGGATATAAACATGTATGATAATTACTCTAATGGGATAAGGATGAGGAAGGAAACAATTTGCGTGTAAGGAAGAGAAGAAAACCATTTAGAAAAAAAAAACCGCCTTCAATATACACGACCGTGATTAAAACTTTGATCTCCTTTTCATCCTCAGGCCAGTCTATTACCAGAATTATGCCTCAGACTATTCGGCCACCAAGCGGGTAAGATTCGTTATAATGTTTAGGTAATTTGTTTAAAAATTACACTATATTTCTTTTTTCTTCCTTCTTCTTATTCTTCTTAAGACAACAACCCGAAGGTTGGTTTTGCTGTGAGTTCTATCCAGTCAGAGCTGAGGATGCACTCACCCTACGTCTGGCTAGTTCTGCTTGCACCATCTGGTATAAATCTCATGTACTAAGGGAGTTCAGAAAGTTTGGTGACTCCCCGTTTTCTCCCCCACTAAATTTATATGAGCGAGAGTGAAAGGTTCCCACAATTTGGTCGGAAAGGTATTCCATATAACTTCCAAGGTTATTTCACATCCCACAATCAACGCCTCGGTGGCGTAGTTGGCTAACGCGCTAGCCGTGGTTTTGCTAAACTGCCGAGGACGGGAAGATCGTGGTTTGAATTTCGGTCGGGTGAACTGGGGGTGTTTTTTCCTAAATGGTTTTTTACTCTCCCTCAACGCAAATGCGGGTTCACTTCTCTAATTCAACCTTACCAATTCTTAATCCAATTATCGTAATTAGTACTTAAGGCGTATAACTCGAACGGGTAGTAAGACGCGGTGCTAATAATAAATAATAATAATAAAATAGAACATGGACCGACGACTCTAAATGTCCTACGGATCTTTATCGCTCAAAAAAAATCTGTTGACCTTGGCTGGGGTTTTAACCCACTATCATCGGATACCCCAAGACCATCGAGGTCAACACTTGACTCAAAGATAAAGTAAAATCATTATTACTTTAGTAAAAAAAAAAATTAGAGTTTAAAATTTTTAAAAAGCATACTTAAAATATATATTTTATTTTTATCATTATTTGTGTATTTAATAGTTTCTTTCAGAAAAAATACTTGTAGGACAAATCTACAGACGAACTAACTTAACGTGGGACAGATATATAGGTACGTGAAGAACTCTATTATACGCGTTCGGGAACTTTTTCCTGATTGGCATCAACCCTTGTTTGTGGAAGCGTGTGGAGTGAGTAAGGGATGAAGGGGTGGTGTGAGAAAGGTCAGACGGAAATTGACACATTTCCATCACGGGAAATGAAAGTCACTGAACTGGACACAAACTACTACATTCATAATCTAAAGCATTTCAAGGTCTTTCTGAACGAGGAATACTTCTTCCCCCCCCCCCCCCACCATCTCCTCCTTTTTACTTTCCTTCAACCCCTCGGAGAGAGAAGTATTGTGATCATTAAAAAAATCTAATTCAATATTTGATAAATGTCGAATTTCCGTGATCCCTGAAATATAAAAAGTTTTTTCACAATAATTTCTGTCTGTCTGTCTATATATCTATCTATCTATCTCCCTGGAGTAGGGCCGAAACATTTTACTGATCGGGTTTAAAACTTATATTGAGTTTTCATAAGTGTCCTCACCCCCACCCCTTGCTCCGGGGCTTTTAATTAGATATCTAACCCTAAAGTAAAGGGTGGTTTACTAAAGGATATAACCCGCCTCGGTGGAGTAGTTGGCTAACGCGCTTGTTGTGTTGAGCTCTACTGTTTAGGACGGGGAGATCGAGGTTCGAATCTCGGTCGGGTGGAAATGAGGTTGGGTTTTCCTAAATGGTTTTGCCACTCTCCCTCCACGCTAATGTGGGTTCACTTCCTCTCATTCAACCTTCCCAATTCTAAACCCATTAACGTAATTAGTACTTAAAGCGTATAACCTGAACGGGTAGTAAGACGCGGTGCTAAGTATTATTAAAAATACTAAAGGATAAAATAACATATCATTGTAAATATGTAGTAATATTTTATTTGAAATAAATGTTCGTAAATTAATTTTTTTTAATGAAGCATTTTGAAATTTAAATTGTTGAGATGTTCTTTGGTGGACAATTATATTAATTCTTTTCAACGTTTCTTTGACAGTGTATCTTATTTAATTTATACTCTTTGATGAAGTGTTTATCTAAATATGTATATTATTTCTGTTCACAAAATCTTACGAGCTATTTAGTTAATGTCTCTACTTTAAGATAAAAGAGAGAGAAAGTCTGTGCGGTGCATTGTTTAAACTTATTTTATTTCTTTCTCTGCTTAGTTTGAAAACTTGTAAAGTGCCCATCACTGCCTTCACACCTTTTTATTTTCCATCCCTAGTTTAAAAAAAAAAATACAAAAAAAAGTTTTATTTTACAATTTTAAATAAATAAATAATAATTTGT
>JBCFYV010010174.1:0-15903 GCA_039000515.1 Timema cristinae | reverse complement strand
CTTTTGTGCTCAAGCAAACCCCCTTTTTTTTTTTTAGCCCACTAAGTTTTTTAAATTCTAGTTCGTCTCGGACTTAATTTTGTTACTCACATTAACCTTTTGCTAACAGGTTATGGGCCCGTACCCCGCGAAAAATTTTTTCGTGTGCCAATCAAAAATCGCGTGCACGAACTTAAAAGGGGACACTGTCCAAAATTTGAGCAGAAAAATCGTTAGTATTGAAAAGATAAAACACAACCAGCGAAAGTTCGAATTTTAAAAAAGAGAATTACAAAACAGGGAAGCTACAGATGATGAGTTCTCATAAAAATGATGCATGGGCTAGAAAGGGGAACCAAACCGTGAAGCCAAAAGCGGCTGCAGCTGGCCAGCGACAAAAGGACCCCGAACAATGGTGGAAAAAACCCACCTAAGGCACAATCTGACATAGTGCTCGTCATGAATCCTCAGAAAAAAAAACAACTAAGGGCTGTAAACTCACAAGAAATTTTTGGGAAAAATTTAAGGGAATATACCATCCAAGGGGCCGGGCATGGAAGGCGCTTTTTTGAATAACTTGATGTCATGAAATTACAAATGGCGGGGGACGCATAAACACATCATTTTTTTCGAACGGTATAGGTTGGGCAAAACTTGAAGTTGCAAAAATCAAGAGTTATTGGCAGTCTGTTTTGGGCAGCCTACGGAGTTTCGAAAACTTTCTTTGGGCCCATTTAAATACGTGAGCTTTACCCCGTTTTTGGAGATCGTTCAAATCAAAGTTAGGGAGGATTAAGCGCGTAAGAAACGACCCGGGAAAACCTACTAAAACGCATGTACGGGAAAGTCGGCCGGTAGAAATTTAACGAAAAACATAGATGGGAGAAATTGGACAAGACTATGGTGCAAAAAAAAAACTCGAAAATGAAGTGTTTAAGTGAAATGAAATCGGACACCGTAGGAAAAACTGTCAAGACAAGGATCAACAACAACCGCGAAAAACGTCGAAAGCGTGTCCAGCCCACGGAATGTCCCAAAAAGGTGCATTTCAAATCGAAATAATGCGGGGTTTGTATTAGTGGTGTTTTGACATGGTGTACAAAGCGGAACTTCGTTTACAAAAGCAAAAACTCGTAACGGGAAACCTTCACGGACATTGAAGGAATCGGTAATGTCATTCGGAACGAGCGTGAGCGGAATCAAAAGGGTGATCGAATTCAAAGACACATTAAAACCCGGACCTACTGCTAAATCCCTTTCGGTGGAAAGTTACCGACAAAGGACACAAATCTTTTTAGTGAACAAAGGCCGAAATCACGATCAGGGTGAAAGGCTTATCGCGGAACGGGAAAACGGACTATATTATTTCCCAGTGTTGACCGACCAGAAGCAGGAAAATCTCAGGCCTGGACGCCGCCGCTAATTATTTAAAGGGAATAATTCCATTGAGGATTGGCATTCTCGCATGAGACATCTTAATGTTAGTAACTAAGTGGGCTATCAAGATGGGATCGATTCGAGGAACAACATCGATGACATCAACAAAGATTTTCAATGCAGCGTTTGCCCTCCGGGGGAAGATGTATCGCGCTCCATTCTAAGGGTTTCAGAGAGGGTGTCGGTTACTGGGAGAACTCATACATTCTGACATTTGGGTCCTATCGAGTCACTACACACGGAAAGAAGCTCTACTTTGCAACTTTCATAGACGATTCTTCAGGATGGTGTGAGGTGAAAATTCATTGAGAAAAAGAACCAAGAATGGACGAGTTTGATAGTTTTCAGGCATTCAATGAGAACCCAACAGAGAAAGGCGGTTAATGCTTACAGCCCGGATAACGGACGCAAATATGTCAACAAACATTTGACGAACTCCTCCAAAAACACGGCACCTTGAGGAGTTTGACTGCACCTTACAACCCACAGCAAAATGGAGTTTATGAGGGGGAGGAACAGGACATTGATGGAGATGGCACGTTGCCTTCTAATTCAGTCCTGACTGCCAGAGACTTTTTGGGTGGAGGCCGTCAACACCGCAAACTTCATACGCAATAGGTCACCAACAATAAACTAAAGGGAAGAACCCCGTACGGGGGTTTGGTTCGGAATCCACCGGATGTGTCCACTTTAGGATCTTGGGAGCGAAGTCATTGTCGTGGACAAATGCCGAGCATGGGGGAACTGTAATAAGATCAAAGAAAGGCATCTTCGTTGGTTAAGCTCAGAGTCAAAGGCGTACAGGGTATGGCTACCGAGCAGAGGAAGATCGAGCTATCCAGAGATGTGATTTCATGGACGGGACTACGATGCAGTCATCGAAGAGTTGGGGACTTCCTCCCGCAGGGCAAGTCCCCAAATGTGTCAAGTTCATCATTGAATTTAACGCCACGGAAAATGAAGATCAACCCCGTCATGATCAACTTCTTTACTGGTCAAGAATCGCATCATCCGATCGAAGAGCCATTACCTGAGGGACGTTACGACGAGTAAAAAAGACGCTGAGGGTTTTCAAGGTTTTCCCCAGGATGAACCATTGAACGCTGTAAGAAGAGGTCCAGAGAGGGCCCGGGTACTGAGAAACCGGACATCCCAGAGGACCCACCAGATCTATGCAATGGCGAATCATGTCGTCAAGGACGACTTCGTTTTTCTTAGTGAAGTTCCAGTTCTCGAGCAATGACAAGTACGGATTCAACCGAATGGATGTTGGCCATGGCCAATGAAGGAGTCAATTCTCGCAAAGGACACGTGGGGTCTGGTGGACAGTCAAAAGCGTCAAGGGGTATTGGCAGTCTTTTGTATACGAAATAAGTACGGACAAAGGCGTTCTGGAGAAGCGCAAAGCCAGGATAGTGGCGAAGGGATGTGCTCAACAGTACGGGAGGGATTCCCACGAGACGTATGCGCCAGTTCCACGCCTAGACTAATACGGCTGGTTGTTGCATTTGCAGCCCAGAAAAAATATGCACATACGCCAGTATGATGTGGAAACAGCTTATTTAAATGGAAACCTCGATGAGGAGGTATTCATGGAGGTACCAGATCGTTTGAAGAATTCCCTAGAGCACATAGTGAGCAATAAGGGACGCAAGGATCAACCGCAGCAGGCGAGAGCCACACTAGACAAGGTAGCAACAGGTAACAGGTCCTGCTATGTAGAGAATCTCTGTACGGCCAAAAACAAGCTGATCGTGCCTGGAACAAACGTCTAGATAAAGAGTTGCGCACCATGGGCACGAAACCCACCAAGGGGGACCCGTGTTTTATATAAGGAAATGGAACGAAGAGATCATGATCATCACCATCTACGTCGATGACATTCTTATAATATGTCGTGACCCGAAGAAACCAACCGTTTCGGGACAGACTTGGAAAGATGTTTGAGATGAAGGATCTGGGTGATCTGAAGCGCGGGTTTGGGGATGGATTTCTCCAGAAACAGCGATGGGGTATTTGTAATAAAAAAGGGGTATATAAAAGACATCCTCAACGCTTTGGTAGTCAGATTGCAAGCCTGCAAACAACCCCACTAGACGTCGGGAACGAAGCTGGCAAAGGGTGAGTCATGGTCAACTTCAGATGGTGAAAGACCCCCATACCGAGAACTAATTGGTTGCTTGTTGTATTTGTCAGGGGCAAACACGCCCGGACATAGCTCATGCAGCAATTGTGTTAAGTCAATTTAACGACGTTTCAACGGTACTCATTGGGGCGCCGCAAAGAGGGTGCTTCATACCTCAAGGGCACTGCTGACCAGGGAATCAACAAGCGGGGGGAAAGCTCATTTACGGGGTATGTAGTGCTGACTGGGGGGGATTACTTGACGACCGGGGTTTCCTTTACAGGGTATGTTTTCGTCATGAATGGAGGCGCGATTACTTGGGATTCGAGGAAGCAACAGACTGTCGCGTTAATCTACCACGGAGCCGAATACATGGCCCTGAGTGAAGCAGCCAAGGAACCGTGCACCTTCAGCGTTTCCTGCTCGAGCTTGTAAAGGAGGAATTTTGGGGCACTTAAACTGCTCAATTTCAAAGTTGGGGCGCAGAGGGTGGCAATCAACCCTGTCTTCCATCACGCACCAAAAAACATTGACATTCGTCACCATTTTGTACGAGAGACTGTTGATCGGAACAACTGGTCTGGACACGTGGCATCGGAGGAGATGCCCGGCCGATGTATTAACCAAGGCTTTGACGAAATCAAAGCATGGGCACTGTGTCGATCTCCTGAGACTGATGAGTTTCAGTTGTTGTCTCGGGGGGAAGTGTTGGAGACACTGATTAAATGCACGATCCAAAACCACTGCAACAATAACGAAAGGCGCTCAGTAGCGCGAACATAAAGGGATTAGCCAATCACATAGTTTACACTTACACAGTTGTTCTTTTTTTCCGTCAACAAACCGACGGCATCGTTTTGTGCTCACGCTAACCCTTTTTTTTGTGGTGTTAATCAGCCCACTAAGTGTATTTGTAGATTCTATGTTCATCTCGGACGTTAATTTTGTGTACTCGACATAACCTTTACAAACAAGTGTGAACTGTGTTCTCATTTTCATTGTAAAGGGCCATTTTTGGTGTTTGTCCTTATATTTGTTTCTATTACATTTCATATAATCTTCTTCCGAAAAAAAAAATACAATTAGCCATAAAGCGAATAGAGGTTTTCCTTAAATAGAGGTATAAAAAAATAATCAAAATGTTGAATTTCTGCTTCGAGGTGCAAATGTACCTATATGCACAATTGTTTAAAAATTTTAAATTTTATCCCTCTGTGCGTGGTAGAAGACATCACCCATGCCTATGAAATACAGACAAAAATTTCTCATTTATGAATAATGGAACATTAAGTAACATAGTTAAAGTATTAAAATTAAAATCTAGCCTGGTTTAAGGAAATTTGATTTAAAAGTAAAACCGACCTTACCTTGTAAAGTTGTCAATGATGAGAAATTTGGGGTTTTGAACCCCAGACAGAAAGACCTGGGGTGATTTTTTCTAAATGTTTTTTACATTATCACTCCACCAGAATTAGGGTTTGTTTCTTCAAAATTCTACCAGACAGGGTATAAGAGGAGTAGATTTTTTTTACAATTCAATAAATACTGGTGTAAATTTTTAAAGGACCTCTTTATCTTTTGATCCTTCAACTTATATATATCCAAATCTCAATTTTAACTTCGAATTCCAAAGATCAAAACTAAATCTTTAATTTAAAATTATGAAACATAAGAGGAAATATAAATAAATATAATAATGGAAAATGCAAATGTACCTAATTTTTAACATTCTATTTTTTTAATACATTTATCATAACTTTTTAGATTCAGTAAGTGTTAAATTACTTATCTTGGGGCCGGTTGTTTAAGTACACCCTTTTTAAATTTCAATTGGTTCTGAACCACCAATAAACAGTATTAAGCTCTAAAACAAATTTCACTTGAAAAATAAAACAAACAAAAAAATCTTTAAGAATGTGGTCTTGAATCCCAAAATTTTCTCAAATCCTTGAATAGTAAATATTCAAAGATTAAAAGCCCCCCAAACCCTTAATATATATATAAAATATATATATATATAATATATACATATACATTACATACATATATATAGTAATATACATACATACATATAATATATATATATGTGCTTCATGTATAATATATATAGGAAGCATATGATTATATTTGTTCATAAAATTGCAAATAAACATTAAATTTAAAAGCTCTTACCTATTAAAAAGGAGGCACACAAACTCAGTTTTGCTACCATCATTTTTATTCCATTATAGTGGATGAAATATTTGGATTGTTTTTTAGATGCTCTTGTGCAAAACTCTTTCAATAGCCAGTTGATCTCCACAACAGATGGATATGGTCCTGGAAAGTAACAAGTATTTATGTTTGTTCCCCGCACCAATTTTGAGACATTTTCAAAATCAAAGACTGTGTATTTTATTTTGTTTTCACCAAATTATTAACATAACAGCTTATATTTAAACATATTATTTTATAGTACTAAATATTAATGCAGCATTATAGTGGAAATTAGGAAAAAGATACAGCCGGGAAGGAATAAATTATTTGGGAGTAAGTTGTTAACATCTTGCCTACTGTCAAGGAATGTAAAACTAAGAATATACAAAACAATAGTTTTTACCGTTATTTTTTATGGCTGTAAAACATGGTCTCTATTTTACATGACGAAAATAAGCTTAGTGTGTTAGAAAACAAGGTGCTTAGGACGATATTTGGTCCAAAAAAGAATGCAGATAATGGGGAGTGGAGGAGGTCACATATGAAGTTATATACATTGTACTCATAACAAACATTGCTAGGATGCACATCTTTAAGATTACGGTAGTCAGTACATGCAGAGCAAATGAAGAAACTAAAACATGTTCAGAGTATTGACTGGAAAAAGCTAAGGGGAAGAGACCATTGGGAAGACCTAGATGCAGATAGGAGGGTACTATATAATGGACCTTGAAAGAGAAAAGGTGTAATGAGGTTGGTTGATAGAACACCTCAAGATAGGAAAAGGTGGCATACTTTTTTAAATGCAGAAATAAACTTCAAGTTTCTAATGTCATAGACTAATTGATTAAACACTATAAAAAAAAATTTGTGATGAATGTTTTCAGTTTTTGTAGATTTTAGTGTACCCATACGAGGGGTAAAAAAAAGTGTGTGTGTGTGTGTATATATAAATATATATATATATATATAATAAAGAGAGAGAGAGAGAGAGAGAGAGAGAGAGAGAGTGAAGGGGGTTGAAAAGATAGGCTTCTTCCGAAACCGCTTAAGCTAAAACATGAATTTTGGGGCCCGAGGGTTCTTTATCATGGGTAACCGATACTACCTCAGGAATTGTGCTACGATGTTGATGATCTGTAGAAAACAGTAGATACAACGAGCCAAGGCTAAACGGGCAATCATATGATGGTTTACAAGAATGTTATTAAAAGCGTAGAAAATGGAATGGCAGTGTTATGATCTTGGATGCCTCAGGGGGTACAGAAAAACATTCTTGATAAACCTGTTACTAGCCAAAGTTAGAAGTAACAGGGGAATTACTATGGCTGTGCTTCATTGGGCATCCGCTGCAACACTTTAGTAGGGGGTAGAAACACCCCTTCTTCCTTCTAGCTCCCCTTCAATCTGAATCATACAGAAACCCCAATATGTAACATTTTAAAAAAAAAGCAATATAGCCCAGGTGCTTCGAGATTGCAAACTTATTGTATGGGAAAAATTTACTATGTCACATAAAGGGGGGGGAGGGAGAAGAGAGAGAGAGAGAGAGGTTCTAAGCCATAGCTGCAGGACATTTTCAAACTGTGACAAGCTGATGGTGGTGTTAGTGTCTTGCTGGTGGAGGACTTAAAGCAGACCCTGCAGGAACCGAGCCGATAAAATCAAGGCCTGCCTTAATTCATCTTCCTTGGTCGAACATTCAAAACGATTAAAGAAAAAAATGAGATTTTCATCAAAAAGTTATAGCAGGGCTGGGGAGTTTGCAAACAATCTGCCGAATTGGGACACAAGAAAAAAGAGATAAAGGGAAGAAAAACCCCTTCCTTCTAGAATTGTAATTTTTAAAAAGGATTTAACAGTATACTATTATATTTATCCTACCAAAGGAACTCGATGGAAACCTAATGTTAAAGGGGAAAGGCAATTAAAACTTCTAGAAACGATAAGGCAAATGAGATCAACAACCTCCTGCTCATCATTTTTTACGGAGGAGATGACCTTCAGTCAATGGACTCCGTAGTGGAAAGAATGATGCTGCCTCTACCCGGTAAATTTTTGCACACCCAAAAACCCCCCTTGGGCTCCCCCCCTCACACTATTCTCTTGAATTTTAGCGCCCCATCCTGTTGTTGCGTTTTTTGAACCCCCCAAAAATTGTGCATTAACAGACTGCAATGAAGGCCCTCCTCAAATCATCGAGGAAACTATCTTCACAGGTGTGGTTAGGGGGAAACGGGTATTTAACCACGCATTCCCTCACTCCTTCAAATCCCCCCTCGTTTTTAAAGAAGTCCATTTCCCCCCTAAAAGTCTATTTGCATGACCATAAAAAGTCAGGTCAACAGTGAAGGAAGGGGGGGTTTTGTTGGGAAATTTTTTCCCCCATGGCCGCTCTTTTTAGCATTCACCGGGTAAAAACCACCGAGGAGCCGGGTTTGTTCTGGTGCAGATTAGACGGTAACTGTTCCCGAAAGTCCTTTCAAAGGGGCCCAGCCACATAGGAAAAGACCTGGGAAGCAAGGGGTCCCCTAAAAAAAATTCCAACCCAAATAATGATATGGCAGAAGAAAGGGGGGGCTGCCAATCAAAAATTCCCCATATGTTTTTTCCTTGGGAAGATAAAATATTGGGTCAATCGCTTTACTCACGTTGTGTGCTGAACTGCCTTTGAAATCATCCAGACCTGCAAAAAACCCACTCGGGATTTTGGGTGTGAGTTAATTTTCCGGGGGCTATTCACGCCAATAATGGGTACCCTGGTTATTGTAGCAGGCAAAAAAGTACGTTGCCATTTGCCAGCACATACTTGGACAAAATTGGATTCCACTATACTCTGAATGAAAGAGTTTTAAAACCCAATTTGATGGGGCCCCAGAGTGAAAAAAATTTTTAAAAAAAAAAACCCAAACCCAAAAATTAAAAATTTTCCCTAAAAAAAATTTTTAAAATTCTAATCTTAAAATGTAGTTATTTTTTTTGATTTTTTAAAAAAAAATTAAAACAGATGGGATCCCAATTATTTTTTTGAATTAAAAAGAAAAACCTTATCATTTTTTCCTACAGGCAGCATAAGGATGAATGCATTTTTTTATGAAGGAAAAAACATTACTTCCCTTTCACCTGGGAAAAAGTTACGTTCAAAAAAAAGGGTTCAAAAAATTTGTTTTTCTTCTGCACTTTTTTTTTTTGCTATGTTAAAAATAATTTAAAGGGATTTCCCGTAATATGTACAAAAAAAAAAAGGTTTTGTGACACCTTTTAAATTGGAAAACGCGCCCAGTAACATACTTTTCTTAACTCATTATTAGTTTAAATTAGCAGTTAAAAAAAATAGCAAATTTTGTTTCCACATTGTTTTAAAATTTTTAGCCATTTAAAAAAAAGTATATAAATAACTTTTTTATTGTATTTTGCAAGTGGAACTATACAGCTTATATTTCCAAAAAACTTTTTTCAGAAACTTTTTCACAAAATAAGTGGTTTACTCTGCTGTTTTTTTAATCCAAGTACTTATTTTAAATTTTAATCTCAATTTGAAACTGAATCTTGAAACACATTTTAAAATACATCAATTTTACCTTTTAAAAAAAAAAGAATATGAAAGAATTTGTTATCTCCAAAAATGTGTTATCATCTCTGTAAGGAAAAACCTTTTTTTTCTTTTTTTGAGGTGATTGGTTATATTTTCAAGAAGGAAAAAAAAGGGGGATAGAAACATTTTAAAAGGAAAGCAAAAAAATAGGTTTTTTTTGAGTGAAACAAAGAAAAAAAGTTCACCTTTACATTGCGCCATGGGGGAAACAGGAAAAAAGGGGTCCTTTGAAAGAAAATTGACTTACCGCCCAATCCCTCAACCTTGGTTTTAAATTTTATTTCCAACTCATCTAGGGGAGTGCGGAACAGCAATACAGCTCCGAAGAGGAAACCAAAAATCCAAAAGGGGGAAAAAGAAAATTTGTAAAAAGTTTTGGCACTTAAATAGGAACATGTAAAGGAAATTTTTCCGTGCATTTTACAGTCCCCCCCCGATGAGTTTGAAGAAAAAACCCGGGGGTTACAATTGATTTTTTTTTCAAAAGAATCGTTTTTTTTTTTGTCCTTGGGAAACAGTGAAAATGTGAACAGGTTTTCTTTCAATGTAAAATTCTATTGTATTTTTTCCCTTTTTTATTTTCTATCCCCTTTTCCTTTTTCCTTTTTTCCAAAAATAAAACAAATAATTTCAAATTTTGTTATTGTTTTTTAAAAGCTTTCATCATTGTTAATTTAGTTTTCCTTTTTGTTTAAAAACAAAAATTATTTAACAATTGTGAAAAAAAAACTTTTTCTAAAAACAATTTTCATTTTATTTAATTTCTTCTTTGTGGATCATTGATCGCCCTCTTAAACATAAGAAAAATAATTTCAGTTAATAGTTTTCAGATTTTGTTTTTTTTAAAAGTTTTATTTAACCCAATTAATTTAAAATAGTTGTACTTTTATATTTTTTTTATCTTGATGTTAACTCAAGACATCTCACAATCATCTTTACGGTTAAAAGATGATGAAAACTTTATCTTTCCCCCAACCAAATCGTTGTTCAAAATTTTTAAACAAGCAGCAAATTTAATTTTTTAAAATATATTCCTGATTGTGGCCAAATAATTTGACAATACAACAAAAGGAAAAGATATTTTTTTAATAATTTTTAGTCAGTAAATGTTTTACCATTAAAAGTGATATTTTTTTATCATTAATCAAAAAGTCACAATTTCTACCAGAATTTAGTACAATTCATTTAGTTTTGCATAGATAATTATAAAAACAATGGATGAAATAATCGTTTCTCAAAGATTGCAGTTAAGGTGTCCCTTGGTAACCCCCCCCTCCCACACCCCACCAAGCCATATTCCCCGTGACAAGACTTTCATTAATTTCCCATGAAACTGGCTCTTAATTTTTTTCTTTATAGATTTTCAAAAATTTTTTTTTTCAAATATCAATTTGGGGGGTTAGTCATAGGAAAACCCTTGTATAAAATACCTGGTTAAAAAAACCCAGTCTTTCTTTTTTCACTCCCCTTATTCTTTCAAGATTTTAACCTCCGAAAGGGGGTTGTGTGGGGTTGTGGGTTGTTTCCCGTGGTTTGTGGACCAATAAAATGTCTTTGGTGAGGGGTGTAACCAAACTCCAAAACCCGGGAAAAATTTAAAACCATTATTCAGAAGGTTAAGGGATCTTTCGGTACACTCCCCCTTCCCCCCTTTTGAATTTGATGGATTTAAATAACCCAAAGGGGAGTTAAGAGAAAAATTGTGTTGATTTTATCGAAAGTGAAATTAGTGGTGTTATCTACCCAATATGTACACTTGATTTGCACTACATCCATGTAAATAACAAGTCAGTTAGAGCTGGAATATAGATTGAATGCAAAATATATCATCATGCCTAATTCAAAGTAAGATCTGAGTTAAAGAACAACCTAACTTACATATTATCTTTACAGAGTTAAAAAAATAATTTATGAAACTACGCCATTCTCAAATCAGGCTTTATTCAAAGTTATTCAATCATGTGAATTCCATACAATATTAGATATTTGACAGTTACGTGAGTTAATAAAGCTACTTTTATAATTATTTATATTTATACATAAAAGATTGAGTTTTGAAGTCCCCAATTTTTACAGATAATAAACATTACAATAAAATAATCAAATATTATCACTTTGTCATGCATAAAAAATTTATTTTAAATATGTTTTGAAACTATCATAATATCATGATCAGACTATACCACGTTCTACTTTCATTTATTGTTAGATATTTGCACTAAATATTTTTAGTGGGTTTAGCAAAAACTAAGGTATGATTAAAAAAAGTGTTAGTTCAAAATTTATATATATATAAAATATATATGTTTCTAATTATGATTAAAATTTGTGATGATCTAAGTGACGTGTTCATTATTCTATTTCAGTGATTAAAATGTGGCACATCTAAATGTTCCTATCTTATATTATATTTTATAAATTACTTGATTATGGTTTCAAACGTTCGTGACTTGTGGGTCAATCTGAAGGAATATAGAAAACTTAGCAGCCATAAGCAAAATGAAAAATGAATGTAGTAATAATAATAATAATAATAATAATAATAATGATAAAATTAATTTTTTTAATGTACTAAAACCAAATAAAAAGTATTAATAGAGTAATATTATGATCAGAGCCCTGCTTTTATGGAATAAAAAAAACCCGATTTCGTTTTTAAGTTTCCCAAAAGCGGTGAATAAGCGGTGAATTACAAAAATCCTATTTTTGCGACGAAATTATCGAATTAAGACAAAAGCGTTAAAAAAAAAGTGGTTTTTACCAAACTTTTGTGATTAAGGTGACTTTGTTGGGTTAAAACTAGACTTCCAGGACAATGTTTGAAACAGGTAAACTAAACTATTGAAGTGAAAAACAAAAAATTACATTTTGTTTGGACAAAACGGTAAAATATCACTATTCCGCAAAAATGTGCTGTCAACTTATTAAAAAAGTAAGATTTAGCGGCAGCTGGTCCGGGAAAAGTATGTACAAGTTACAAAGACAAAATATTACACAAAAATTTATTTTTCAATATCCCAAAATATTAGCGCGAATGCCGAAAATCGCGACTAAGTTGCGATTATCGCGGACATCGTTTAAAATCGCGAATATCGCGCTAAAACGCCGATTTCGCGAATTATCGCGACAATTCTGAGCATGTATTTGCAATCAAGGTAACCTGAAATGTGAACATTTGAAAGAAACAATGCCATATCTAACATTCGCGAATTATCGCGATCCCCACAAACGCAGGGCTCTGATTATGATCATACCAATTTAGTTAAAGAGGGAGTGAGTCTATTTTATTTTTTTTTACCTCAAGTTTTCCAATAATGCAAACCAGGGTTAAACTCTTTTCTATTATTTATTTAGAAGCGCATTGAAATTGACAGGCCATAAGAAAACAGGTCTGCAGCTTGTGTGTTGTACCACACTGAGTTACTTAATTGATAAATAAAAAAATAGTGAAATGATCCTTCATTAATTATCTTATCTAAATTTGTGTACAACCGAGTTACTTAATTGATAAATAAAAGAATATGTGAAATGATAATTAATTTGTCTAACCTAAAAATGTTTGCATAGTTTACAACCTTCTATCAAGCAACTATGTAGACAATACTCACTTCTTTCAATGACTGAAAACTGATTCTAATCCTGTCTCAGACACTTGATACATTTTATAGCTCACTAGCCAGGGAGTACAACTGTTGACTCACATACTGATCAATTCACACAACTGGGTTTATGTAGTGGTTCTCACTCTTAGCTCAGACAAAGGAGACCTTGGTTTTAATCCTGGCAATTTAAATAACATGAGCGTAATAATGCATCATGTATTGGTACCCAACTGGGCTCTCTGCCTACTTACTCTATAAGGCATCAATAAGGAAAGTAGAATTTAGAGGAAGTGAACTAACATTTGCTGGAAGGAGGCTGGAACCATTATAAAAATCCACTCTTTATATATTTGACTGAAATTCAAATCCTCACCTCTTTGTAAATGACAAACCAGACCAAAACCTTAGCTCGCATGCCATGAATAAGGGTGAATGGCTAGCTCTTATGGTGAGTCTGAAGACTGATAATGAGTGAAGTTTCTTTAAAATTCACAAATCTATCTTGTCCATTAGATCAACTAATAACATGGGTAGTAAAAGTATTGTAAAATTAATATTAATATTCTCTCACCTCCAAGTAGAACTTGCCAATGTATTTTCCAGATACACCAGGGTTGAACGTGACAGTGATTGGTATTAATTCCTGTGTTGGAGGCAACAATGGCTGACTCTAGGTTCAACAGTAAAACCAACTCTTACCAGGAGCGACTGGTTTGTTATCATAGTTGATCTTTAAATCAAAATCTATCTGGCCATTGTTTGTCACTGTTATCACTTCTAGGCAGTTAGTGCCAAACATCTGATCACAACAAAATTAATTCAAAAAATTAAATAAATGAGCAAGGAGAGAGAGAGAGAGAGATCTAAAGTTTCAATATCTGACAGAGTACACTGGGATGCTTTTTTCGTAATTTGATTTAACTTGTTGTAATTTATAATAACTGTACAAGTTGCAGAAATAAGCCAACTACCAAGTTGAAGGTGGCTGCGTTATCTGATAGATCGTGATCTTAATAAAATCACACATTTGTAGCCAACTATTTCCGCACATTCATCATAGACTCTGCCTTAAAATATGAGTGAAGAATAACACATGGGTACAGGACGATTTCTAGATAGCTCAGTGGTTGAGCATTGGCGTACTAAGCCAAAGGTCTAGGTTTGATTCCCATGTCCAGGTGTCATTTTTCAATTTCTAGAATATGCTATTAGATGGAGAATTCCTCACTAAAAAGTATAAATAATAGCTTCGGCTATTTGATTCTTTCTTCCTCTTTTGATTATAATACTGGATATTTTTTACAAATTTTACATTATTTGAATTAGATAATTTAAAGTCATAAGCCGGCACTAAAATGTATCAATTTTATATACAGTTGAACCTACTTTAACCATTGAATCCAGTGAAATTTTTTTAACAACTTATAATAATTAAAATTGCTTTATCACACAACTGTTTGTAATATTGCTTTTAATATGATAAACAAACGTTATCATCATTCAACACCTTAGCTCAATCGGTATCATATTTGTCTACTGAGCTAAGTGTCCCAGATTCGATTCTTGGCATAGCCAAAAAATGTATCATTGGTGAAATGTGCGTTAATCATTTCACAGCGATTAATTAACGGCCGGGAGCTGAATGTTGTGTCTATTTTAGATTTAATCTATAAGTTTTGGTGCTGATATAATCAGTCGGTTCAGAAAGTGCTATGTTAAACATCTCAAACGAATTCATAAAGTACATAATTAGTTGTTGTAAGGAACAATATAATATCCTAATAGATGAAAATAGAAATCAATTGAAAGATACGAATAAGACAGAAATTAAGTTATTGATATAAATTATAAAGACAATATCAATTAAGTTTACTTATCATAAAGAGTAAATGGACTGATAGGCAAAATTGTTGTTAAAACAAAAATCAAGTAGAATCAATTAGTTGTGAAAGGAATATATAAATTCTGTATTGAGAAAAAAATTTAATTAGGTTTAAATGTAATACTTGACCTTTACAAACACATTAAAAATGTGAGTCAGAAAGCACATATATAACAAAAAACAAAAACATATTATAATACATGTATTAAAGACATGAGTTAAAATAAAAATAAGGTGTATACTACTGATAACAAGATAAAAATTATAATTAGAAAAGAATTAATTGAGTTTAACTGAGAATTGATGCCTATGCTTTGCTTAAAAGTTTTTATAAGTTAGCTTATTCTAAAATTTCAGGAAGTTATGTTGTTGCAATTCAATAAACCATAAATATATTAAGACAGTGATTAATGAACATGGGATATTTAGATGAAACTTATAATACAGTGTAATACGATAAATAAGTTAATTGACAAAAATGGGATTTTATAAATACAAAAAGTTAAATATAAGTTGAGATCATCCTTATCTAAAAGTTTTGAATAAATTGATAGTGCTAACTGTAATATTTTTAACAGACTATTACAAACATATACCAATTATAAAATTTACCTGCATGCCAAAATTAATCACAGTTTTATTCAATGTAATATTTAATGCTCCAACTTCAGCGCTGACTTCAAGAATTTCTGACGGGCCTCCTTGAAACTTGATCATTGCACAAATTTTTGCTTTCATATACACGTTCCCTCGAAATTCCAAAGAAACAATTTGAGAATCATATGGGGCAAGTTGCCATAAAACGGTATAAGTCCAAAATACTGTGAAGAAAGACACAATTAAAATCTATCATTTGTATAGCCTATATAAGTTGCTTGTAAAACAAGATTAACTCAAATGTCAGTTTTGTAAGACCAAACAGTTGAAGGATCACTTGAATAAAAGTCCAGAAAAAGTTTACTTAAAAACTATAGCAGGTAGGAAAATTGAACCCTGAACTAGAAGCTTGAACCCTCTTGAAGAATGGTGGTACTGTCAAACTGAAAGAATGCATATATACCTATTTTTCCTATACAAATTAATAAAA
>JBCFYV010010173.1:0-13270 GCA_039000515.1 Timema cristinae | reverse complement strand
TTTTCCGGCGTATCCCGCAATAAATAAAAAACTACAACACTCTTCCTAACAATTAACAAAAATTAATTAACGAAATTTAATAAAAAATAACCAACATGTTGGGGTTTGTTGGGGGGAGGGGCAGGAGGAGGGGAAAGATGTCAGGGGCGGGGGAGGGTGGAACAGGGGGGGGAGCGGAAAAAGGGTTAAAAAAAAACCCCCCCAAATTAGACCGTTTTCGTATAAACGCTTAAATATGTTTTTATAGGCAGTTTTATGTTGAATGACTTTTTACGAAACGCCCCGAACATACTGGGGTATTTGGCACTGTTCGCCCCTCTGATCGCTCCCCGAGCGGGGATTGGGGCCCGGCCTCTAGAACATTTTTTTTATGTAAAGACACTGTGTGCCTTCTAAAACGTTAATATTGTCTGGTCGTCCCCCAAAACTGTGTAGGTGGTTTTGGGGTCCCCCTTCCACCAGTGCCCTCGCCAATATCCGCTACTAAGCCGTGTCGCCCCCATACAGGCAACTAGGTTCGGGGGGTTTTTGGAACGTCGTTACATACTACAGAAGAGCACCGGGCCCACGGGGGAACCCTGCAGCACTCCATCCCGGTTGCTTCTGACTTGAGAAATGGCGTTCCCAAAAGGTAGTGAAGAAGGTGGGGGGGAAGAACGTTTATAAACTTAACACGGTAAAAGGATAAGTTTTCAGGGGAAAGAGTTTGAAAAGGAGGTCTTCGTGCCAAAAACGGTCGAAGGCCTTTGTCACGTGAAAAAGACAACACAGTCAGCTTGTTGTTTTGAAGTTCCTTTTTGGACCTTTTCAGGACAGAGGTTGGTAGGACGTAGGGGGTCCCCCCCAAAAGCCGAATGCTCCCCACCAAAAATCCCGCCTCGCGAACATTGGGTCAATCTTTTCGTAGAAGTCCCGACAACTTTCCCAAACAATATTAAGTGATTGGTCGATAAGAGAAGTTAGGCCCGGGGCCTTAACCGTTTTTTGAAACCAGAAAACGTTGTTTGGCTTCCAGACCCCGGAGAATGACTCGGGCGTTTAATAACTCCAAAAGTAATTAATTGCCCCCAAGGGAAGCTTTCTGAGGACCGGCCGTTATGGATATATCGCGTCCGGGGGGCCCTTTTTTATCTTAGAGCGGTAAAAACCCCCCGACATTTTGTTTTTTCTCCAGGGTCAGGTTCATCCCAAGGGGCTGTCGGACCGCACCGATAAACCCGAGCCCCGTGTAAAATGTGCATTGGGTCAGTCGGTACACATTGTGCCTCCAAAGGGCTCAAATGAACATCGGGGGCCTTCTGTCGGAGTTGGCCACCCCCTTAGGGCCTACAATAGGGGGGTTTGGTACGAAGGACCCCACAAAATTTTCCCCGTCATAGCCACAGGGAAGCCTGTATACAGGTCTCAATCTTGTCCTCCCAGACCTATTCCCCAATTTTTGGACCATTTCGCGAACCACATGGACTTTTCGGCTCCTTTGGCCGGTCTCTGGGTCCCCGAGATTTTCCAAATTTTTCCCCAGCCGTTTTTTTTCCCGAACGTGCCTGAGGATAGAATGGGGAAAAGCCCGTGGCGCCTCTTAGGCGATACCTCGAATTGAAGTTTCGGGTACCCCCTTTAAAGGTGGAAGTATGAATTCCGCTTGCGATACATTTCCCGTAGCTGTCAAAGGTTTGGGGGGGCCCCCCCTCTCTCTAAAAACCCCGTAAACCTGTGCGTAAATGCGCTTAAGGTTGGTTTTTCGGGCGGGTCTACAAAGGATTCTGCGCGTTCAGTTCACGAGAACGGTATCGTGATCCGATTCTAGTCAGCTAGAGACTTTGCACAAAACCACCTTTGTCCCTTGGAGACAACAAAGTTGGGGACCCCGGTGACCAAGGGGATTGGAGTAAAGTGGGTGGGGGGGGGGGGAGGCCGGAACCCACCAGCCGTGTAATCAATGGCTCGGGAAAAATCCGCCGCAGGCACTAATCCAGAGCCCCATGAAGGGTGTTTTTCGTTGAAGTCCCCCCCCGATTAAAATATGCGGGGGGACCCTTTAACACACCCCTGTCAGTATTAGCCTGGTCGAATTGGTTTAAAGGAGGGAAAAGATGTAAAAAAACGCACTGTGTGGTAAGGTTACCGTTGGGGACCGTTGGTTTATGTGGGAGGGAAGGAAGGAATGAGTGTGGTCAAGGCCCCTTCGGATAGGATCGCCGTCCCACCCCTTCCCACATCCCGCCCGGGCCTCCCATGGCAAAGAATTTTACTAAAGAGAACCTCATTGTGGAGCGCAAGGGTTTGCCCCAAAAGCATTAGTCCACAAAGCTTTGCCAGGAACTTTTGATCTCAGCCGTCTTTCCTCGCGACTTCGTTAGCGTTCCAGGTGCGATCGTGAGCTCTTTCAGCATGGTGATCCTCTTTCGGATTTATGCCATGAAAAACCAGGTAGAGGATGTAGCCCCAACTAGGTGACCATTTACTCCTCGGGGATTCCGGACCCCCCCTCAGGAGACTCTAGAAAAGTCCCTTGGATCCAATCCCAAAACCCCTTGAGTAGCGCAATGCAATTTTTAAAGCTTTGCACTCTCACTTCTGGGGGTGGGTGTGGGGAGCAGGGCTAGGTGGGGTTTTGTTGCAGGAGTATGAGTGGAGAGTGGGGGAAAAGGGGTTTTGGAGGGGGTGCGAAGGGATGGCATAGAGGAGCAGAGAGGGGGAATTAAGGGGGGATTAGGAGAGAAGCTGTCTTGGACAGGTCCTCGGCCAAGAGGGAAAAACCCAGATGCCACTCTTTTGTTAGGGTGGCTTTGGCAGTGCCTCACCCGGGTGAAGGGGTTTTGGCTCCTTGACAAAAAAAACGGGCAAAAGTTTTGCCGAGGGGCTTTGGTGTTGTTGCTGGGTCATGGTCACCTTCCATGCAACTGCCCTGAGGGGTTCTGGCCCTTTGCAAGACTATCCGTCCCCCCCTTTGCCCTTTGGGGGCCCACAAGTCCTTGCCGCCCCAAGGACTTTTACGTGGGACAGCCCCGCCAGGATGGGAAATTTAGCAGTGCAAGCACTTCGGGGGCCTCATTCCCTCCCGGCACCCGCCCCTTTCATTGTCACCACCAAAGAAACCCACCTATGGGTAGCGCGGAAAACCCCCGACATGCCCAAAAACCGGAAAAAGTTTTGCATAAAAATTGGCCGCCGGGAGACTTGTATTTCCCCTTTTTCGCAGACCAGGATTGATATGGAGTCAGCCCTTTTGGGATCTCCCCCTGATCAGGAAATAACAAATTTTCGCTGCCTCAATGAAGAGAAGTATCTAAAAAAAAAAAAGGCGGGAGGCCCCCGTATCCCCCCTCTGCCGTGTGTGAGAGCCAATCTACTCTGCCCTCCACATGTGTACTAAGCTAAACTGGGTGTGTACTACGTTTGCGTCAGGCCAAGGCTATGCACTTTAAAAAGCGGGAAAGTAAGAAAAAAAGTACGATGTTGAGTAGGGCAGGGCAGCCTGGAACAAAGGGGGAAAGGCACCAGGGTCACCCACCGAGTTGAAGTAAGAGCAGGGGAAAAAACCTTTGGGCCAATCAAGGGTAAAAACCCGCAATAGTATCATGGGGTATGCGTACGTTGGTAATATGGTTTGAGCATTTCCCCCTAACATATTACGGGAAAAGTCAAGGATCTAAAGTACTACTGGGGGTCACGCCCCCAAGAAACAAGATAATTTAGGTCGGTGTGTAAATTGGGGGCACCAATGGAAGAGCTACGGTAGCATCCCGTAGGGCCATTTATTGGGCGTCTTTATAAATTTTACATTTTTGAATGTATATTTTTCTAATATAAATTTTTTAAAAAAAAGGTTCTGAGTGTCTAGGTGTTGATGCTGAGAAGTGGTTTTTTTTTACTTATTTAAATTTTAAAAAGGAAGATTGATTTTTTGTTTTTTTTTTTGTTGGGTAAACTCAAAAATTTGGCCCATTTAAAAAATTCTTTCAAATATAAAGACATTTCGGTTCATATAAAAAAACGTAGTTGTCTTGGTCAGCGCCTTGGGCCGTTGTCATCCCGGGTCAAAAATATTCGGTCACCCTTCTATTAAAATGAAAAATTTTTTCTGTCGCATTATTCATTGACCAAAACTGGCAAAGGGATGGGTTTTAAAATGCTTTTTATTTTGAAGATGTTTGTTCCTTTAAGATTTTCCTATAAGGCCTTGTGTTGATGACCTCCCCCGTGAAAACAGCTGCCGTTCGGCTGTTGCCCCACCAGAACATCTATCTTTCAGTTTCGCCAAGTAGGTTGTCTGGAAAGGGCCTATTTTTGTTTGAAATACCGATCATTTTATCTCTTAACCTGCAAATGAATTATTAAAACCTGATAAATGGAACAGATGAAATGAGCCTGCATATGTACAGGTTTTTGGTTGGTTGCCCGACGCAAGTACCCACCTTGTAAAAAACGCCAAGCTAGGTCACCTGTAAAAGGGGTGATCTTATGTTCGAGTACGGGTCACTTCGTGACTCCGGCCTCTCAAATGATTTTAAATCCCTTTTTGTACAAAAATTTGATAATTTTTAAACACTGTGAGTGTAATTGGTGATAGTGAAGATTGCCGGGGTTTCCCGGGATTTGGGGAGGTTTTTTTTTTATTGGGATGGGGAAGGTGTGTAAAAGGATGATAATAAAATATTTTGTTGTTTCATGATCGTTTTGGGAAGAGGATCGAAGGGTCAATTTTACTGAGGGATTGGTTTTGACGGGAAAAGGTTCTTTCCATTCCCCTCGGGGGCCCCGACCACGGTGCCAGCGTTATCTCTGACTGTAAAAAACCCTAGTCGGTTTCCCTGGGGAAATCCGGGGTGAAAAGGGAAATAAAGAGTTGCTTTTTGAGGTAGGATTTTTTTTTTTGGTTTAGGAGTGAGGGGTACTTTTCCACCCCCATCTGGGCCCCCCCCGGGCCAGGTTTATCCTGGCTAGTAGCAACCTAGGGGGTTACCCCAGTGGGCCGGCCGGACTTATAGATGGGTAAAATGAGCGGTTGAGAAAAGGGATCCGTGTATTATGTGTAGTGTTGTCGGGGCTGTTGTATTCCGAGTAGTTATTGTCCATGTGGGTTAGTTTTAATTTACTGGGCAAAGTCAACAATTTTTTCTTATTTTTTATTGATTTTTCATTTTTTTTATTTTTAAAATAGATAGTTTGTTAGTTTTTAAGCTCAATTTTCGCCATCCTGGGTCGTTTGTAAAAATTTCCTCTGGGGGTCGTAGGTCCAAAGCCCCAAACAATTCGTTTGTGTGCGTGCTGTTGCTGTATAGTCTCTTGTTCGTATTTTGAAAATTTCCCTGTAGCTGTCTAAAATTTGTCGTCGTTTTTTAAGTCTATGTTTCTTGTGTGCCAAGGGGGCCCAAAGTGATTGTTCCAGTATCTTTTTGTGTTGTTTTGAATTTTTGTGTGTGAGTTTTAGCCCCATAACTCCATCCTGAAGTTATTAATTTTATTGGTTGGATCAGTTTTATAGAGAATTTTTTTTGTGGGGAGGTTAATCCCTGCCCTTTAGAATGGTAAAATTGGACAACCTGGCTTTTGCTTTTGATTAGTGGCCTCTATGTTTTTCCTCCAATTAATTTAGAATCATTGTGACTCCAAGTATTTGTTTTTTTTTTTACGGAAATTTTCCGTATCGAATAGTGTGAGTGGGGCTGGTGATGAAGTTTCTACAATTAGATTATGGTGGCGGATTTGGCTGCGTTGACCTTGATCCCCCAAAATTGTGACCCAGTCTTGAAGTTAACCAGGTATCTCGCATCCAAGACTGGCGTATTGAGTTTTTGTTGTGGTGTAGATCATAGTGTCGTCTGCAAAAAGTTTGCCTTGGGTAAAAATGTATGGAATGCGGAAATGTATATTTTTTGTACAGGTGTGGTTAGAGGAAGACCCCTGGGGCCCCCCTGTTTTTATGGCGTTGTTTTGGGTTTTTGGCGCCCTCTATCCACACGGGGAAAACCCTCCCCGCTTAGGAAATGGCGACGGTATGGTGATCCTTTGGGGGTACCCAAGTTTTTTTTAATTTTTGTAAAGGCCTATATGCCAAACTTTGTCGAAGGTTTTTCGACGTTTAAAACTATCGTACTATTATTTTTTCTGAGAGAAGGCTTGTGTCCATTTCGACAAATTTAGGACTGGGTGTAAGTGGGATGTTTTTCCCCAAATCGAAATTTAAATTTTGGGTATGTATTATGAGTTTTTGTAAGTGGGTTTTGGGCTTTTTAAAATTAAACTTCGAAACTTTGCGAAGGGGTCGAGGAGGCCCTTTTTTTGGCCCCTCTGTTTTGAGGGGAAAAATGGGGCCTTTCCAGGGTTTTGGGGAGTGTTACAACCCCGCCCGTTTCCACCGTCGGGGAATTGACACAGCGAAGGGGCTTAGAAAGGTAGTAACGTTAGTTTAGTTTAGGCGGAAATTGTTGAATTTTCTCGTTTGCAGTCGGTCGTGGCCTGGCGCTTTTCCTTTATGGGGGGTTTTTATTGTGTTGTTTAGTTTTTCTAGTATTATTTTATTATTATTATATTATTATTATTATTGACCGCGTCTTACTACCCTTCGGGTACCGCAATTTTCGCTAATGTGAATGGTAGGGTGATTGTGAGATAATGGAGGACCTACAGTTTTTAAAGTGGAATCCGAAACGGCGAGGCCTGGATTCCCCCATCACAAAATTTTGTCAAGGTGAAGGGTGGTTTGGTAATCAGATAAATTGTGCCCGGGGCCGAGGATTGAAACCCCGGGGACCAGCAAGAAGTCTGACACCCTTTCCCCCAGCCCCAGGTCCCTTTTCTAGTGTTATTGGGTCTGGATTAAAAATAGGGCTCTTGGTTTTCCCTTTCAGATTCTTGCGTTCTTTAAAAAATCTGGGTCTTTGGGGGTTTTCTTAGGTGTAAACTGTTTCTCCAGGTCACGGCTATGGCTTCCCCTTTCTTTCCAGCTTGTGTACCAAGCCGTTTTCGCCCCTATATAGCCGAGATGATTTTTTTTGTTTCTTTTAGTTGTTTTTGATTTTTCCAGGTTTTTCTAGAATCTAGTGGGCGTCTGTTTGATGTTTTCCCGTCGTTTCCCAAATTTCCCTTTTCCTTAAGTCTTAAAGGCCTTAGTCATTGTATGCTGCCCCATGGGTTTTTGGGGGGGATCTGTTTTTCTGCCAAACTCTCCCCGTCTCTCTTCTGACGAAAAGAAGTCGAGGTCCGGATGTGGGGGCTTTGGTCGTGATTTACTGTCTCAAAGGTTGTGTTTGGGTTTTTTAAGCCCCCTGTATGTGTTTGGGGAAAAAATTTTCCCCGTGTTTCATCTGCTTCCTTGTTGTTGTATGACAAAAAATTGGTAGGTTTGTTGAAAGATGTTTTGAAAACCCCCCCCATCCTAGTGGATATAAGTCTTTTTAGCCCTTTTTTTTCTGTGTCTGTGTTTACTGTTTTTCCCCACAAAACAGGTTGTGGTCAGAGTCCAATTCTTTGAGAACTTAAGTCCTCCGACACACTCCCATTTTTTCAAGACCACATCTATTAATCTGGGCTGTTATGGGGTTTTTGGGGTAAAAAAGTGGGTTCGCCAGCCCTACCTAAGTAATGTTTTTTCCGCGTATTTTTGAGTTTCTCCCCCTCCCTAGTTGTTAACCTTTCTGTTCCAGTTTGGGTTTTTTTACTGTTTAGTCCCCCCCAAGAAGATTGTGTTTCCCAGTCTTGTGTGTTTAAATCGTGGTCCAGTAAAAGTCTTCGTCCCTGTTTTTATGGCCCGAAAAGGGAACCCCGCTCTTTGGGATTTTTTTGCCTGCTGCTGCTTTAGGTTTTGAAAGGGTTTTTTATTATGTCTTTTAGTGGGGAGTTTATTTTTGATGAAAACTGCAATTCCCCCTTCCCTCCCGTTGGCGGTACTCCTGAAATCGTACCCGTGAAATTTATTTTTTTTTGGGTTTAAATGATTTCGTTTATTAAGGCAATGTTTTCCCGAAATTTTTTGAAAGTTCCTTAATTCTTTTGTTTCTGAGTACCCCTCTCACTTTCCATAAAAAAACACGTAGTATGTCTTTGGTCGCGCCCTTGGCCCCGTTAGTCATCCTGGGTCATACATAAAATATTGGGTCCCCCCTTTTTAATATAAACATTTTTTCTTTGCATTGTTACATTGCCCTAATTGGAAGGGGTTGGGTTTTGAAGGAGCTTTATTTGAAGACGTTTAGTTCCTTTAAGAGGCCTATAATCTCCTTATGTTGATATGGTGAGTCGTTTCTTGTTGTGTGGGGTCCCCCTGCCCTTTAAACTGCACCGTGTATTTCGGTGGGGTTGTTTGTTGTACTTTTTTGGTGGGGGGTGGGGGGGGGAACCACAGCACAGAAAAAAGGTAGCTCTGATCTCCTGAGGGGGAAGAGAGAAGCCCAACACGTACCGACCAATTTGGTCACCCCGTGTGGTTCGCAAAAATTAAAGAGGGTTGTCACATTTCGCGAAAGTTCTAAAACAAAGAACAGAGAAAAAATTATTGTAATTTTGGGGGGGGGGGGGAAATTTTTGGGGGAAACCGAAAAAGGGGTTTTTTAGGACGTGCGGAGACACTACTCTTGGGGGCGGGTTGGAGAGCCCCAAAAACCATGTTGGGACACATCTCGCTTTCCGAGAGGGCTTTGGGCGTCGATGGCCCCCCCGGGGGCAATGAGTATTCCAAGCCCCTGGAAAGAGGATTGGGGGCACCCGGGGAAATCTGGTTAGAAGGGCTGCGCCCGTTTCCCGGGAAATGGGTTTTTGGAGGCATATCCCGGGCACGAGAAGGTACAATTTCCGCATACCCAAGGGGCACCCCCAATGATCCCCGACACACGCTCTGGAAGCTTGCACCCCCTCATATACGTGTCCGCCAAGTGACCCCAAAGGGGACACGCATACGAGTCGGCCCGAGCAGCTGCTTATACAGCGTCAGACGTTCCTTGTGAAGGCGTACGCCCTTTAAACAGTGGGCCCAGGGTTCCCAGCCTTTGCCTCGCCTGTTGAGTCTTTTGTTACAGTGTCGTTTCCCGGTCCGTTTTTTTTCCAGGAAGTCCAGGTACTTAACACTGTCCGCCCACTGTCTTTCTCCGAACAGATGGATGGGGCAGGCCCGTATCTTTTTTTTCCATGTAAGAAAACATTGCATGCTTTCTCCCGTTAATACTTGTTCTCCAGGTAGTCAGCCAACCCTCCAAATGCGTCAGGTGCGTCTGGGGTCGCCTCTTCCCCCACTGCCCTCGCCACGCTCCCCCACTAGAGCCCTGTCGTCCGCAACAGAGCCAATCGGTGCCCGGGATTTTGGAATTGTTACATAAGATGAAGAGCATGGGCCCCCCCTGGAAACCCCCGGACTCCACCCCGGGTGCTTTGCTTGGGAGGTGGCGTTCCAAGGTAGTGGAAAATTGGTGCGATGGGAAAGATAAGATTAAAAAAAACCTTTTAAATAGGTAGAAGGGCAGGTTCAGGGAAATTTGAAAAGGGACCCTCGTGCCAAAATGGCGAAGGCCCTTTTCCACGTCAAGAAAGACAGCACCAGTCGCTGTTTATGTTAAGTTCCCCGTAACCTGCTCCCGAGCCGGCAAGTTTATAACGTACGTGTCCCGCCCCAAAGCCCAACTGCTTGTCCCCCAAAATGGCCCCTCGAAACATATGGGGTTCAATCTCGTCATATTTCTTCGAAAACTTGCCCAACGTCGAGCAACTGATCGGTCGGTGGGCGAAGCTAGGGCGGGGGTCCTTCCCCGGGTTTTATGAAAGCAAAAAGACGTTGGCATGCTTCAGAGCTGGGGGAAAGTACCGGAACAGGACGGCTTGAAATAACTCCACAAGGAAGTTAATGCCCCAAAGGGGCAGTTTTCGGGGGACCGCGTTACTGTACCGTCGGATGGGGGGCCCCTTGTTTTGTCTTAGAGCGGCTACGCCCGTAAAAATTTCGGTCACCCCCGGGGGTTCTGGTTAATCCAAGTGTCCTACGAGACCGCAGATGAACTGCGAAACGGACGGTTTGACGGGTTGTCGTCGGTAAAAAATTGCCCCTTAAAGTGCTCAGCGAGACATCGGCCCTTTTCCCCCTGGTCGGATTTTGGCCCCCCCGTTGCGACCACAATGGGCGGCCTTGGTGCGGGGACCCATAAAATTCTCGTCTTTCCCACAAAGACTGTTCGTGCCAGGCTCTCAATCTTGTCCCCCCAGACACTTTTCCGGTTTTGGGCCCATCCCCCAACCGCAGGGCTTTGCGGCTCCAGTTGGTCTTGCTACCGGGGTCCCTCGAGTTTTGCCAAGCCTTCCTTAGTCGTTTATTCTCCCGGACGTCCCTGAGGATAAATGGGGGAAAGAAGCCGTGGCGCCCTCTTAGAACGGGGCTCGGGTCGAACTTCGAGCGACCCCTTTATTTCGGAAGTTTTGAGCTACGCACCCCCATCGATTTTTTGCGCTGTTCGAAAGGTTGGGGTGGGTCCCAACCTCTCTCTCAACACTTCGTAAACTGTCCCGTCGTGCGCATTAGGTGGGTTTTTGGGGGGGGGCTATGAAAAACACCGGCGTCCCAAACCGTGAGGTCTTCTGGTGTGATTCCTATATCTGTTAGAACTACATCTATTATATCTTGATGTTGTAGGTAATTTAAAGGGTAAAATGTCGGTACTTTTCGGTGCGATCACTAGGTTGTCGTTATTGTCTGCGTGTTCGTTTAGTGTGCGCCCTGTTTTTGTCGTTTTCTGCTGTTTCAGTTTATGTGTTTTGGAGTTTAAGTCCCCTGCTAGTACTATGTTCCCTGTCCGTGTGAGTTCGTCCAAGTCTTGTGTCTGTAGCGTCGCCTGCGGCGGTTTGTATATGGCCTCGAAAAGAATACTCCCCCTGCGTGTGTTGACATTTACTGCTGTAGCTTCTATTGTTATTAAATCTTTAAAATGGTGTTTGATAGTGTGGGAGGTTTCTTTTGATAAAGACAGCTGTCCCCCCTCCTGTTTTATTTGCTCTGTCTGACCTGTAGATTTCATAGCCATAAAAATAAACATTTTTTGTGGGAGTTAAGTGTGTTTCATTAATAAGAGCTATGTCTATTGAATAAGTTAAGTAAATTTCTAATTTTTTGCTTGCTGGAGTATTCCATTCGCGTCCCACACAAAAACGCGCAGTATGTCCTTTGTCAGTCCCTTCCTTTTATCCATAATTCAGAGGTAAAATATTCAGTCAGTCCTTCTATCACTATCATTAACTTTTCTGAGTGTCTTGTGCTTGCCTTAGCTTTGTAAGGTATGGTTTTAAGTGTGTAATTAATTTTAATATTTAATATCTTTGAAAAAATTAAATAGTTCCTTGATGTCAGAGGCTGTTGAGGTTTGCTCTTGGGCTTCTTGTTGTGGGGGGCCGTGTAGCTTGTCGCACAACCTGGCTGTAACTCCGGCTTGTGGACGCAACCTCGATTGGCGCGATTCGGCCACTGTCTTTGGTCGTTGGGGGAGTGTGGGGAAGTCTCTGCTGTGGCTTTGGGGGGTGGGGGATCCTCTCTGCTGGTGAGGGCTTCTTGTTTAGCTGTGTGAAGTGTTAGTTTCTCGTCTAGTAGTTTCCTGTACACGGGTCATTTGCTGTAGTTTGCAAAGTGGTCACCTCTGCAGTTTACACGTCTGCCGGGGTGGTGGTGGTCTTTCTTTGGGCAGTCCTTTGTGTCGTGCGCTGACAGGCATTTGCCACAACGGGGGTTGTTCTGACAGTTGTTGCGGGTATGTCCTATCTTGGCATTTGGGGCATTGACTATTTGTTTGGGGGGGGGGAGAAAGGTTCGACTCTCACTCTGGTGTTGTTGATAAATTTTGGGTCTTGTAAATGTCGTGAAGGGTTTTTTTTTAGCGATTGAAACCTGGAATGTGGGAGGACGTGACCGTTGTTTTAGTGCCTGTGTCGGTTTTTTGGGTGGTGAACTCATAGTGGTTAGGGGGTACCAGCCCAAAAGTTTTTGCTGAGGCCCTCCGTGAGATGTTGGGAGCTACCCCCTTTACAACCACGGGGCCCGGCTTGTTTTCCCCCGTAGTGAGTAAGGGGTTTACTCTTTTTTAAGGTCCTTTAGTGGGTGTTGCATTAAGTCAAGTTTTGCTTAGTGGTGGTGAAAATCCGCCCTTCGGGAAAGTACACTTGGTATTGTTTCCCTTTCCCTTGCGTTTTTTTTGTGATTTTCATGTAGTGTTTGACCCCTTGTTAAATAGGTGGCAGTTTATTTTGGGTGTCTGGCGGTGTGTCGTCAGTCATGGTCCCTCGTTTTCATTTTCGGCCCTTTTTAGGCGTCAAATTGGTTTGGTCGTGATTGTTTTTTTTTTTTTTTTTTGTTTTTGGTCCGTTTTACATTTCCTTTTCCTGTTGAGTTTTCTGGCATGTGAATGTCCCCTTTTCCGTTGTGTCTGATTCCATCTCTGAACAGTACTGGTCGGTTTCGCGTCATTGGTATTGGTGTTAAGTTTTGGCGTGGGTTGGTGGCCTTTCGCGCGGCCCTGAAAAAGGGCAGGCTAGTGGCCCCGGGGGGGGGGTACTGGGGCCCCCTTGTGGTGGTGGGGGGGGTTGTACTTTTGTTGGGGTCCCCAGGACAGACTCCGGCTGCGAGGTATGCTTCGCGCCGGTTCCGCTTTTACGGGTACTGTAGCTTGTTTGGGACCCTAAGGTTCCGCTACAGCAATCACCACCGGTCGTCTGTCCCGGTTAGTCTCGAGTATATGGGGTTCCCGTAGGGGGTTTTGTCGGACAAATTTTTTCTTTTTGGGGCACGTCCTTCCTACTCGAAGTCTTGGCACCTTAAAAAAAAAAAAAAGCCGTACGGTGTTGACCCACTAAGAATATCCACCTTGACAGTTACGCCAAGCGGTCATCCCAGAAAGGGGTGATTTGCTTTGTGAGTTACAGGCAGAGTCGCTGCCTTATCCCTTTGGGATGAGGGTTTTAAAAAAAAAAAAAAGGGTGAAACCCTTGAATGATGCGCAAAAAATACAAAATTTAAATTAGTACCCCTTTTATTTAAAATGTGGGGATTTTGATGATCTCGCTGTGGTAAAGGGGGTTTGAAGGATTTCTTTTCTTAGGGTGAGGAAGGGGGGTTTTGTAGGAAAGATCGATTTGTGAGTGATGGTGAATGTGATCCGGGAATGGGTTGTAGGTTAACGTTTTAGGAGTTTTTGAAGGGATGGTTTTAAATTTTCCCTTTCCCATCTGGGGGCCCCTTTAGTGGTGCCAGCGTTTTTCTTGGCTAGAAGTTTGACCTAGGCGGTTTCCCCTGGAGTCCGGCGGT
>JBCFYV010010172.1:0-14435 GCA_039000515.1 Timema cristinae | reverse complement strand
CTCATTAGGCGGGCGCTCTTTCTTTATTGTTTTTATTGTTATTTTTCTGAGATCCCCGCGTTACAAGGGGGGTTTTTTTAAATACGTCGAGTTATGTTTGTTAGTTTTTGGGTTAGTGTCTTTCCCTGATATTCAAAATGTTAGATTAGTGTGTTCACTACTGTCATTACTGTTTTGGTAATGTTCTAGGGCCCCATCTTACACCCGCCCCCGGAGGGGGGGGTTAGAGGAGGTTTTCCACCAGCCTGGGTTTGAATCCCGGTAAAAACGTCAGGAAAACTATGAATCCGGGATCAAAGGTTTTGGGTTCAAATCTGGGTCGGGTCGAGTCTATGTGGTAACCCAGTATAGGATTCAAAGTGTATCACACCAGTGGGTAATGTGGGTGTATGAGGGTCCGGGGGTTTTTCATTTCCCTGGAAAAGCCCCGGTTGGTTGAGGATAAAAACCCAATCCCCCCCTAGTGGCCCAAGGGCCGACGGGGGACTCAACCATAGCAGGGAGTGGCAGTGGTATTTTATCCCCAATTATACATGGAGCAGAGTTAGTGTTATACCCCCTAAGCATGGACCCAGCGTGGTAGTTTTAAAACAATTATAGCATGGAGCAGTGGGGTTAGTGTTATACAACCATAGCATTGGGCAAGTGTAGGTTATACAATCATAGCATTTTGGGCGGTTTTTGGGATGTTAATAACCATGCTGTACCCCAGCAAGGGTAGTGTTTACAATCTAGCTGTACGGTGTGGTGTGTTTCCCAACCATAGCATTTTAGAGCAGTGGTTTTTTAAATAATTATAGCAGTAGCAGCAGTGGTAGTGTTATAAAAACCATAGCATTTTCCGTGGGTATGTTATACAATCATGCAGTAGGGGTAGTGTAGTTTTTATAAAATATAGCAGGGGCAGTGGGGGTAGTTTTTATCAATCATAGCAGGAGCAATTAGGGGTTTGGGTTTTAAAAATTTCATAGCATGGGCCGTAGTGGTGTGTTATAAATCATAGCAGGAGCCAGTGGTAGGTTATAAAATTAGCATGAGCAGCGTGGTAGTGTTATACAATTCATAGCATGTAGGGGTAGTTAGTGTTTAAAATCAAGCGGGGAGCAGTGTGGTTTGTTTTACAATCATAGCATGGAGCAGTAGTGGTAGGTTTTTTCAATCAAAGATGGATAGGTGGTGTGTTTTAACAATCTTTGCATGGAGCAGCAGTGGTAGTGTTTTAAAATATAGCATGGAGCAACAGTGGTATGTTTTTTCAATTTAGCATGGGGGCAGCAGTGTAGTGTTATGAAAAAAGCATGTAGCGGTTATTGGTATTTTTATAAACCATAGCAGTAGCAGCAGTGGTAGTGTTATATAAAATTGCATGTAGCAGCGGGTATTGTTATTTATAAACTTTGCATGTAGGCAGTGGTAGTGTTATAAAATCATGCATTAGGGGTTGGGGGTAGTGTTATAAATAAATAGCATGTAGCGTAGTGGAGTGTTATTATTTTTGCTGTGCAGCAGTGGTATTTTTTAAAACAATCATGCATGGAGCAGCGTGGTAGGTTATAAAAAATCATGAAATAGCAGTGGGTAGTGTTTTAACAATCATAGCTGGAGCAGCAGTGGTGTGTTTTACATTATAGCATGTTGCAGCAGTGTTAGTGTTATACTTTATAATGTAGGAGCAGTGGTAGTGTTATACAATCTAGCATGTAGCAGCAGGGTTTTAGTGTTTTTTAAATTATAGCATGTAGACAGTGGTAGTGTTTACAATTATAGATGGGCGGGCAGTTTAGTGTTTTACAATATAGGGGGGGGCCCTTTTGGGTAGTGTTAAAAAAATCATAGCATGGGAGCAGTAGTGGTGTGTTATATAACCATAGTTTGTAGCGATGGTAGTGTTTTTACAATTCATTTTGTAGCGAAGTTGGTGTTTTTTAACCCTAGCATTAAAGCGTGTAGGGGTTTATTTAATTTAGGGTTTAGCAGCAGGGTAGTGTTTTTTTTTTCCCCATAGCATGGGGCAGCGTGGAGGTTTTACAATCTTTGCATGTAGCATAGTGGTAGTGTTTAAAAATCATAGCTGGACAGTATTTGGGTTTTTTATTAAAATTTTATAGAGTAGCGGAGGGGTTTTGTGTTATATAACCATGCTGTAGAGCAGTGGGGTTTGTGTTATACCAATTCATGATGTAGCGGTGGGGTGTGTTTTTTACAACCATAGCATGTGCAGCATGGTAGTGTTATAAATTATGATGTACAGCATGGTAGTGTTTTAAAAACCATAGCATGTAGCAGCAGGGGGTAGTGTTATAAAATATAGATGTGCGGGTATGGTAGTGTTAAACAATCATAGCATGGGAGAGTAGTGGTAGGTTATCAATCATAGCATGGGAGCGTAGTGGTAGGGGTATACAATATGTGGAGCGTAGGGTAGGTTATCAATCATACAGGGAGCAGCAGTGGTAGTTTTTATAAAAATCGCATGGGAGCAGTGGTAGTGTTTAAAATCATAGCAGGAGAAAAAATGGTAGTGTTTTTTACAACCATGCTTTGAAGCAGTTTTTGTGTTAAAAAAATAAGCTGTGGGGTAGTGGGGTAGTGTTTTTTACAACCATAGAGAGCAGAGGGGTAGTGTTATAAAATTATACATTAGCAGCGTGGTAGTGTTTTAATCCCATAGCATGTACGCAAGGGTTTGTTATAATCATACCCATGTAGCGGAAAGGGGTAGTGTTATACAATTTTAGCAGTGCAGTGGGGAGTGTTAAAAAAATCTTTGATTAGCGGAGGGTAGTGTTTTTTAAAAAATCTAGCGGGGCCCAGTAGTGGTAGTGTTAACTATAGCGGAGCAGTAGTGGGTTGTTTTATACAATCATAGTGGGCAAGGGGGGGTGTTAAAAATATTGCATGGAGCACAGTGGTGTGTTTATAAAATCTAGCAGGGGGCCCCGCAGGGGTTTTTTGTTTTAAAATTTAACCTACCCGTACAGATGGATTTAATAAATCAAGCATGGAGCAGCAGTGGTAGTTTATACCCCATAGCATAAAAGGCGCAGTGGTATGTTTATCAATCAAAGCGGGAGTGGAGTGGTATGTTATACAACCATAGCATGGGCGGCAGGGTATGTTATACAATCAAAGGAGCAGCAGTGGTATGTTTTTCCCCAATCATAGCAGGAGCAGCAGGGGGTATGTTATACAATCATAGTATGTAGATTTGGGGGTGTGTTTTACAATCATAAGCATGGAGCAGCATTGGGTATGTTATAAATATAGCTTAAAAGCAGGTGGTTTTGTTATAAAAACCTTTTAGATGGGCAGCAGTTGGTGTTTTAAAAAACCTAGCATGGGAAACGTTTTTGTGTTATACAACCTTTTAGCATGGGCGTAGTGGTTTTTAAAAATCATAGCTTGGGGGCGTGTGGTAGGTTTTATAAAAATCTTTATGTAGCAGTAGTGGTAGTTTTTTATAAAATCAAAGCAGGGGAGGGCAGGGGTTTTAGGTTTTTACAATCTGCAGGGAAGCGGCAGGGGTAGTGTTTATACAAAATAGCAGGGCATAGTGGTGGTTATAAAAACCTTTAGAAAGGGGCGGCAGTGGTAGTGTTTTTTCCAATCATGCATAGAGCGGAAAGGGTTTTTAGTGTTTTTTCAATCATAGAGGGGCGGCAGTAAGTGTTATACAATCTAGCATGAGCAGTAGGGGGTAGTTTTAACAATAAAGCTTGGAGCGGCAGTGGTAGTGTTATAAAAATATAGCATGGGCGGGCAGTGGTTATGTTTTAAAATCATACAGGAGCAGCGTGGTAGTGTTATCAAAAATTTAGCAAGGAGCAGCATGGAGTTTTTTTAAAAAAATCATAGCAGGACGGCCGTGGTAGTGTTTAAAAATCATGCCTGTAGCACAGTGGAGGGGTTTTTTAAAATATAGCAGGAGCGGCATGGTAGTGTTATAAAATCATAGCATGGAGCAGCAGGGTAGTTTATAAAAATCATACATGGGGCTTTAGTTGTGTGTTAACAATTTAGCATGTAGGCAGTGGTGGGTTTTTATAAATCATAGCTTGTAGCGGGTGGTAGGTTATAAAATCATAGCATGTAGCAGCAGGGGGTTTTGTTATACAATCATAGATGTGCAGCTGGGTAGTTTTAAAACAATCAAAGCTGGAGCAGCTTTGGTAGGTTATATAGGGCAAAACCCTTTTTCTAGTGTTAAAACAAACAGCTCCAAGCTTTAGAAAGTGCAAATTTCCTTTTTAAACGGTAAATGACAATAGCTAATAGTTTGGAAATCACAAAAACTATTTTTAATAAAATTTAAACCCCCAAAGTCATAAGCAGTGTGCACTTTTTTGATAAAATTATAAAAATACTTTTGAAAGTAAAAGTAATAAATGTTGTATTTTTGTAATGTCCTTTTACCTGCTTTTTAAAAAAACATGTTAATTGCTTTTTGTAGGTTTAAAAAAACCCACTTAAATGAAATTGTCAATCTCAGTACTGTGATGTTTTACTTTTTTTTATAGAATGTTTGGTAATGGTGAAAATCATGATTCCCTTGTCTGCCTGTATTTTCCCTATCGCAAAAAACCTCGCGCTTTGTTTGCAGTCGGACGCAGTCAGACAGAACCCTCTTTCAGTTAACAAGAAGATGTGCCCCGTATAAACATCAAAATTTTTTTTTATTGTTTAATTTAATGACGCCAGGTTAAAATTTCAGGTGTGTGGTTATTACCCTAAGTTTTTTCTCACTCACATTTCCCATAAAAAGGGGGGGCCTTCTATTTTTGAAAAATAATGGGGGAACGCCTGCATCTATCGGTTGTAAGATTGTTCCCCGAGTTGCCCGGATCAGCTTATACAAGCAAACCCCCCGAGCATCACGTCCAAGAAATTTTTCCCAAAGTTTTTAGGGGTGGGGAGGGGGGGCTGCAAAGAATTTTTTAAAAAACAAATAAAAAAATTCTTTGCACTGGAAGACATCAGAAAAATTTTTTATACCTAACAGATCATGGAGATTAGAAAGACAGTCCCCACACCCCCGACCATAATTTTCTTTAATAGTTTTATTTACAATAGAAAAAACTGCTGAGAAAGGTTTTTTATAGAAAGTTTTTTGTCCTAAACTTATGAGTGAGGAGTGTAGACAGTGGATGAGTGAGGAATGTAGACATGGGGATATAAGGAAGTAGCGTGTGATGAGTGGGAATGTAGACAGTGTGATAAGTGGGGAAAAGTAGACATGTGATGATGAGGAATGTAGAACAGGGGTTATGATGGGGGAATGTAGACAGTGTGATGATTAGGAAGTAGACAATTGATGAGCGAGGAATGTAGCAATGTGAGAGTGAGGGAAATGTAGCAATGTGTGGAGGAATGTAGACAATGTAGAGTGAGGAATTAACAATTGATGAGTGAGGAAAAATGTAGCAATGTGTGAGTAGGGAATGTAGACAATGGTGGTAGGGAATTAGAAAATGTGATGAGTGGGAAAAATGTAGACAAAATGTGATGAGCGAGGAATGTAGCAGTGTTGAGTGAGGAATGTAGACAGTGTTGAGGAGGAATGTGACGTGTGATGAGTAAGGAATGAAGACAAATCTGATGAGTGAGGAATTAGACAATGTGTAGTGAGGAATGTAAAAGTGTGATGAGTAGGATTTAGACAGTGTGAGGGGAGAAAGGGAAAATGTAAAAAGGTGATGAGTGGGGGGAATGTAGCAGTGTGATGGTGGGGAATGTAGACAGGGTGTGAGGTAAGGAATTAGCAGTGTGATGAGTGGGGAATGAGACATGTGTGGTGGGAAATGTAGACAATGTGATGAGTGGGAATGTGACAATGGATGAGTGAGGAAAAAGTAACGTTGAGGTGGGGAGTGTAGACAGTGTAAAGAAAAGGAATGTAGACAATGTGATGAGTGGGGGTGTAACAGTGTGATGAGAAAGGAAATGTAGACAGTGTTTTGAGTGAGGAGTGTGGGGGGGGGCGGTGGATAAGGAATAGACAGTGTGATGAGTGAGGAATGTAAAAAGGGGGGATGAGTGGGGGGAATGTAGAAAGTGTGATGATTTTAGGGTGTAGACAGTGGAGAGGGGGAAAATGTAGACAGGGGGGGAAAGTTGAGGGAATGTGGGGACAATGTATGAGTGAGGAATGTGGGGGGGGACAATGTGAGGGGGAGGAATGTATACGGTTTTTGAGGTGAGGAATGTAGACAGTGGATGAGTGGAGGAATGTAAAACAGTGTGAGGGGAATGAGGAAAGTAGACAGTGTGATGGTGAGGAAAATGTAGACAGTTGGTTGGTGGGGGTAGAAGTGTGTGAGTGGAGGAATGTAACAGGTGATGATGGAAATGTGAAAAAGTTGATGGGAATTTTGAAATGTGATGGTGAGGAATGTAGACCAGTGTGATGGTAGGATGTAGACAGTGTGAGAGTAAGGAATGAAAGACAATGTGATGAGTGGGAATGTGACGTGTGATGAGTGAAAATGTGACGTTGATGAGTGGGGGGAATGTAGCAGTGTGATGAGTGAGGAAGTAGCAGGTGTGAGGTGGGAATGTAGACATTTTGGTGAGTGGGGGGAAAGTAGACAGGTGAGAGTGAGGAATGTAACAGGTGATAGTGAAAATTGAGCAGTGTGGGGTTTAGGGTGTAGACAGTGTTAGGAAAGGAAAAGTAGACAATGTGTGAGTGGGGGGGTGTAGACAGTGGATGAGTGGGGAATTTTGACAATGTGATGAGTGGGGGAATGTAGACAATGTGATGGGAGAAATTTTAACATTTTGGGATGGGGGGAGGAGCCCGTGTGATGAGAAAAGGAATGTAGACAAGTATGAGTGAGGAATGTAGACAATGTTTGATGGGGAAAATGTAGACGTGTGATAGGGGAGGAATGTAGCAGTGGAGAAAAGGGAAAATGTAGACAATGGATGAGTGGGATGTAACATGTAGGGTTAAAGAGTAGACGTGTGAGAGTAGGAATGTAAACAGTGTGATAAAAGAGGAAATGTAGACAATGTGATGAGTGAGGAAATGTAGACAGTGTATGGGGGGAAATTTAGACAGTGTGATGATTTGGGAGTGTAGACAGTGTGAGATAAGGAATGTAGAAAATGTGATGATGAGGAATGTAGACGTGTGAGGGGTGGGGAAAATGTAACGTGTGATGAGTGGGAATTTAACAGTGTTTACAGTGGGAATTGAAAAGGTAAAGAGTGAGGAATGTAACCCATTTGTGTGAGGGGAGGAATGTGACATTTGTGTGGTGGGGGAAAAGCAGTTGTTTAGTGAGGAATGAGAAAGTGTAAAGGGGAGGAATGTAGACAATGGTGATGAGGAATGTAGACAGTTGATGAGTGAAGAATTTTTTACGTGTGAGAGTGGGAATTGACAGTGTGTGATGGGGAAAAGTAACAGTGTGTGAATGAGGAATGTAGACTTGATGAGTGAGGAATGTAGACAGTGTGATGAGTGAGAAATGTGAAAATGTGATGAGTGAGGAAATGTAGACAATGGAGGATTTGAGGGAATTAGACAGGGATGAGTGGGGAATGTAGCAATGGGATGAGAGGGAATGTAAAAAGTGTGATGGTGGGGAGTTGTAGACGGGGTTTGATGAGTAAGGAATGTAACAATGTTGAATTTGGGGGTTTTGTAAAAAGTGTGATGAGTGGGGAAAGAAATGTAGACATTTTGTGATGGATTTTGGGAAGTAGCAGTGTGAGATGGGGAATTTAGACGTGTGATGAGTGAGGAATGAGACAGTGTGAGAGTGGGAAATTTTAACATTTTATTTATGAGGTTGAGACTTTTGTGATGAGTGAGGAATGTAGCGTGTGATGGTGAGGGTGTAGACATTTGGGATGAGTAAGGAATGTAGACAATGTAAAGAGTGAGGAGTGTATACAGTTTATGAAAAGGAATGAGAAAATGGATGAGTGGGAAAGTAGACAATGGATGAGTGGGGTAAGTAACAGTGGATGGGGGAGGTGAGACGTTGTAGTAAAAAATGTAGAAAATGTAAAGAGTGAGGAATGTAGACAATTGTGTGAGGAGGAGTGTAGCATTTGTGAGAGTGGGGAGTGTAGACGTGTGATGATTAAGGTGTAGAAAATGTGATGATGGGGAAAATGTAGACAGTTGATGTGGAAGAATGTAGACAGTGTGATGAGGGGGGAATGTAGCAGTGTGATGAAGGGGAATGTAGAAAAGTGATGGTGAGGAAAATGTGACGTGTGATGGTGGGAATGTAGACAGTGGATAAAGTTGGGGTGTAGACAGTGTGATGGGGAAAAGGGAAGAGACAATGTGATAGTGAGGAATGTAGCCGTGTGTATTGAGGAATGAAACCCTTTGGTGATTTTGGGGAATGAGACAGTTTTACGATTGAGGGAATGTAGACAGGGGTTGAGTGAGGAAGTAGAATGTGAGGTGAGGAATGTGACAGGGATGGGGGAGGATGTGAAAAATTTTGATGAGTAAGGAATGGGGGGGACAGTGTGATAGTGAGGAATGAAGACAGTGGTTGAGTGGGAATTGGACAGTGTGGGGGGAGGATGTAGAAAAAAACGGGCCCGATGCTGGGTGTAGAGTGTGTAGTTTCAGTATCTGTAAGCCACGACACCAACACTCGTTTTTTATTATTAAAATGTAAACAGCTTTTCGACGGCTTTTGTTACCATACACAAATATTTATTAAAAGTGTATAATTTACAAGATGGGGGTAAATGTTGTTATGAAGATCTGGTTGGGGGGTTTACTTTGGGTTTGGGGGCCCATGGCCCCAAAAAAGTGTTTGGGGAAAGGGGAAGTTCTTCAGAAGATCCAAAACCACTCGGGTTTAAAAAGAGCGATATATTCGTATTTCACTATTTATCTTACACTGTAAAAACCTGCAGTACCTGTCCAAAATGAGACGTCCTAAGGGAGCAGTTGAAGTGCAGGGCAGGGGGTTGTTTTATGCCCCAAAAAAATGTGTAAGGGGCGTGCTTGTGAGGGACTTGTGTCGTTGCTGGGAGCAGCAAAGTTTATCAAGGGAAAAGGGGTAAAAGGATCCCTCCTGGACTGTCGCAGATTTGAAAAACCTTCTTGAGCAAGCATTGTCATAAAATGTTTAAAACAGCAATGGGCTGAGTGTGCGATGTGCGAGTGTGCGGTGTGCGGTGTGGGGGGGCCAAGCAGTCATATTGGGGAAGGGGTGGGGTTCACGGGAGTGTTTTTATATTTAAAAAAAAATGGCGGATACAGATGTTTGCTACCGGTCCCGTCTTTACCCTTTTGAAAAAAAAAAAGTCTTTACACCCGGAAAAGGTTATCTTTTTAGAGCATCAAATATGTGGACCGAACTTTTCTGGCAGAGTCTGTGAGGGGCCCACGTTTTTCCTTTGGGGGCGAAATTTTTTTTGGTTTTGTTTTTACAGTAGTATGTTATTTGGGGTGTTTTAAATGGGGGTTGTTACCTGGGTTTTGTTTTCGTGGGGGTAGTTTTTTCTGGGTGTGTTACAGGGCTTGTTTTCTTGGGTTTTGTTACAGTGGTATTTTATTGGGTGTGTTACAGTGGCTATGGGTACCTTTTGGGTGGGGTTGGATAGACTAAGGTAAAATACTGTAGTTTTTTTTGCGGTGGAAGGGTTTGTGGTAGTTAACGTGAAGGGGGCCAACATCTTTTAGTTACTTTGTAATCCGCTCTAGAATAGAGGGGTTCAATACAAAATTAATAAATTAAACATTACCAAAACCTTTTTGGATAATGGATTTTGGGAGTTTTAAAATTAATGTTTTTTAGCCCCAAAACTTGCAGGGTATCAAAAAACCCCTCCAAAAAGCACCCACTCACTCCTAAAGCGTGAAAAAACAGCCAAATTCAAAGACAAAAATGTTTTCATATCGAAGTCGGGGGGGGGCTAAGTTAAAAGGGGTGGGAAATTAAAAATATCTAAAACCAGGGATTAAAGGGGGAACTAGAAAAAGTAAAACGTTTAAAAAAAACTTTGATTTTTTTCAGGGCCAAAATCTTATTAGGGAACAATGCCTTCTTTTTAAGAAAACCCTTAGAAAGTTTGAAAAAGATACAAAATTTGCAAAAAACTAAAGTGTAACAATAACACTTGTTCTTCACAAAAAAAATTTATGAAAAATACGTTAATTAAAATTTAAATGCATGGCCTTATTAAAAAAGGCGTATGACAAAATCAAACATATTTCAGTGCTAGTTGTGAAAAAAAAATACAAAAAAAATTGGCCAACAACTTTAAAGTTTTGTAAATTTACAAAAAAAAAACAAAAATTCTAATTGTCTAACCTCAAGATTTTTAACCAACTCTGTCAACATTTGATTGACATTGAAAAAAACAATCATAAAAAATTTGATAAGTAATGTTAAAACAGTAGGATGCTTTTAAAAAAGGGAAAGCATAATTTATTAAAAAAAAAATTTAAAAAAAATTTTGCCTAATGTTAGAAACCCTTTCCCTTAAAAAATTTACTTCTTTTTTCATTGCAAAAACCCCCCTTCAAAAAATTAACTAATTTTATTTTTTTGAAAAAAGCAAAGTTAATTAAAAAAAATTGGGGAAAAAAAATTCAGACTAACTTTTAGAAAAAAAAAAAAAATTCCCACATTTTTTTCTTTTAACCCAAAAAGTCATATTTTTATCAAAACCTTTTGTAAAATTAAGAAAGTTATCTATATTCCGTAAAAAAAAACGAAAAATTCAATAAAAACAAAACAATATTTAAACGTAAAAATGACCAAAATGGAATTTAAAAAATTACAATATTCTTAATTTTCGCCAAGGAAGGAATTTCCTTTACATTTTTATAGGTATGTCCTTGAAAACCTTTCGCTTTGTTCTAGTGTCCGGGGTAAAACCAAAGGGGGGTTTTTTTGACGGGCGGTCCTTTTTAAAGGAAACCAAAATCGTGGGAACACTCGAGGGCGGGAAAATTTCAAGAGTGGGGATCATGAGTTCAAACACCTGGGAGGGGGGGAGTGCGCGGTACTAGTACGTTGAGAGTCTTCTGGCGGTTTTCATTTCTTTAAGTCCTGGTTTTTTATTTAGACGGGGGGGCGGGGTCTAGTGGGATGTGCGGCAACCCGGACTCTCAGATGTTTTTGGGGATGGTTGTTGCGTGCTGACGGTTTTTTCTTCCCCCTGCCTAGTTGGTCGGTGAAATTTGGGTTTTAAGTGATGTTTTTTATTGACTAGCCCCAAATTTTGGGTTAAATTGTGGGCAATAATTTCTACACTCCTTTTCGTTGAAAACCCTTTAAAACTCAAACACCGTTGTGGGTTGTTTTACTTTTGGTAGTTTCCCAAAAAAAATTTAAACAAAAACAATCCCTATGTTTTTAATTAGTAACCGTTTCTAAATATTTTAACGTGGAAAACTTGAAAAAAACAATTTCGTTGTTTCATTTTGTGAAGCGGATTCTGGTTCACTGAAATGTGCTTTTCAAACGAGTGCTTGAAATCAAGATAGCTAAGCAGCCGATGGTTCATGACGTCATATAAACTGTCTTGTGGTTGTTTTCTTGCCATGTTTACGAAATAAAAAAACCTTTTATTTTGAAATTATATTTTGCATGGCTCTCTCGCTCCAAGTTGTAAAAACACGTTTATTTGTTTTAGTGGGAATATAATACTTTTTAATAATTGTTTCAACTACTATACCACCAGACTCCCTGAAGAGTGTATGGTCAGGACATATTATCACCACATACCCACCAGACTCCCTGAAGAGTGGTATGGTCAGGACATATTATCACCACTATACACCAGACTCCCTGAAGAGTTTATTGGTCAGGACATATTATCACCACTATACCACCAGACTCCCTGAAGAGTGTATGGTCAGGACATATTATCACCACTATACCACCAGAGACTCCCTGAAGAGTGTAATGGTCAGGAATATTATCACCCACTATACCACCAGACTCCCTGAAGATGTATGGTCAGGACATATTATCACCACATTAACACCACGATCCCTGAAGAGTGTATGGTCAGGACATATTATCACCACTATTACCACCAGACTCCTGAAGAGTATATGGTCCAGGACATATTATCACCCACTATACCACCAGACTCCCTGAAGAGTTTATGGTCAGGACATATTATCACCACTATACCACCAGACTCCCTGAAGAGTATTATGGTCAGGACATATTATCACCACTATACCACCAGACTCCCTGAAGAGTGTATGGTCAGGACCATATTATCACTACTATACCACCAGACTCCCTGAAGAGTGTATGGTCAGGACATATTATCACTACTATACCACCAGACTCCCGAAGAGTGTATGGTCAGGACATTATTATCACCACTATACCACCAGACTCCCTGAAAGAGTGTATGGTCAGGACATATTATCACCACTATACCACCAGACTCCCTGAAGAGTGTATGGTCAGGACATATTATCACCACTATTACCACCAGACTCCCTGAAGAGTGTATTGGTCAGGACATATTATCACCACTATACCACCAGACTCCCTGAAGAGTGTTATGGTCAGGACATATTATCACCACTATACCACCAGACTCCCTGAAGAGTGTATGGTCAGGACATATTTATCACCACTATACCACCAGACTCCCTGAAGAGTTTATGGTCAGGACATATTATCACCACTTATACCACCAGACTCCCTGAAGAGTATATGAGGTCAGGGACATATTATCACCACTATACACCAGAACTCCCTGAAGAGTGTATGGTCAGGACATATTATCACCACTATACCACCAGACTCCCTGAAGAGTGTAATGGTCATGCTTGTGGGAATGACAGAATGGGTTGAGGGGGCGTGTTGACCACTGAGAGGGGAGAGGGGAAAGATCGTAAGGAGGGTTTGAGAGGGTCTGCAAACACATGGCCAATCATTACAGAGGCAAGCTGGGCTATTATATGGGGAGGAAGGGGGAATGAATAACCTCACCAAAAAGAACTCAACTTGTAGACAAGAAACTTCAATACTGAGGGAACGAAATACGTCCATCCTTGATTTTCTTCAAAATTCAATAGATAAAAATACCCCAAATTAATATTATTTAAATACCTATCCACAAAAACATATAGTATGTTAAGTGCTACATCCGTGTACATTCATTGCAAGGTTCCATTGAAACCACATCTATATAATGTATGTTTACGTGTGGAACCATGTAATAAATGTAGAGAGTGTAGCGTATGTTACAGATGGGAACCTTGTAAGAAGTGTAGAGGAGTGTAGCGTAATGTTACAGGTGGAACCTTGCCAGGTGTGTAGAGAATGTAGCGTATGTTACAGGTGGAACCTTGTCAGAAGTTATAGAGAATGTAGCGTATGTTACAGGTGGAACCTTGCCAGGTGTGTAGAGAGTTGTAGGTATGTTACAGGTGGAACCTTGCCAGGTGTGTAGAGAGTGTAGCGTATGTTACAGGTGGAACCTTGCCAGGTGTGTAGAGAGTGTAGCGTATGTTACAGGTGGAACCTTGCCAGGTGTGTAGAGAGTGTAGCGTATGTTACAGGTGGAACCTTGCCAGGTGTGTAGAGAGTGTAGCGTATGTTACAGGTGGAACCTTGCCAGGTGTGTAGAGAGGGTAGCGTATGTTACAGGTGGAAAACCTTGTCACGGCCTCGATCACTTCCCTGTCGTTCACTCTCGGTGTGGGGTTAAAGGCCGGATGAATAGGCGAAAACTCTACTTTGGGGTGTTTGAAACTGCTTTTTAGATTGATTTCAGAGTTGAGTGTTTATGGTGTGTCAATCAGAGGGGTAAGAGAGGAGGTGGGGGACAGGTGGGAGAGGGGGAGAGAGATAAACCTTGATACTAGTGGTATTATGAGGGGAAGTACTTCAGCGTACGGGGCGGGGTGGAGGGTAAGTTATATGGGGGGGAAGGACCTCAGCCATGAGGCGAGGTGGGGTGGGGGGGGGAAGGACCTTGGCACACTGGGGGCTTTGGTGAGGGGGAGGGGGAAGGACCTTGCAAAACTGAGGCGTGGTGAGGGGGGGGGGGAAGGGGACCACAGTTCACTGAGGCGTGGTTGAGGTGGAAGGGGGAAGGACCTCGGCACATTGGGGAGGGGTGAGGTGAGGTGGATGGGAAGGTGAGTTGGAGGTGATGGGGGGGGGGGACCAAGGCAAACTAAGGCCGGGTGAGGTGAAGGGTGGAGGTAAGAGAAAGAACCGTTCCAATACTATCACGTAAGTGATCTTTAATGTTGACGCACTGGTGGACCGGAGCCACTGAGTGTGATGCCTGGTGAAAAAAGGGGGATAGAGCAACAGGCCACTAAAAGCACTCACTATTTGCACTTTGGGAGTCGACTCTTCTACCTACCAATCCCTCCACATGTGAAAAACTAAGTTAAGCTGGGGATGGGTAATGATTGCGCGTCAAGTGGGGGGCCCAATGAACTTTATCAGGGGTTTTTTAAT
>JBCFYV010010171.1:0-10734 GCA_039000515.1 Timema cristinae | reverse complement strand
CAGAAAATGCCAAAAGATGACAAATTGACATCAGTACTCGAACAATTGAAAGAAATTTAGCAAAAGTGTGAAGATAACACCGCCCGACGGGTTCCTCAGTTATACCCTCGTTAAGGAATTTCCCCCATATGATATTTGGAATTTCGAACAGAAGTGATGACGCTTCTAAATCAAAACTTTTCCCACGGGCAGCAAGGAATGATGTCTTGGAGAAGTACATCAAGCAATCAATCTGGTCCCCCCCATGCCCTCCGAGACACTCCTTTCAAACAATGCATCACCAGAGGGAAATTTGTATTACAACTTGTAGCGGGGTTTTTCAAATATTATTTTTAACATTGTGTTATAATATTTCTTAAGATTAAAAAAAATCTCTAAATTTTTAATCATTATTTACTACCGGGACAAGTAAACATCTTACCATATAATAAATAAAAAATAATATAATAATAATAAAAATTTAAAAATAAACTACCACATGTATATTGTATAGGAAATAAAATTTAAAAGACATACATGGCAATTTTTTTTACTTGTAGAACTATTTTGTAAACATCGTGATCTATTCCCTTTTGAAGGAAAATCATATTGGTTATAAACTTACAAAAAAAAAATCTAGTTTTAGTTATGATTAGATTAGTTAACAAGTCAAAAACAAAGGGCATAACAAAATTGATATACCTAAAATGTATACTATTTTCTTACCTTGAAATTTGCGTCCTTTCTTCACATGAAATTGTCCCCGGTAGTTTGTGTTTTTCTTCTTATCTCCTTCATATATCATAGCGTGAGTGTTACATATTGTTCTTCACTCATTCGAAAATAAATATAAAATTTTTTGGGGTTGGCTAAAAGATCTGGAAAAAAATGTGAAAAACAAACCAAAGGTGCATCGTTTCACATTAATTGGGTGAATCCACATTGAGCGCGTCTTTCTAGCGTCTACGCCGGCGTCTTGATACAATTGTTTTTTATGAATGCTAGGATTGCATCCATTTTGCACGAGCACTTTGATCCAAACTAGGGTTGAATCGATGACTCGACTCAGCAGTGTGAAAGGTCTTTTACTCGAGTCAGATTGGACTCGATCAGTGAGACTCGACTCGGGACTCGTTGGGTGTGAAACCACCTTAGTGGTTTTCCAAACTCGTCACTTTTGTGACTATAGATCCTAGGACTCAAAGATGGGAGACCAAGGTTCAGGTTAACTAGGTGGGGTTTTCAATTTTCCTCACACGAATGCGGCTAACTTACTCAAAAAAATTTTCCCCTTTCAATTTTTTTTGGTAACCCTTAGGATTTGGGGGTAAATAGTACCAAAAACAAATAACCATAGGCTAATTAACTCTGCTAAAATTTTTTAAAAAAATGTGGAATTTAAAATTTTTTTTATGTGTTCAAGGGTGGAACAGACAGGGAAAAAAAGGGGAAACCCCGGGTCGGGAATTTTCGGATGAGGGAAAATGTCGAATTTAACTAAAAATAAGGAAAATTGGGATAAATATATTGTCAAAGATATCCATTATTTCGCAATAAAATTTAAAAACATTTTTTTTTTTTTTAATAACTGTTTAAAATGTTTGTTTTGTAGATTTTTTTTTAAAAATTGTCTCAAAAAATAAAAAAAACAAAGTCTCACCCATTAAAACGGGAAAAAAAGTAGTCAGGGAAAATCGAAAATTTTTCCTAGAAAAGTCGGTTTTTTTTTTTGTAAATTATGTTTTGTAAACCCCCCTGTGTTAAAATGTAAAGAAAAATATTTTCAATTAATATCCCCCAAAAAATTTTAATAAATATTTATATCAAGTTTTTTTTATCCCGGGGAAATCGAAAAAAAAAATTTGACACTTTGAAATAGCTAAAAATTGCATTAAAATAAATTCAAATTTTACTAAATTTAATTTAGCCTGGCATGTTCTTTGGCATTGAGCGTAAGGTGAAAAAAACTAAGACAAAGGCGTTTTCAAATGTCCAAGGTTTTTAGTTGGCCTTGAGTTTAAAAAATTGATGCTTTTCTTGATCATTTTTTTGGCCATATACAATGCCTTTTTTAAAAAAAATGAACTGGGTTTAATTTGTTGGATGCCTAGGTTTTTCTTATAGGTATTTTTTTTTTATTTAACTACTGTAATTTTTAAAAATTAATTTTTTGTATGTTTTTTAGGTTTAAATTTTTTTGAATTTCCTGACTTGATGAGAGGCCCCAAGAGGGGGTTTAATTTAGAAAACTTGGGTTTTTTGGGGAGGAACCTTAAAGAAGAAAGAAAGAATCCCAACAAAAAAAGAGAAAAAAATTTCAAACCAGTTCAAAAAAAAAGGGTGGTGTTTTAACTTTGCATGCCCCACAAGGTAGATATAAACTCAAGAGGTGACATTAAAAACATCACCCTCGATGGTCCTGGGGTTTAAAGTGTCACCCGGATCCATGTTCGTGGGGTAACCCTAGCCGGGCCACCTTTCCCTTTAAAGGGAAGTAAAGTGGCACCCCTGTCGATTGTGGCATGTTAAAAACCCCGGGAAGATATGTGGTGAAAGTTTCCCAGTTTGGTACTTTTTATGTTTTTTCGCGTTTTGTCAAGAACTCTATCGTTTTTGGATGTCAGTCATTCAGAGAGTGCAATTTAAATGAATTTTAAAAAAAAAAAAAAAATTCAAACAAAAAAATAAAATTTATTTGCATACTCCTCCGGGCAACCCTTTCCCAAATGAAACCATTAATAGATATAAAAATAATTTTTTACATGAACATTTTTTTTTGACCTGAATAGTGTCCCCTATTTGAATGTAGAAGCTTGTTTTTTGCTTTTTCCCCTTGGTGGGGGGTCCATGTGTTATCAATAAAAGAAGGTGCTACTTTCAGGCAAAAACCGGTGGGCCCTAATGCATTACCTTGACGCGTAACACATAGTGCGCTTTAAGTTTAAAAGGCTATTTTTTAATCGGCTACACAAAAATTTTTGGAGTGCATATTTTTAAAAAATTAATTACTCCATGTCAGCTTGGTTTCAAACCTTTGGCAGAGTTGACAAAATTTTTTTTTTTCCCCTTTAAAAATACAAAACCCCCTTTAAATTAAAAATTTTCCAAAATGTACTTAACAAATAAATAAAAATCTGTTCAAAAACCCATTCTGTCCCCTTGAGCCCCAAACATTGTGGGAAAGTGTTTTGCATGTGTTGGGCCCACCTGCTTGTAGTTTAATTATTTTAAAAGTTGATCTATAATTTTACAAATGTAAATGGTTGTTGCAAAATAAAAAAACAAACGGGTGTTTATTATGAAAAATTTTTGGGGCAGTGCCATTTGCTGTTACAGTAAAACCAATTAATCTGAAGTTTTTTATTTTAACTTTTTTAATTTCTAATTTAATTTTGTCTTACATTGAAACTTTTACCTTAGGAAATTTTTTTACTGAAATTATGAAATAAACGTGCCATAAAAGCACTTAAAATAATTCCTTTGATTTTTGATATTTTTAGCCATTTAAAGATAAACTTTTAAAAAAATAATTGTGTTGTATTGTTAAATGTTTTTTTTAAATTGCGGAATTATGGGGTAAAATTTTTTCATTTTAAGTTTTTTTGGTTTAAAGGGGAAACATACTGTACGTGGGGAGTTTGGTATCGTTGCCGCCCCCCCCACCACCCCCCCTTCTTAAAAAAACTTTGCTCCCCTAAAAACTAGCACTCTACAACCCCATCTGAACTTGCAATTTTTTATATTTATTTTAGATTTTTTTTTTTAAAAAAAGCTTTTTTGATTTTTTAAAAAAAAAATATCTGATGGTTCCTATATATTTTTGTCTTAGAAAAGTTGTTTTTAATATGGGCAACTTAATTTTTTTAAGAAACAGCAATACCAAAGGGGCCTTCACCTATTGTTGTAAAAACTTTTTGTATTTGGCCCCTAAATTTTATAGCTGCATTTGTAATAAAAAATTTTTGCTTCTTTTTTTAAAAGGCTTTCCAGGGGAAACCCAAGATTAAAAAAGTAAATTTTGTAAAAAAATATTGCCCACAAAATAAAGAAGACAAATATCAGGTCTGAAAAAGAAGACCGACCAAAAACATAACTAGGCCAGAAAACAAGACCGCCCAAAAACTCAATTTCCCCCCCCCCCCGGAAAAAAAGGACCAAACCCCAAACCAGACCCCGGAAGACCCAACTCACCGGGAAAAAAAAGACAAACAAAACCAGAAAAACGAAAAGGGACACCAATCCAGGGGCCAAAAAGCCCAAAAAAAAAAGGCCCAAAAAAACCGAAAGACCCCAACTCCATGACAGAAAACAAACAAAAAACCAAAAAGACCCGAAGAAACCAACCCTCCAAAAAAAGGCCAAGAAAAAACCCCCCAAGCCCAAAAAAGCCCAAAAAGGAAAAACTAAAACCCCAAAAAAATGGCCAAAACAAGACCAAAAAAATAAAAAAAAGAAGAAACAAATTGGGAAAAAAAAAAAATGGCCAAAAAAAAAAAAAAAAAAAGCCCCAAGAAAAACAGGAAAAAATTAAAAAAAGAAAAACAAAAAAATTGAAGGTAGGAAAGGAGTTCTGTTAGAATATTTTTAAAAAGTGAGTGGCACACAATACTATCTTTTTCAAAATATACCTTTTTCCCCAGTATTAAAAATTGTTTGGTAAATATAAAAAAAAAAGGTATACATTTTCATCCTAGTAAATTATATTTTATTGCTTAGTGGTTGCATTTGAGAGATCTTTTTTTTTACTTTTTCTAGAGTTTTTGATTTTGACGTGATTCTTCAGGAAGAATTTTTTTAAAATAAAAATAGCTTTTAAGGACTATTGGAGTTTAAAAAAAATTGAAATAAAAAAAAAAATTTAAAAAGAATGACTTGTAAAAAAATGTATCTTTGACAAGGTAAATTTTTTTATTAACTCAAATCTAATATTTTCTGATTTTTTAATTTAATTTTAACAAATAATAAATTGGACTGCGAAAACAAATCAAAAATTTAATAAGTACGGTCTTTATTTTTGACTTTTTTTCGGTGTCCCCCAAAATTAATTGATACATGCCAAACGTCTTTAAAAGACATTTCATCTCGAAGTGAGGAATTTGGTCCAAAAAGAAAAAAAACAGTGAAAAAAAGATAAATTAAAAAAATCAACTCCAACCCATCAGTACATCCTTCTTTTTCCTTAACCCATCTTTTCAACAACTACAACGGGATTGATGCTTTGAAACTGAGAATTTTGGGAGGGGGGGGGTAGGGGGTTAAATTGGATGTTAGGAAGACTTTTCTCGGATTATAGAGGGACCGGAAACAGATTGGATAAAAAATTTAAAAAGGGGTTTGATTAAGGTGAAAAGATTTTTGGTTTAGAGGTGGATGGTTGGGGAGTAGGAACGGATGGGGTTATGGGGGGTTCCCGTGGTTGATGGGGAGGTGTGGTCTCAGGATGATTTTATGGTGAAACAAAGGCGCATCTTCTGTAGCAAGCTCACTGTCCAAGGTGTTGCAATTTCTTCACCCCAGCATGGCTAAATTTTTAAACCCCCTGGGCAGCAAGCTCGTCCCGGGGGGGGTTTTGTAAGGTTCTTCTCTCCCCCTTTTTTTCATGGAATGCTCCCTTTCCAATGCTTTTGTTTCCTCTCTTGAAATTTAAATTTTTTCCCAGCATCTGGAACATATCCTTTAAACCCCATTTAGGAACCCCTTACCCTGTTTGAAAGCTATTAAACCCGGGTTTATTATACTTTTTTTTGAGGTGGGAAAAAGAGGTTTTTAAAAACCTGTCAAGGTAAAATGGAAGTGTTAGCAAATTTAATATATATGAAAAATAGATATTTATTTTTAAAGTTTTTACTTTTCAACATTTTAAAGGTGTTTTTTAAAATAAAAAAACCACAACAGTTTTTTGCAATAAGAAAAAAATAATTAATTGGCCTATAAAAAATTTTTGCATAGTAGTGCCCCCTTTTTTGAAAGTTAAAAAACAAGATTTACTGTGGGAAATTTTTAATCAAAAAAAGGTTTACCCAAATTTAAAAAGCAAAACAAACTTATTAAAATTTTTGATAGCCCAGTTTCAAATCAGCCCAAATCCATTTTTTTTTTAAAAAAGAGTTTAAAGGGTATGTTCTTAAAGTTTTTTACACTAAATCAGATTCTGAATGGGTTTGTTACAAAAACGGCCGTAAACATGTAAAAATGTTAGTTTAAAAATGTTCTTGTAAATTAAAAAACGTCAAGTCCAAAAGCACTTTGTTACAAAACCCCCAACTCCCCTTGAGCAAATAGAGAGCTGGGTTCAAACAGTGCCATGAAACAGCTGCTGATACTTTTATTTTTAAAAGTATAACAGTTTAAGTGACCCGCAGGGCGAGCACGGACTTTTTCCCTTTTTCGGTATACGCCATGGGCCGAAGGCTTGATGCCCTCTTCTGCGGCTTCATAACTGCGAGCATGGAACGTTTTGGGCTACGCTTTTGGGGCGTTTGACGACGTGTAATTGATGGGCCTAGTGTATGGATAGGTGTGTTTGGAACCCTGTAACTTTTTTGCTACGAAAGTAACGGGTTGGTGCACCATTCGTAAAATTTTTCCCCAATCAAAAAATATAATCCTGCCGCCCAAACTTCAAAAAATTACGTCTCCATTTTTTTCCTGCCCTTGAATTTAAAATATTGACTTTTAATATTATCCTGCCCTTTTATTTAAAAAAATCGAAAACCCGTTTAATGGAAAAAATGTAATAAAAAGCTAATTTTTAATTTAAATTTTTGATTTTTATTTTTAATTTTAAAAGCAAAATATACTGAAGTCTAAATTTTCTTATATTTTATTTGTAAAAATTTTAAAACAAATATCAAAGATAAAAAATAAATTAAAAATAAAGGGAAAAAATTAAAAAACATGTAATTTGATAATGTAACTGAAGTAACTTAATCAAAGAAAAAGGTTGAGGGATACCAAATAACCTACTTTTTTGGCCTTTGACCCCTTATTTTATTTTTTTTAAAAACAAGATATAAATATTTTATTATAAAGAAGAAAAAAGGATGTCACACCAAAGACTAGGAATGAAAAAGGATTCAAGTTTTTATTTTTATTATTATTAAAATTATAAAAAAATTTAGTTGGGATTTGAAATTACCTAAATTTAATTTTGGGGGGTTTTTGTAAAAAAAGGAATTTGTAATAAACGGGGGTTCTTAAACAAATTTTTTAATTAAATTTTAAAAAATCTTAAATTTCCCGGGACCGGTAATTCCCCCGCCCCTATTTGTTTTTAAGGCAAAAAATAAAAGTAAAATTTTGGCGGCTTTTTCATCCCTTTTTGTTGTTTTTTTGGTTTTATTCAGATTTGTACTGGGAAACTAATAGGTCCCCAAGGATCTATAACGCAACCACAATGGCAGAGTTAACCCCAAAAACTCAATGAATGGGGGGCAAAGGGAAAAACAACGAGCAAAGGAAGAAGGTAGTATAAATATAAGTGATAAGTTTATAAATTAAGTTATCTATTTAGGCTTTATTTTTCAAGCTGGCAAAAGTAAAAGATTAATATTATATTTGTTTTCAGTTTTTCTTTTCAGGGAATGGGGTAAACTAAATTTACCGTGGGAAATAAGGCCCACCCAAGGAAGGGGGGGATGGGGGGGGGCAAACCCCTTTAAAACCAAACCCCTGTAGGAAAAAAAAATCTACAAAAATAAATGCCTCTGAAGCTATTTAGAGAAATTTTTTTTGGTTACTAAAGCAAAAAACTTAAATTTTTATTCCTAAAATTTCAAGAATTTCCTTGAGCCGAAAATTTTATCAAAAATTTATTGATTTGTATGAAAAAAATTTTTTACATAATATTTTTATAAAATCAAATTTGTTAAAATAAGAATTGCATAGATAAAACTTACAAAAACAATTATTAAAAAAAAATTTTCCACAGAAACCCCTTTTGCCCATACCCTGCTTTTTGGTTTATTAAAAGCCCGTATTTTTGAATTTTTTTGATTTTCCCCCCGATATTTTAGCCATTCGCTGAAAAAAAGTATTATCTTAGGCCTTGGGTACCCCTTGGGGGCGAATAATTTGTTTTAATACAAAGTTTCATTGATTAAAAATTTCCTAAATGAATTACAGAAGATAATATTATATATGAAAAAAAAAAATTTAGGGCCCCAAAATGTGCGCTTTTTTCTTTGAAATAAAATCAACAATGCTGTAATACATTTTATAATACAAAAATTTAAAAAACCGATAGTTTCAGAAAATATTTTCAATCATTTTTTTTCGGTAAATAAAAACCCCTTTTTTTTTAGGTAAAATACTACCAAATAAACACATAAATGTAAAAACACAGAAAATTTGAAACTTGAAAAAATGAACCTTATTAAAAAAATAAAATTTTTTTTGGGGGGGCGGATCTAAAGAGAAACGCAAGGGGTAGAGCTGCAGTTTAATGCAGCTTAGGCGACAGGCAACCCCCAAAGTGGAAAATAAACTCAGGACCCCTTTATAGAAAAAGCGATTGCTGTGGGTTTGGGGGGATTAGTACTGGCACCCCGGGGCTTTTCCGCTATTGGATTGGTAAGTTTTTAAATCAATAAAATTTGGATGACAAGTGCTGATTTTAAGTTAATAAATTAAATAAAGTGTTGATTGGGTTTGATTTGGCAGCCCACAAGTTTACACCCAGCGAGCAGTCCTCAAACCCGGTGGCCAAACAAATTTAGCGGACCCAAACCCCAAAAGCCGTGAGTGAACCAAAACCCTTTTAAAACATTATTTTTGCAAAGCAAAAATAGTAAGGTAATGCTTTTTAAAACTATCTAGAGGAAAATAAAACTTTTTTTTAAACCCGATGATTTTTTATAGTTTTCAAATATTTTTGAAATTTTGAAAGAGGTTTTTCTTTTGGAAACAATTTAAAAAAGTTTTTAAAAGTAACACTATTTGGGTTTTAAATTTTTTTATCTTTGTTTATTTAAAATTTTAAATTTAAATGCACTCAAAAAATTTTAAGGAGCAGATGTTAAATAAAAACACATTAGTTAGAACGTTTTAAAAATTGTTTATTTTTTTTTTTGGGCAAAATTTATAAATTTTACCCCAAAAAAAAATTCATGGTCAGCCTAATTGAGTTTTATTTTTTTAAAATTATTTTATTTGTACTTTTTAAACAAAGTGATGCCAGACAAAGATTTTTAAAATATAAAAAATATGAAATTTGGAATTTAAATTTTTTCATAAACATTTTTCCAAAAAATAGGGGAAATTTCAGAGGAAAATTTTCTGTATTTGCATGAGGGAAAGTGATAAACAATTAACGATAAATACCCCGGTAGAGTGCCCCGGGTTAAAAATGATTTCCCTGTCTCAACAGTCTAATCTGGAGTGTGTTAAAAGCAATGTGGGACCCAAAAGGGTTATTTCCCATTTTTTACATGTTTGGAATGAACGGGTTTTTAATTAATGGCTAAAGTGTAGGTAAAAAATTTAAAAAAATGGATTAAAAATGTTATTTAACAAAATAGTATGTAAATTTTAAAAAATAATTAAAATATAAATTTCGGGGAAAACATGCCCCATAAACATATAGCGTGCAATTTATGGAATCTGTCTTAATTAATCTCTTGTACGGGTATGATTTGAAAACCCTTCATTGGAGGATCATGTTATCCCCATGGATACTTTATGTAAGTGATATCATTTGTTTTACTTTTCGCATGTCTTACTTAAAAGTTAGAGATGGAAAATTGTACAAAACAATAGTAAATGAGAATATTAAGGTAGAATATTTAAAGAGAATGACCCCCATTTGGGGGAAAGTGTGGGAAACCATTTAGGTAACCCCCACACCCCCCCCCCCCCCCCCCCCCAATTTCTTAAAAATTTAGGGGGGGGTTTTTAGATGAGGGGTTGCTTATCCCCTTTTTTTTTAAAAGATGGTAAAAAAAATTAAATTCACCCCTTTAAACTTAATTTTTTCAATAAAGAACCCCGGTGCAATAAAAAAAATAAAAAGTTATAATAACTCTAATTACTTTTAATAGCTACAAAGATGTAACAGACGCGGAGAGTCATCACCCCTTGCCATTCTCCAAAACAAAATACACCCTAAATCAAGAAGCCAATGATCCAAACATTCGACAATCAGAGTATTCACACCCCAAAACGTTTCCAAAAAAGTATGTACATAATTTAATTTTATATTTTAAATTTTAGTCAAAATAATGATTGTTACATAAGCACGTAAGAAAAAAAAGTTGATATATTTACAACCTTAGTTTTTTTGGATGACAGTTAAAAAAATTAGAAATAATCCTTAAAAATCCCTAACAACAGCCCACTCTCTCCTTTGGAAAACATAAAGGAAAAAATATGATGATTTTATAGCTAACCCAGTATTTAGGCCAATATTATTTATTTTAAAGGGCGGCAAAAGCTTTTCGTTTATTACTTTCAATTCCACCAGGTTTAACTTACTTAGCTTCACGATTTAACCCTGGATTGAAAGTGCCCAAAACAAATTTTTTAAATGATGCCCCCCCGCTGGAGAAAATTTTTTATTCAGTTTTTAATATTCCAAAAAAGATAAAATAATAATAAAATATTTTAAATTTTTATTAAAAAATTCAAGTATTTTTCTTTTTTATCGGGGCGGGGGTTTAGAATATGCATAAAACCTGTTTTTAAGAAAGGGGAAAAAGGGATTTGTAAAAGTTCGTTGGGAAAACCTATTATATTTTTTCCTTTTTTTTTTTTTTTAAA
>JBCFYV010010170.1:0-15251 GCA_039000515.1 Timema cristinae | reverse complement strand
AAAAAAAAAAGACCAAAAAAAATAAAAATAGACCCTGTTAGTCGCGATGTACGTCGTCCCCCTTTGATCTGTTTTTATATAAAATATTTATCCATTTTTTAGTTTCTACATTCACAAACGTGTTTTATTTTCATACAAGTAAAATTTTATAATGGTTAATAAATTTATTCTTAGTGATTTAAATTGAATATTTTGTTTAAATATTATTTACTATTGAAAATAAGAGTAAAAAAAAATTGTGCTTATAATTTTTTAAAGTGCCCCAAATAAAATTGAGGAAAACTATCCTATGTTTATTTATTTTTTTTAAAACAAAATTTAAATACTAAAATATTTTAAATTATTTTGTTAAAATTATTATTTTTTTATTTAATATTTACAAAAAAAAAAAAAAAATTTAAAGAAAATTTAATAAAAAATTTTGTTTTAAAAATTTAAAATCGAAAATAATTATAAAATTAATTTTTAATTTTATTTTTAAAATTTAAAAAATTAAAAAAAATTTTTTTTAAACAAAAATGAAAAAAATTTAAGGAAAAAATTTTTGATAAAAATGAAAAAGTGTTTTAAAAAAATTAAAAAAAAATAAAAAATTTTTTTAAAAAAAAAATAAATTAAAATTCTTTTTTGTTTTTTTATTAAATTTATCTTTTTCTTTTAAATATTTAATAATCAAAAATAAATTTATTTTAAAATTAAGAATCTTATAATATTTATAAAAATTTTTGCTTATATTTATTATTTTCTAAAGTTTTATTTTGAATAATTATATTATATTATATTTGTAAATTTTTTAATGATGCCAAAAAGTATTTCTCCGCGCGTACATAAGTACCCCAACCTTTTTTTAAATAGTACAATGTGTTTTTTCTTAGTCGAAAATATCTTAAATTGTCGTGGGAGAGCTACCCCTTCCCCCTTCCAACTTCCACACTCCTTTCCCCTCATTACATATTTTGTTTTAAAAAGATTCTTGGTACAAACCAGAGCATTTCCAATAGTAAACAATTAATTGTGTCTGAATAAAGATTATACATGCCACCTAAACGAAGGAAACTTTTTTTTTTAAATTTTGAAGGTGGTTGGGGGGTCTAGGGGTAAGGAGTCGCCTTCTTGGGGGGATCGGGGTTTCCCACCCTCGGTCCCCCCAAAATTTTTGATTCCCAAACCCCTTTCCCTTCCCCCTCACAAGCCATGTTTTAAACAATTGTGAATGTATAAATGCCAGACTTCCAGTGGTTGGGATCGCACGTTAAATGTAGGTCCTCCATTTCATCTCACAATCACCCTACCATTACACATCCCTATAACCGGAACGGTTGTAAAGGGGTGCTAATAGAATATAAAAATCAATCAATAAATTTGCTTATTTAGTTTTAAAGAAAAATTACAAAATTTAATTTCTTTACAATCTCGAAATCCCTTAATTTCGGTTTGTAGTTAAATAAAATTTTTAAAAAAATAGAAAAAATTTTAAAAAAAAAATAATTAAAAATCAAAAAGATTTACCATTTAATAACATTTCCTTTAAAAATGGAAACAGATAGAAACTTTGTTTCCTCCTGAGCTAAATTAAAGGGGAATTACTAAGCGGGGGATGCTGTCGGTTGTTCTTAAAAAATTAGTGTTCTATTTAAAAATTGCATAAAAAGGGGCCTTTAAATTTTTTTCCCAATTAATTGGGGCCCAGGTTAGTAATTATTACTTGAGTTTTTTCAATATTAAAAATACGTTTTTCTACGCGATTTTTTTTTTCCGGTGTCAAAATCCCAGAAAAATGTGTTTGTAGAAATATCTGTTTAACCCCAAGTTTATTTTCGGTTGACCCGACTGACAAATTAAAAAAACAGTAAATGAGTTTCTTGTGAACAGCGAAAAAAAATGGCCCACATTGTTTGGTACGGAAATTTTTGGGCAAACATGACGAATGACAAATAAAAACCCGTTTATGATTAATCCTGGGGAACAGCAGAGAAAAACGGGGCCCACGTTGTTTGTTTCCGGAAATTTTGGAAAATGACATCGAATTTCCGTTTTTAAAATGTGATCGGTGAGGTCAAAAATTTAAAAATTCCCACCCACCATTAAGAAATTAGTTAATTCATGTTTTGGTTTAAAAATTTTAAAAATTTGATTTTTTCAAGAAATTATAATAAAATTTTAATTTTGGTAACCTAAACATTTAAAACAAAAATTTTGGTTTTGTGAAAGCTTCACCCCCAAAACTGAATAAAGAAAAATATGAAGTTTTATTTTTATTTGTATCTTTTTTTGCAGGAATAGTGCTATAAAAAAATCTCTTTGGGAATCCAAAAGTCTCCAATATTTTCGTTTGATAAATTTGGTAATAAAATGGCCCTTTTTGTTTATTTTAATAAACAAAAAAGAAATTTTAATTATACAAAAAGTAGGCAACAAAAATTTTAATTTTTTAAAGTTCAAATATAACTTTTTTTTTTCAAGTCAAAGAAACAAACTGATTTTTTAAAGTTTATTACAAAAAATATTTAAATTTAAAAAGAAAAAAAAAGGTCAAAAGATTTATTGTTCAAGAATCAGATACCGTAAAAAAAGATTAGTAAATAAAAATTTTGGGAGAAAGTATGCTAAAAAATAAATTCAAAATGCATAAAAAAAACATAAGTCAGGCCCGAAAAAAAAATTTTTTAAAACCATACTTTATACTAAATCTCTTCCATAGGGTATTTGGAGGGAAAAATTAAAGTTTGCCATCCGGCGTTTCCCCGACTCTGGTTCTACTTTGACAAAAGGCCAAGCTAGTCACAAGAGAAAGGGCTGATTTTTTTTTTTTGGTACGAAACATGTCATGACTCTTAACCTCGTGAATGAAAGTGTTTACCTTATGAAATGAAAAAGTGAAAATGAACCCTTTAAAGGGAAATTCGGGAGTATAAGTATACATTACATATGAGATGAAAATTTGGTGACCGTGAGTTTTTGTGTGGGTATTTTTAAGGAAGGATTAAATTTTTTCCGGGGTTGAGGGAAGGTTTTTAAAATATGATAGTGTTGTGGGTAAATTATGAAGGTCGTTGTTAGGTCAAGTCCTAAATGGGATTGGGGTTGATGTTTTTCTTTTCTTGGGTTTGGTTCTGGGGGTGATACATTTCCATTCCCCATCGGGGGCCCGCCCCCGGTGCCAGTATTATCTGTTTCGTTAAAAAAACCCTGTCGGGTTTTCCCGTGGCGTCAGCCGTGAAAAAGGTAGTTTTGCATGAAATTTTCGTTTTGTGTTGAAGGTCGGGAAGGGTTGAATCAAGAATGGATAGGTGGGTGGGTGAGGTTGTGGTGTTTCTACAGTAGTTCTATAGTTGTTGTCAAATTGTAGGAAAATTTTTATTCTACAATGAATGTTATATCTGGGGTTTTAATTTTGTTTTATACATTTTTATTTTTGGATTATCAATAGGGATTTTATTCCTTTTTCTAATTTTTTTGGGTTTTAATTTTTTTTAAATATTTTAGGTTATAGTAGAATTTAAAGGAATAAAAAATAGGGGCTAATCGCAAACCGAGTCGTTTTGGTGTTGGGGGGTTCAGTGGTCGTACTGTTGATCCTCTAAAAATTTCGTTTCGTGTGTTTCAGTCTGGTGTAAAATTCGGGTTTTTTGTCCTGGTGGATTTTTGTAGTTGGTGGCGGTTTGTATTTTGTGCAGGTCGATTATTCTAGTGCGTCGGGACTATCAGTGAGTGTTCTTTATTTAGTTTTGGATCCCCTGAAGTTTGCGAGTGTTTGTTTTAGAGGCATAGCCCCTATACACAACTTAAAGATGAGGGTTGAGTATTTGTGTAATTTGTTTTTTTGTGGGAATTGGAGTGCCCTCCTTAACAGGGGTACAATTTGGTATGAATCTCCCCATTACTTTACCTTTGGTTTCTTATAAATTTTGACCCTCAGGTGAGTTTTCTATCTATGTTGCCCCAAAGGGTACTTGTTTCTATTGAATGGGATTATGTGTCAAATAGGGTAAGTGGGATGGGGAGCGGTCTCCCCTTTGGGATAAGATTAAGGCTGCGATTTAGTGGGATTTGTTTTTAATTTCTCCGTTGGAGGCCAGTCCTAGGGGAAGAGTTTTTTTGCTAGAAGTGATGCATATTTAATTTTTATTTGTTACTGAGCATGGTGTTATGCAAAAATCTAACATGAACATGTTGTGATTAGGAATGTCTGCTACAAAAAATAAGTATAGGGTGGTGCTAGTATTAACTGCGGTACCCGTGCTTTTCAGTATGTGTCTGTTCTCTTGCGTTCATAACCATCTGGAAAGTCCCTATGAGGAAGCTTGCTTTCAACAAAATTGACATTTTGGGTAGTTAAATTTTTATTAATTTTTATGGCCCAAGGTACCAAACTTTGTCAAAAGCTTTTTAAATTTTGGGGAAAATGCTATTACGTTTTTTTTTATTGCTTAGATACTTCTTTACTATTTTATTTTTGGGGTGGGTGGTGGAAGGGGTTTAAAAAAACCCCAAATGAAGGTTGGAATTTTTTTCCTTTCCCCTATTATTTATTTTTTTAAAGTTTTTGATGATTTTCTTTCGTAAATTTCAAATAGCTTATAAATGATTGGACTTCTGTTCAAAGGGAACTGGGGTCCTCTCCGGTTTGTGATTGTTTTAATATACCCGTTACAGTATAGGGAAATAAGGAGGGGCAATGGTTAGTTAATCCTTAGCGTAGTACCGTTCCCCTGGCTATGTTTTGTTTTTCCCGTTAGTCAGGTAGTCGTGTCCTGGCGTTTTTTACTGTTAGGTCTTTATTGTGGTAGTGTGCTTTTCCCAAATTGTTTCCCTTACTTGTGTCTTTTGGTCCTTTCCCAAATTGTCCCTGGCTGTCCTGTCGCTATCTGGAAAGTCGTGATTTGTGGTTCGTTTTTTAGGTTTAATTGTTTCTTAAATCCACGGCTTTAACTTCCCCATCTTTTATGCTTTCATAAATATCCCGTTTTCCTAGGGAAAAAGCAGGTAGGGTTTTTTTCCCTGTAGCCCTCTGGGTCTGTTAGTTTCCAAAACTTGTGACGAAGTGTCCCTCGTTCCGTTGATGTCCTTGACTCTCTAATTGGGCTCTGTGTCGGTTGTAGGTCGTCCAGGCATGGGGGGTTCTGTACGTCGCCGTCCCTTTAGCTTTCTTTTTGGGTATGAGATGCCCCGATCCGGGTTTTGTTGTTGGAGGGGTTTTGTGCGTTTTTCTGTGGTGTATACCCGATAGGATTCATGCACCTCAGTCGTGAAGATTTTGTAGGTTTTTTGTCGGCCTGATATTTATCTATTATTGTATTTTGGTAAAATTTCTCCGGTATTGCCTAAATCGTACCAGTACAATTTTCTTCCCTTAGGGATTGTGGTCAAAATCTGTTCATTTAATACCTTTCATATCCTCAGTGGTTAACCAAGTTAGTCATGCAACGTCTTGATATGAGTCTGTGAAGACAGTTGGAGGATAAATGTGGTTCGTTTGGGGGCAACAATTAGCAGTCGTGAGTGTCAGCAGGGTTGGGTTAAAACTGGGTCGTTCCCGAGGTACTAGGTTTTTCCAATGGTGATTTAAGAGTTAAGTCCCCCAAAAACAGTTTGTTGGTTGTGTTTTTTTTTGTTAAGTCTTTGGTTGTAGCGTTTGTTCGGGGGTTTGTATAGGGCCCGCGAAAGGACCTCCTCGTTAGTATTTAATTTATCCCAGTAGCTTCAATTCAAGAGTTTTAAAATTATGTTGGTTAGTGAGGTAGATGGGTTTTTTGATCGAGATAGCTTTGCCCCCTCTCCTCCCTTTTAAGTATTTTTCTATAATAGGCCCTTTGGGCTTCACCAGTTCCCTTTTTTTAAGTTGTGTATCCCTACAGTCATATTGTTTAAAAGTCTCTCTTTCTTTTTGGGTGTTTGTCTGTGTTGGGATGTGAAAATGTTTATTGGAGTTCCGTATTCAGAGGTTTTGGTATTTGTTGTGCTGTGTGATTTTTTCTTAGATTGTGTCTTGTCTTGTTTCTACATTTCTCTTTGTTTAATTTTTTTAAAAACTAGGGTAAATGGTCCGTTTCCGTTTGATCTGTCTCATGTCGTTTGTTCAGGTTAGCCTCTGAATTTAAAAATTTGGGAAATTTTCTGTTCTGTTCATGGCGTAGTGGAAATTGTGTGGTGTAATTTGTGTCGAGTGGTGCCGTGGCCTTTTCGCGCACCCCTGTCAAGATCGACTAGTTGCGCAGGGGTTCGAGGGGGGAGTGGAATCTCTCCCCCCTGTGATGTGGTGTTGGTAGCCCCCCAAGACGGTCACCGACTGTAATTTTTTGTTTTGCAGCGGGGCTCCCTTTTTATGTTTTTGCTACGGGTTTGGGAACCGTTATGACAGCGGCTTAAGCCCCCGGCGCAGCCCGTCTCAGATTTGTTTTTTTGGGGATAAATAGTTTCGTTGTTGATGTCAGTTCCTTCCGTGCCTCGTAGTTTTCTCCATGAACGCAGACCGTCCGCCTCCTCGGTATTCGTAGACAAGTGATCCAAATATATAGATTTTTTTTAAAACACGGGGTTATCTTTTATGTTGACTTTCCCCGAAATATAGCCAAGAGGGCTACCCACTCACACCACCCGCCACGTGAACATCTAATGTGGCGACAAAGAGTGTAGTTGTAAATTTTACAAAAAACCCCAAAAAAATATTTTGGCCCCCGTAGGCCGCAGGCCCCCCTCCTTCCCTGCGCTTAAGCCAAATGCTTTTAGTGCTGTCCTGTTGTCTTTTTTTAAAATAAGGGGATTTTAAACCCCTTAATTTTTTCTTCCTCTTTTTTCCCTTCTTTTTTTTCCCCTTTATTAAAGATTCAAAATTTTCTTCTTATTCATAAGATTTTCACTTTTCAAGCCAATTCTTCCTCACTTTTCTCCCCTTCGTAGTCTATTTTTTCTGTATCTTTTTCTCCATTTTCTGTATCACAATACCCCCGGTTTTTCTTCTGTATCTCTTATTTTCTTAATGCTTGTCCATCTTCCCAAAAAACCCTTTTTTAAAAATTCAATTGGCCCCAAAAACACTTTCCTTTCCCCAACAAGCCCCGCGTCTTTATTTTCCTAACTATCCGTCCTTTGGTCTTTATTCTCACTTTAGTAATGATGTGGTAAAAGGTTTCTGCAATCTGTCTAATTTTGTTATCCACACGGAAAAACCCCGTATAATTTTAAGGGAAAATTTTTCCCATGGCCACTCAAAAAAGCGAGCATAAGGTTCCCCAAATAATTTTATATTGTTTTCCCGTTTTTAAAAATATGGGGTTCTCAAAAGTTTCCCTTCCTTTTAGATTTTAGGTCTCAATTTTGCATTGTTCTAAAAAAATTCCATACACTTATCAGTCCCCCCAGATTTTTAAAATTCCCTTTGTTTTCCAAATGTAACCGGGGTGAATCCCAGTACCCCAACAGCTCATGTATTCTGCCTTTTGCCCATGTCCCATATTTGGTGCCTTTCCTCGCACAATTTTTAAATTTTAAAAGGGCCCGGTTTTTTTTTGGTTTAATTATTAAATTTGGAGATAATTTTCTAAATGATGGTAAGTTTTAAAATGGTTTTGAAAGCCAGGTATTTTCTTCCGATAAAAATTTTTTTTTTCCTAAATTTTTATAGGGGGGGTTTATGTTTAGTAAGCACAGGCCTGGGGGTTTTAACTATATAAGTTAGAAAATTTAATTTTTCCCCCTTTTATAAACTGACAAGTTTTGAGAGTTAAAATTTTATTAGAACAAATTATCAAATTGTGGTACAATTAAAAGGATTTTTTTTAAAAAGGTTGTACCCAACTATTGCCCACATTTTGGGGAATTTGTTCTGCCCCACGTTTTCCCTATTTCCTCCACTGTTTAGCCGCCCCCCCCCCCCTATATAACAAGTTTGGGTTTTTACCCCTCGCTGGTTGTTTGTATCAGAAGGGGCCACCATTTTAAAAACAGTTACAACCCTTTCATGTTTGAAAAAAAAATATTATCTTTCAGATAGTACTGGCAGGTAAATTTAGTTCATGTATTTTAAAACATTCAAAGTGGTGATAAATTTTTATATATTCGCTAAACTTTAGCAATGCAATATTTTCCGGTAGTCATTTGGGCCGGCCCTTGGTGGGCCTTTTTTATGGTATTGTTCTAGGAATGATAAAGTAGAATGTAGAGGAAATTACGAGCTTTTTTGGGGGAGGTAGGCAACAATTGAGGGGAAAAATAATAAAAACTCAGCCGGGGTACAAGCCTTTTGAATTTCCTCACGGGAACGAAGACTCATGATTTTGACCTTTTTTTCTCACTGGAGCAGGTAAAATAATTTAAAATTAACAATTTAAATTTAAATAATTTAAAAATGAGACCTGGACAGGGAAACGAGCCCCAAGCCAGGTGTCATTTTTTTTAAAACTTCAATTATGATTTTGGGGTACGGCTTTTCCCCAAACTTTTTTCGCTCTACCCAAACTCCGCATTCATTATGGTATTATTTATATCATTGCGTTCCCTACATTTATTTTTACTTTCTCATTAAAAAAGAAAATTTTGTAACTTTAATAAAAGTGACCTTTAGTTATGTCGAATATTTACACTTAATTTTCTCGACCACAAAAAAAATTTTCTGTTTAATTTGTCTGTATCCCAGTGTTTGTGATTTTAACTGGTACCCCAAACCAAAGGTTTGGGATTTGATAAATTTAGATTTTTATTTGTGGAGATACCTTCAGCGTTTTTGTATTTTATTTTATCTTTTTTGGTAAGGGGTTTGTTTTTTAAACCTATTATAAATTGGGGTTTTTGAAAAAAATTTTCTTACAATTTGCTTTAAAACGAATGGCGGGGAAAGGGTTTGTATTTTTTTTAAAAAATTTTTTTGGGTGTTTCCAAAAAATTTATTTGTTGTTACCCTTTTTGTTAAAAAAATTATTATAGGGGTTTATTTTAAGGTAGTTTCAAAGGTTTGTTGTTTGTTTTTTTTTTGAAATTTTTTGTTTTTGTTGGTTCTGTTTGTGTTTTTGAAAATGTGGGCAAGGGGGGGGTTGGTGGGAAGGGGGCGGGGGGTCCCGCCCCCGGGGATTTGAAATACCTGTATAATTTTTTGAAAAATTGTATTTCATTAATTTAGGCCAAAAGTATAAAAATTTTTTTTGGGCCCCCCGAAAAATTTTTTTCCCACCTGCTTGTTCATTTTTTCCAAATTTTTCCCTTTTTATTCAGGCGTAACCTTTTTTTTTTCTTTATGTTCCCAAGAAGATTTTTTATTCCGATTCCCTTTTTATTATTTATTTGCTATTTGAATTATTTTTTCTAAATTTTTTTTATTTTTCGCCTTTTTTTCGTTTTTTTGATCTTAATTATTTTTTCCAGCCGTTCTTTTATTCAAAAAATGTTCCCTTTTTATTTATTCCTATTCGTTGGCTATTTTACTGATCATAAAATTAATTATTATTATTTAACTTTTTTTTTTATGGTTGTTTATTTTTTGTCTTTTCTTAAAATTTCTATAAGTTCCTTATTTATTTGACCTGATATTTCTTTTCAACTATTCTTTTTTTAATTGACTTTTACAAAATAATTCGCTCTTCCAATTAATTTGAAAAGTTATTTATTTTTTAATAGTTCCTTTTGTTTTTGACTCAAGTTTAATTTCCCAAAAATTTCTTTTTTAAAAAATTTTTGACAGCTTCCTACGACAATTCCTTTTTTTTTTCTGTCTTTGCCGTTTTTATTTTTTTTTTTATTATTTTTTGTGCTTTGTTTTTTATTTTTTTGTGGTTCTTTAAATTTTGTGATGATTTATTTTTTATAACTCTTTTCCCTTTTTAATATAAAATTTTTTTTTTAAAAAATATTTAATTTTTTTATTACGAAACATTTTTTATTCGATATTTTTTTTTTTAACTTAATCCTCTTTATTATGCAGAATGATTCCTTTTTATTTCCTTTGTTCCCTTTTTTATTCTGATTGTTTCGTATTAACGATGAGTTCATTATTAATTTAATCAATTCAAAACTAACTTTTATTTTTCTTAAATTTTAAACTATTACGAAAAAAATTTTTTATTCACCCCGATACAATAATTTATTATATTGATTTTTTTTTTTATTTATTTGACTCAATCTGTATCTATTCGTAAATGTGCCAAAATTATTGATTCCTATTTATTTCTTATTTATTCTTGCAAATATTAATTTTTTTTAAGTATTACAAACTTCCTTATGTAACTGACATTTTTTTTTATCAAATTGCTTTTTATCTTGAACGTTTCCCTTTTTATTTAAACTAGATACCTGCTGGTTACCCGTATTTACGATAGCGCTAATAAACTCTGGCCTTTAACGAGTTTCAGTGAGGGAGAAGTATCTAGGACTTTTCTTGCTTAATGTTTTTTGATGAGATGGATGAATTCCCTTAATAAAAATCTTATGGAAGATGTTTTAAAAAAATATGGGGGGCCCCCTAACATATGAATTAAGTTCCACAAAATTGATGGGGATCTAAATTAATTTATCTCATCATGCTCCTATCATTGGTGAAGATTTAAGCACCGTCTACCTTGTATACGAGCGTGTGAGAGTGTATCGTAAGATGAGATGAATGAATCCTCAAAATAGATGAACTATTACCAATGCGTTTCCTTTTCTTGAGTTTTTATTTTAGGGACGGGTTGTTTTTTTGGAGCTGGCTGATACAATGGAGGGGGCTGACGGTTGGGGAGGCTGGGTTCTTGGAGGTTCTGATTCCGTGGAGGGGGCTGACGGTTGGGGGGGGGGTTTCTTGGAGGAGGCTGACTCCTGAGGGGCTGATTCTTAGGGAGACTGACTCCTGGGGTGGCTGCCCGACTGGGGGTGGCTGACTTACTGGAACAGTTTACTGCAGGTGGCTGATCATGGAGGTGGCTGTCCCCGAAGGTGGGTGACTCTGGAGTGGTGATCCCCGAAGGTGACTGACTCATGGGAAATGGTGAGCCCCGGGTTGCTGACTCCCTTTGGATTTGACTTCCAATTGTTCTTTTTTTGTAATATCACACGCCTTCATTTAAAATAAAGAGTCTTCTCATCGATACGATGTTTTCTCCAGTGGCAACGTTCTTGAGTCAACTCATGGTTGGAATGCCCCTATGAAAAAGAAAAAACCCTTTTTGACCCGACACGGAAGGTGGACTGGCCGATGGCCCAAATTTTCAATGTTACCATGAAGGGGAATTGTTCCTGATGTGACGCTACCAGTTCCCGAGAAGAAGGGTCTTGTTGGCTTAGTCCCGGGAAAGGTTGGTGACTTAAAAGATGTTCTCTCGATGGGTCTTTTGTCTTGTTTGGGAAAGGTGATGACTTTTGACTTATTTCCCTTCCCTTTAAATTCCCCTTTTTTTTTTTGTACACTGGTGGCGGCCCGTCATTTTTCCCCCGGAAAAAAATGTTTTATCCCGAACAGGGGGATGGTGGACGATGGGCCCCCTCGTCGGGCACCCCGCGGTGTTTGGGGTGCCCCCTTGTCGCTCAATCAACGCAACAAAAAATCCCAGCAAATTTTTGGTGGGGAAAAAACTTTTAACATGTTTGTTGTCCTTTTTAAAAAAATTGGTTTTATTTAAAATGTTTAAAAAAAGGTATCAAAAAAGTTTTTATTTTGGGTTTTTTAGTTATGAAAGAACTTTTTATTTTTGGGTTTTTGGGAAATTTTGTAAAAAAATTTTATAAAATTCTTTTAGTCAATTGAAAAAAAATTTTAATAACCAATTTATTAAAATTGCCCCAATTAATGATTTTTTTTAAGGATGTAAACGTACTCAAAATTTTTATTCTGTTACACACAAATGCTAAAAAATGTTTTTAAAAAAAACCACCAATAAATTTTACGGTTATTGTTTTGAGTGGTTTATTATCCTTATCAAAAAAAATAATTAAACCCCAAAAAGATTTATTATTTACTTTTGAATGTATGACATTTGAAAAAATAAATTGAGGTTTAAAAAAGGTTAATTCCTACAAACCCCGTGTGTTTTCAAGAAAAAAAAATTTTTTTCTGCAGAAATTTGGGCTAATATAATAAAATGGTCAAATAATTCATTCCAAAACAAAAAAAAAGTTTCCATGAAAGGAAACAAGTTTAATAACTGACCCCCGTTTACTCCAATTTTACTACAGACAAAACAAATTAGCAACGTTTCTACCCTATAACAGTTTTTCATCAAAAACCCTATTAAATTTCCCCCAACCTTTCTTAAAAACCCGTTTTCAATTATCAATAGTCTCCACATCAACCAGAATAAATCCTATAAACCAGTTCACGCCCCATAATCCTTTCCTTTTTCTATCTAAGTGGTGTTTTTAATTTTGTCCCAGAATAAAATGGTATTTTAAATGATTATTTTAGTCGGTTTGCATAAAAAAAGGTAATTTCCCCCTGATCCATCCCCTTTGGGCCATATTGGAAAAAGGGGAATACATGTCTTTTTAAGGAAAAAAATGAAATCAATAATGGTTTGATGAAAATCCCATTTCTTTTTGGGGTTTATTTGGCCCCGCAAAAACTTTCTTTGCGATGACATAAAGAAAAGCATCAATTATTTTTTCATTAAGATTTGACTTTAACATGCTTTTGAAGCTAAAACCCTAAGGTTTGAAAGCCATGATTTTCCCATGCAGACCTGAGCCTGTTTTTTTATTCTAACTTGCTATAGCCTTTCAGCCCAAATAATGGGTTTTGGACAAAGTAGGGGTTTTTATTTCAATTCAATCTTTTGAAGCCTAAAAATAATCGCACCCATAAGGTTTTAAAAAAAAAAGTAAAGTCTTTTGTTAAAATTTTTTTGCCCTTTGCCCCAAGTCCCGTTTTTTTTTTTAAATTTACCTTTTTTGGTGTGCTTTTGATTTTCCTTTTGGGAAAAATCTTTTGATATGTTGAGTGGGTTAGTAAAATCTTTATTGGTGGGTTTTCCCAAAAAATGTGTGGTTCCAATCGTAAAACTTCGGGTTTTTGTTTTAGGGGAAAATTTTTTGCGTTGTTTTTAAAAATTTGTAATTTTAAAATAAACTTTTTTTTTCAGCTTGTATGGTCAGGAAAGTTTTTTTTTTAAAAAATTTTTTTTTTTTTTAAAAATTGGGGTTATTTACCCCCTTTTTAAATTTTTTTTTCCCCTTTTAAAATTTTTTGGGGCTAAACCATGGGTAATAAATTTTTAAGAATTTTTGTTTTCCTTTTTCCTTGACCTTCTAAAAATTTCGCAAGCTATGATTGAGTTTTGCTTTTTATTTTAAACTTTTACACCACCCTGGCCAAAATCCTTTATTTGTTTGCTTCTTGAGGTATGCATTCTTTAAAGGGGCCAGGGGCTTTTCTAAATTTAACCCTTAATAAAAATAAAGAATGGACATTTAATACTAAATAGGCCTATAAGAATCATTTGTAATGAATTACAAAAATTTTTTATATATATATTATATTACCCCCCAAAATTTTTAATTTAATTTTGAATTTTAAAATAAAATAAAAGAAGAAAAAAAGAACCAAATTAAATAGGGCGAGGGAAAAAACAAAAAAAAAATTAAAGGAACCAACATTCATTGGGATTATATAGCCCCTTAAAATATATTCAAAAATGACGTTATAGCAAATTATTTAAATATAAAAAAAATGTGTTAATAGCTAAAAACTTATAGAGGTGAAACCCCAAAGTTTTACACTTTTGAAAAGTTATAAAAAAGGAAAGGTGCACCCCATTAATGGAAAAATTTTTAGTGATACAGAAACCTGGAAGTTTTTTTGTAGTTTAAAATGACTCATAATGTGTCCTCAATTTTTAAAACGGCAAAAAAAAAAAGCTTCGCAACTTTGTTTTTTGTGCGGCGGTGGGGGATAACGAGACTTTGTTCTTCTCCCCTTGCTCCAGCAAGGTGGCAGAGGTGTGAAAAATATTTTGCTTTCACTAACCCCCAAAAACAAGAAATGTATTGGTTTCGTCCGGTTTAATTGATGGCTATCTGCCCCAAGAACACTCTCGGCCGGTCCAACCAAAACAGCTCCCGGATTGTTTGTTCAGGTAAAACCAAGCGGAAAGGAGGCGGCCGACTTTATGGTGTAATTCGTTTTTTCTTTAAATAGGAGGCAGAGGCCAAAAGGTAGACATGTCGGGTAGGAATGACCTGTGATGGTTTTTTTTTAAAAATAAGGGTGGTAAACCCTTTACCCCCCAATTTATAAGGAACATTTCCTTTTGGGGGAATTCTCCCGTGTTGGTACATGTTTAGGAAAAATTTTGATAATGTAAATACAGATAACATTGTCTGTTTTTCAACAACATAATGGTAAAGTAAATACTATAACTTTTTTCTGTGTAAAAATAAATTCATGGAAGTAAATACAGCAATTTTTGTTTGTGTGTATAACAATAATGTAATGTAAATCAGACAACATTGTGTGAGTAGTATAACTTTTTTAAAGTAAATAAGACAACATTTATGTGTAGTAAAAAATTTTATGGGAAAGTAAATACAGATAAAATGTGTGGTATAACAACTTGTGGTAATGTAAATACAAAAAATTGTTCTGTAGAACTTTGTGGTAATGTAATAAAGAAAAAAATGTCTGTTTTGTAACAATGTGGGAATTAAAAACATATAAAATTGTCTGTAAGTAACAACTTTTTTTAATTAAAACAGATAAATTGTATGTTAGCAAAATTATGGGATTTTAAATACAAAAAATTGTGTGAGTAGTAACAACTTTGGAATGTAAAAAAAGACAACATTGTCTGTGTAGTAAGTCTTGAGGCAATGTAAATACAGAAACATTGCGAGAGTAATACTTGATCGTAGCGTAGATAAAACCAAAATTTTGTGTAGTAATTTTTAAACCCCCTTTTCCCCAATGGACAGGGGAGGGGAACACGTACAATAAGGAAAAAAGGGGAAGAAAACAACAGAAAATATTAATTGCAGAAAAGCGTTGGACCGCATATTTTTTGTAGGCCTATACTTGGGGCCTATTCAATCATCTGCCGCCATGAACCCTTTCAATCACCATCCCCTACCCTACCTAAAGACCAGAAGGAAAAGGACGAGAGTCCTTTGTTTGATCAGCCAAAATTACTTTTTAACTTGTCGAGTAAATTAAAAATTCGAGTCAATAAATAATTTTTTATTGAGAATAGAATTAAAAATAATTAAATTTTGTATATATTGACTATATTTTTAAGTAACACGATTTAAAATTTTAAGAGTATTACATAAAATAAAAAAGGTTTTGCCCCTAAAAATAC
>JBCFYV010010169.1:0-16497 GCA_039000515.1 Timema cristinae | reverse complement strand
GGGGCAAAAATCAAACGGGGAAAAACATGGGGCAAAAACAAAATGGTACAGGAACGACAGTTTGGACACTCCCAACCGGGTGGTAATAACAGTACATTTTTTGGTAAGGGGGTCAAACTTTGAGGGGAATTCACAGCGGCTGTAATGAGATGTAGCTGAATTATAACGGCAATCTCTCAAACAGGATGTCGTTAAAAAAGCTAAAGAAGATGGCTGGTTGGGCGGGCCATCTACTCCCTTTATCCCTACCTTGTTCTAGCTCTATCCAGTCCTTTTCCTATTACCCATCTCTGTCATGTCCATTCTAATGTTATTCTCTCATATGCGGCGAGCCCTTCCCAATGTTATCTTCCCATCGGGTTGGTCAGTCTGAACATGATTAAAATTATCCATTCGCGAATAAAATGCATTTATTACTTAGGTCTGGTAAGATCTAGAAGATTGAATGAATAAACATATCATGAAAAGGGTAGAATAAAACCAGTAATTTAGTTCCTGTGTTATCCCGGGAATCACGATCAACTTAACGTTAACTTAACGTAAACTTAACGTAAAGGACCCCCTCGTGTGTTTAAATGGAAGCGATCACGATGCACTTAATTTAACGTTGACTTGCAGTTAACTTAAAGTAAGAGATGTCTTGGGAGGTCTTTTACTTTACTTTACGTTACTTGAAGGGTTATCACGTGATATAGGCAGCCAATCATTATGCGAGTGACGTCGAAAAGGGCTATTTAGTAATTCATTTGTTGGTATTATGACCAATGATTACTCTTTACGAAATTTTTAGTGATCAACATTGAAACAAAATAATTAAAACTAAAAAGGGGGAAACTAAATTTATCAAAAAGTTTATTAATATATATTTATTATATGATTGAAAACTGTAAACATTCACAGATCATCACTTTTCAAATAGTACAAAACCACAGACCAACTCGAGAATGCATATGTTTTGCTCGAGTTGTTACGTTTTAAATTAAGTGAACGTGATCACACATAAGTTAAATTAACTTTAAATGAACGTTACGTTAAGTTACGTTAAGTTAACGTTAAGTTGATCGTTTATCCCGGCATTAAGCGCAGATCAATATTTCGGAGAAGTTTTGTCCATGAACAGAGAAACATTCTGCAGGTGATTATAGAAGAATGGCCAAATGAATGGATAATAATATGAGATAAAATAGCTTATTAAGTGATATCATAGAAATATAAGTTTAAAGTGAAAAGGGTACCAAGAAGACGATGAAAACAATTTACGAATGAACTCAAACAAGGAAAAAGAAGAAGTTTCAGGATTTAAAAAGGAATCTGCTGATAATACACTCTGGAGGGCAAAAATTAGGACAAAACAATGGACCTTTTGAAAGACGGAACATCTATTAAAATATCATATATTTGTATCTTCCTTGGGACTTTTTTTTTTTAAATCAGGATTGAAGTATAGTTAGTCTTTCAATCATCTATAATTTGTATTAATATAGAGAATAGTTTGTGTATCTGTCTGTCATGAGCATTGCGCGATATCTACCCAAGCAGAAGTGTGAAATTTTAAAAATTAATTAGCTCCTGGCACAAAGATGTGCACTTCAAAACTGGAATTTTAAATTGTTGTTTAAATTTTTTTTTTTAAATTTATTAAAAACTGGGCTTGAAGACATAAAATGAAGATAAATTGTCTGTTTCAAGCAAAGAAATGGGTTGCCTAGGGCAACAACGTAATTCCATGCGTGGTCACCCCGGGCAGGGGCCGAGTACTTCTACTATTGTAATTAAGGATGCTAGGAACATTTTCAAAGTATTGTTAAACTTTCATTATAATAAAGACGTGACTTACAGATTCAACGTATCATACAATCACGGGAATTAGAATGTGAGCCACATGCACTTTTTATTTACCTGTAAGTTTAATGGTAATACAATTATCTTGCCTAGCTCAAATATGGTGTAAAGTATAATATAGAGCAATAGGGATCACCAGTCAAGGTAAAAAATGCCACTTCTTAGGGTAAATGAATGTATCAATCAATAATAATTTACTATATTAATAAAATGAAGAGTTTATTTGTTTGTCTGTAATGAGAATTGTACGATATCTACCGCCCCGTAGGGGGCTGAAATTTAAAAAAATTAAACCGCTGTGTACGAAGCTGTGCACTTCCAACCCACATTTTAAAATTGAGATTAGTATTTTTTTTGAAAAAATTTAAAAATTGGGTCAGAATCAAAAAGGTCACGGGCAACTCAGGGACAAAAGACACTAACTTTAAAAGAAACCCTTTCCCAAATTACAGTGCAATTATTAAACTAAAATATTGATCCCGGGCAGCACCGGTACTTCAACTAAACTAGTGTGAAATTAAGCGATTGCTACACAGTTTCAACAAGCTTTATTCCATCATGGTGGAGTATTGTGTCAACCCCTTTGATTTAAACTTTATTTTGTTTACTAGTTTCAAGGATAAACAAAATAAATTAAACAATTTAAGATTCATTTCACAGCATATTTTATTTTTACTACCATAATATATTTTCAACAAAACTCTTTTTCAAAATAAAGACCTATACATGAAAAATAAGTTTTCCATGCTAAATGTTAAATTCCACGCCAAGTTCATGTTATAGGATTTATTAAAGAAAGACACTTCCCCCTTTTAGTACATTACGTAACATAGAAACATTATATAAAATATTATTCACCCAAGATGCAAGAAAATAACTCAATTATCTTCTTTTTTTAAACTTCCTTCTCTCATATCTTTATCTTCTTCACTCATATCTTTAGCTTCTTCTCTCATATCTTTATCTTCTTCTCTCATATTATATTTTTTTTCCTCAAAAGTTTCTTTTCTTTTCTTATTATTTTTCATTTTCATCATAGTCTTTGTACATGTCCAAAATTCTTGCCCCAAAAGCCAAACTTTTCATATCGAGTGTGATGAAAATAAACAGAACACTGGAACATGTAAAAGACGTAAATCAATATTAAGTTGACCAGCCCATTAAAACTAAAATTCAGCACAGTGCCTGTGGGAAACCCCATTTGTGTAAAGGTCGGAGGGAGAAAAGGGAAAAAAAAATTTTTTTTTTTAAGGGACTTTCCTTCCTCCTCCTCCCCCCCCACCCTTCATCCCTGATAAATGTTTTAAAGTATTGTGTCTTTTAAAAAACTATTTTGGGGTGGACCTCCTTCCCAATTTTCAAAAAGATATATTATTTTTATAAGTTATTTGGAGTAGTCTTCCTCAATTTTTTTTTTGGAATTTGGGTTCTTCTAAAATAGTGCTCTTAAACTTGTGTTAGTGGCCCACTTTTCAATAATAAAGGATTTTAGGCACACTTGAAGCGATTAAGGCCCAAAATATCAGATAAAAGGTTTTAAAAACTGCTTTAGCAAAATCTTAGTGATAATGTACGACTGGATGAGTGTCTAAGGAAAATGTGCTTGCTACGAACCCTGAGTAGACTCTCTCAGAGATGATGGGTAAGGACCCTTAGTAAACTGTCTTTGGGATAGATGAGAACAGAGGTGCTGGGTAAGGACCCTTAGTAAAACTGTCTGAGGGATAGGTGAAAACAGGATGTTGGTAAGACCTTAGTAACTGTCTTAGGGATAGGTGGAGAACAAAAGATGCTGGGATGACCCTTAGTAAACTGTCTGAGGAATAGGTGATAACAGGTATGTTGGGTAAGACCCTTAGTAAACTGTCTTAGGGATAGGTGAGAACAGGGATGTTGGGTAAGACCCTTAGTAAACTGCTTAGGGATAGGTGAAAACAGAGATGTGGTGTAAGACCCTTGTAAACTGTCTGAGGAATAGGTGATGTAGCATCGGATGTTTTATGATAGACACGAACAAACATAAATAGTCAAGACTTACCCCGTTTTGCTGTTGACTGGGGCTGCGTGGAAAAAACGACACAAAACACCTACCGCACTTCACTGAACCAGAAAATTGTATATGTTTGTGAGGGTGAATTGCAAGTTCAAGCCAACGCCTTGGGTTGAGTGGACTTGCGCAGTAAAGAGATCCCCCTTTGAGAAGATTCCCCAACGCCCACGAATTCCCCAAGCAAATCAACATGCGCTTTCTTGTTTTCCTTTGTTGGGTTCTCGAATGTTATTCCCCCTTTTTTTTTCCCCCCTTCCCCTCTTTTTGTGCTCTTAGGGTATATATTCTGGTCCTGTGGGTACGAACTTTACAATTGGGCCTGAGTCATATCAGGGATAAGATAAGCTCCCCTTTCAGCTACGTAAAAAGTAAGAACTAAATCCATTTTCGGCAAAATTTAAACTTTTTTTTTTTAAATGTAAATTTTTTCAAAATTCAATTTTGGCTTAGATTTAAAATAACTTTAAAATTAACCCGACTTTAGGATCTTTTTTTTTTTTTTCTTAAAATATTTCATTGCGGTCTGGGCGATTATCGCCAGTGACTCAAATAATCGATTGTACGATTATGTACTGTATTATTTAAATTAATGTTGGGAAACTATTTTAATTTAAAATTAGTTTCTTGTTCCCATTTGCTATGTCCCTTTTTAAAGGGGGAAAAATTTTAATATTTGAATTTAACTTTTTTTGTGTCATAGTATGTGCCATTCCAAATGGACGAATATTTATTTTTGAAATTAATTGTTTTGTTGTCTTTGGCTATGTCCCCATTTTTAAAGGATTAATATTTAATGAGGGAATTCAAATTATCATGTGTTTTTATATGCGCCTTTTCTTTGGGCGCATTTTAAATGTTTAAGTATCTGATGAATTTTTAAACCTCGACTTTTTAGCTTTACTTCAATTCTATTGTTTAGAATTTCTCTTTTTCTTTATACATCCAAAACAAAATGTATAAAATTTAATGGAGTTAAAATCAAATTTGACGATACTAATAAATATGACATATGCTTAACAATTTTTTATTAAAATATATACCCCTCATAAAAAAGGGTATTACTAAAATTTTTTTCATTGTTTATTGTGAATGGTGGGGCAGTTGCGTCTCTAATTTTTTCCCCGAGGTAGACGACCCCTTTTAATAGCTCGCAACGGTTGTGATTTTTGCGGTTCAAAATTTGAATGTTTTGAGTATAACATTCAAAGTCTTGAACTCCTACATCATTCTATTGTTGTTCCCCCTTTTTGTATTTTTTTGTAATTATTTGGGCTCCTCCCTTGAGGATCTACAGGGGAAAAAGAGTGGGGAAGCCCTTAGTAAACTGTTGAGGGGTGGTGAGAACAGGGTGTTTGGGTAAGCCCCTTAGTAAACTGTCTTTGGATAGTTGAGAACAAAGATGTGGGTAAACCCTTGTAAACTGTTGAGGGATGGGGAGAACAAAGATGCTGGGGGAAATCCTTAGTAAATGTCTGAGGGATAGGTGAAAAAAAAGTGTTGGTAAGGGGCCCTTAGTAGACTGCGAGGGTAGGTGAAAGAAAAAAGGCTTGGTAGGCCCTTAGTAGAGTGTATGAGGGGGAGGGGTGTGTTGCCCGGGGATTAATCCTTAGGATATTCTGGGGAGGGTTAAAGGGTAGATTGCTGATAAGGACACGAGTATAGGTTGGATGTGCCAAGGATAGACTTTCTGCTAAAGACCTGAGAAAGTGTCTTTAAAACCCAAGGGAAAAATTCATGGTATAGAGTTTGATTTGAATGGTAAATCTGGCCCAAAATATTTGTGGGAAAAAATTTTAGTTGTATTAAAAGAAAATCTTCTTACCAATTACCTTCAGCACGTACTTTTTTCTATTTATTTGGTTGTATAGGGTAAAAAATGTAAATATGTTGGAACGGGGCCTTCCTAAAGATTTCAATAGTTGAATTAGGTAGGGTTTGTAAGGAAGCAACGCAAGAGTATTAAGCAAGAAAGGGAAGAGTAAAAGGGGAAAAAGTTTCAAGATAAAATTGTGAAAGCGCAATAGTAAAGAGTGATTGGCAATAAAATAACTTTACAAGAGTTTGAATAAAATGTCGAAATAGATGCGAATAGTATTGAAAGTGCTTGGAACAGAAAAAAAAGTGTTGTGGTTGAGTGCGTGAATGATTTTGGTGGCGGGAATGAATGGGTGTTTAAGGAGTGTGGTTTGAAGGAGGATCCATTAGGTCAATTTGAAAGAAGCATCCTACATTGGTTTGAACATGTTAAGAGGATGAGTGTAGATTGAGCAACAAAAGCAAATATATGATGGTAGAGTGTGTAGATCAAGAGGAAGGGTAGGCTATATAAGACATGACTAAATGTTGTTGATGAATGTGTGAAAAATATAAAATTGATAGTTGTTGGTATTAAAGAGCATGTATGACTCGATGTATGATGTTGATGAAGCGAAGGGAGTATGCAATTTATAAGGAAGTGTGGAGAAAATCAGTGAGGTTATATTAATTACAGAGTTGTTGCTTTAGTTTAATATGCACAGTTTCGTGTGGTCTACCTGTAAAGGAAAAATGCGTGGGCTATGTATGAATGTATGTATGTATGTATGTATGTATGTATGTATGTATGTATGTTGTATGTATGTATGATGTTTCATGTATGTATGTATGTTGTATGTGTGTAAAGTATATATGTATGTATGTGTGTATGTATATATGTGTGTATGTATGTATGTATGTGTGTATGTTGTATGTGTGTGTATGGGGTGTGTATGTGTTGTATGTGTGTATGTATGCATGTAAGTATTATGTATTTATGTATTTATGTATGTATTTTTAATGTATGTGTGTGTATGTATGTATATATGTATGTATGTATGTATGTATGTATGTATGCATATTGTGTGTATGTATGTATGTATGTGTGTGTGTGTACGTGTGTATGTATGTATGTATGTATGTATGGGATGTATTTTTGTATGTATGTATGTATGTTATGTATGTATGTATGTATGTATGTATGTATGTATGTATTGTATGTATTTATGTATGTATGTATGCATGCATATATGTATGTATGTATGTATGTATGTATGTATTTTATTTATTTATTTATTTATTTATGCATGCATGTATGTATGTATGTATGTATGTATGTATGTATTTATTTATTATTTATTTATTTATTTATTGCATGCATGCATGTTGTATGTATGTATGTATGTATGTATGTATGTATGTATGTATGTATGTGTGTATGTATGTATTATGTATGGTATGTATGTATGTATGTATGTATGTATGTATGTATGTATGTATGTATGTATGTATGTATGTATGTATGTATGTATGTATGTATGTATTGTTTGTAGTATGTATTTTATGTATGTATGTATTATGCATGTGTACATTTTGGATGGAAAAAGAGTGCATTTAATCAATCAAAAATCGTTTTCACAGAAAATAGTTTTCAGAACTGTAAACACTTGTGCAAATATTTATTAATCTCATTTAGTTCTACTCACCTGCCAATAGTGAGAAAAAGCGAATTCTGAAACTGTCTTTTGTTGTAGAGCCAGCAGTTGCCCTTTAGCACCACAAGAACGATCCCAACCAAACATTTTAGAGGGCTAAAACATAGATGCACACTTTATAATATTTAAAAAACCAAGTGCTTCGTGAGAAACGAACATCAACCAATCAGTGGATATGGAACAGGGGAGAGGCTGGATAATGACTGTATTGTAATCACCAAAATTTGGATTCATTTAATTATTTTTATAACAATAATATTTACCCATCCACATTATAAGATAACAATTATTTCTTTAGTTTATAAAGCAAAAATATTTTTTTTCTAACATGAGTATATTGTGGGCTATGCAAAAATAAATAAAATCTTAAAATTTTTTGAAAATGTTTTTTTAAATACCATGAAAATATCCAGTCAAAATCTTCTAGGGTTTAACAAATGTTAAACAATTTGCTGGGACAATGCCCTTGCACAATACTTTCTTATCAAGTTTATCCAGACACCCATATCATGCCAGGAAAGTATTACACTATAATAATACTGTTTTGTACCCCCCTCATATATTAAAAAGTAAAGGATGAAATGTATTTTTTTAAGACTTTATGTAAAAATTTTCCCTTTTTTTACTTCATCCGTGGAGAATAATGCGTCTTTAATAATAATTTCAATATTTTTGCGCTTCAAATTTTTTTTTTTTGAACGATATAGTCTGTTGTATTTTGGGAAAAATCATGGGACATGCTGGCTCCCTACTAAATAGGAAGCCAGCCTTCACAACATCAGGTTGCCAGGAGTTTTTTTATTAGTTAATTTTGACATGGTGACAAGGGGTCCAAGAGGCAAGGGGTAGGTCATATATACGCAGCTTGTGGTTATGAAACCAAAGCAGTGCCAGCAACACAGAGTAATAGAGTTCGATTCATCACGCTTTTATTAAAAACAGTACCAGCAACACAGAGTGATACACAGAAAAACATATCGACTCATCACACGGCTCTTTTAAGACAGTGCCAGGAAAGAGAGTGATACACTAATATAACAGATTCGATTAAAACACGCGGCTCGTTAAAACAGTGCCAGCAACAAAAGGTGATACACTATATACAGATCGATTCATCACGCGGGATCTTAAAACAGTGAAGCAGTAACATAAATCTATAGGCCTATAGCACACAGTACTCAGAATGTGGAACGTTAATATCACACAAAAATAACCCGTAATTTAACAAAAACTGTGTCATTTTATTTTAATATATTCGGTACCAATTGTGTAACCATATAAATAAATCGTGCGCAACATCAAAGTCTTGCTCATTTCATAATCATTATGTATCATATATAACCAGATCACACACCGTGTACAATTTGCGCAGTAAAGGCATTTTACGCGTCATCATCATAAAACCCAGATATCATTTTAAATAATTCTCCATCACAGGGAAATATACCAAATAAAATCCCGTATCACTTTAATTGGAGCCTTTATCACGGGTTAATATAAAATATCTCAATAGTAAAATTCAATAACATAAGAAACATTGTAACCCCAAATCCCAAAACAAAATCCATGGTTGCGGTTCCTTATCTTACGTCTATTTTTGCCATCATCAAACAACACTTTAAACTTTAACAGATGATGATCTTGATTAGCTTAAACGCAGCTGATAATATAATCACCAATTTGTTAGTTTTTTTATATTTTAGTTTAAGGACTTAGCTTCATTTCCTAAAAGTTTAATTTTCAAAAGCAATACCTAATTTGGCACTAACTATCTTTTGAAACGAACATTATGTCATAATACATCGTATTTTGGGCATAATTTGAATTAAGCATTTTTCCAACTTTTGTGGAAACTTTTGGAACGAATCAAAGTGTAAGTCGATGACTTACTATAATTTATCTTAGCCTGGTGAGGCTGATTGATTATCCGACTAAGTGATCCAAAACAAATGGCTGAAAAAATGTCAAATAAAAACCTATTTTATTACTAACTAGCTCACCGACAGACGTCGTTCTGTCAAAGCTATTGGACTGTGGCAGCCCCACAAACTTTCTTTTCTGGTCAAGTTCTAGTGATGGCGTCGCTTATAATTTACACATGTCGTGATGATATCTTTAGTTTTCAGTAATGGTCCCCAAAAACAGATAAGTTTGTGATACTATACAGTCACAAATGTTTAATTTAAACAAAAATTGAATTTTAAACGTATTTCAGAGTGATCACTTTATTTAGTTACATCTAATAATACCGGAATAAACAATAAATGTATATAATGTTAATTTACTTTTCTATGTATTTTAATGTCATAATCATAAACAACAACTACTTACAAAATTCCTTTTTCTATTTCGTACACTGCAATACTTTAGTAATATTGTAATAAAATGATATTTTCATTGCAATGCTTTTATGGTACACGATATTTTTTGTTGTATTACCTGGCACGTAAAACAAACAAAGCTGAGGGTTTTTCCCAACACGGGAACAGGCAACATACAATTGGAATGCGAGAAACATGGGTTTTCAAGATTAATGCCGCAAACACTCAATGATGCCCCTGGGATTTATTTATGTTCATAGCGAAAGCAAGCCACACTGGAACTGCAGTCGTTTAAATTCAAATGGTTGGCATTCGGAATCATTGGAATGCGTAGTATCAAACGTCTTCACCTTTATACTTTCCCGTTTACAATGGTTTCTTCGATCACGTTTGTTCAATATTTTTTTTCCCCGCTAGCCCTGCGCCGTTACAAAGGGACGCGGTTTTGGTTGATTATTTTGCAACATTATAAATCACCAATCCGACCTTTAATTGAAGATTGTGAGGCGGCAATCCTGGCGAATCCAGCGAGTTCAAAAATTCGGGTGGATAGTTGACGACCATCATCTTGGTTAGTAGTGGAATCAACTGATTTTTTATGTCCTCAATTCACCGGCAATTTCATTATAGCTCGTTCGCTCAACCAAATATATCTCTGGTCATTTTGAGCAACGTTTGGAAACACTTTTGAAGGGATTTTCGGTTTTTGAATCAGTAAACTGACAAAAATTGTCGGGGAAAGGTAACGCAGCCAGTGAAAGAGTCTAAAGCGAAGTTGCCATTACCTATGTCAATGAGTTGTTTTAAAATATTTCTCCAGATCGATCATTTTGCAACTCGACACGCATATTCTGCTTAAATTTTAGTTTTTTTTTAGTTTTTTCACAAAACGGAGGATTTTAAACATGCATTAAGTTCATCAGCTGGCGTTGACCGTGGAATAAATGGCAATGTTAGACGAATTCTCCTGCTAACAAAATCATCGCACCACCAAATCGGTTTTGATTGTTCCGCAGATCTTACATGGTTTGGTCTAATGCCCCAAATACTTTTTATGTGCCATCGTGCATTCACCCCACACTATCAATTTACATTGCTGCAAAACCTTTGCCATTGCAGAGTTCTTCGAAATGTTGCAGATCGGAGTTTCGTTTGCTTTGCATATTCAACGGCAATTTTAGCGCTGAATAGGCTGTTCGACCGCCTTCCAACAATGTAGCTGCAATGCCTGGTGAAGCAATGCGAGTGCTATTTCATTGTGTGAGCAAAATTGTTGCTAAAATCAAAGAAATTCAAAAAGGTTTTTCCTGTACCACCGGGAGCGTCAAAGAAGTAAATCCCCCCAGTTCCATCATGTACAACTTCCATAAGAGTATCAAATACATACTTTTGTTGTTGGTTCAATATCGGAAGATTTATTTGTATGATTCTCTTAAAGTATCGAGATCGTCCCGTTTTTCTCGTTGCAACTCTTGATTAAAGCGTCGTGCATCGGGCAATTAGGCGCGGCCATGCCTAATTGAGATAATACTTTGTTTGACATCATAAAGCACATGTCCTAAATTGATATTAACGCCGCGTTGAAAATTTCTTCACTGATCTGTAAATTTGGATTTCCTGTTTAATGCGCATTTAATGCAAGTATCGTCACACATATCATCTTTGTATTTGATCCATAAATCAATTGGTTTTGATGGGAAGCATGTTGATAAATATAAAAAAACAATGTTCGTATTTGATGAGCTTGTGAAGAAATTATAGCATAAATTGGAGTTTGATCCCAATGAGCGTCATTTTTAACAGTTGCAAACCGTTGACGGGACTTCTTTGAAAGGGAGCCACACAATTCACCATTAACAGTTCGTAACTGTTGGAAATTTGGGCCTTGAACATTGCTAATAGCAATCGCATACAAAAACATTCATCGTTGCTTGGATGGACTGAATAAATTCGACCTAAGGGGCATCGGTGGAATATACATTTGTTTTAACCTGGAACTGGTTTTCCTTGTTTCCGTGGTAGAAATTTCTTTGTGGTTTGAATCCAAGTATTAATTTTTTTGGCATTTTGGGAAAATATAGCAGTGTCCGGGCCAAAAATCATAATTCTGACACATTTCATAAAAACAGGTCAAGGTTGTAGATGATGGTTGAACATCGTTGTAATGCGTTCTGTGCCGTGAAATATACTCTTTGACCATTTTCTAAGTGTATGACTAAGTGAACAACAGTGGGTTGTCTTTCATGAATGAGAAAAGAAAAAAGCTCCAAATTGCTTCATTACTGCTAACCCTATCGGCCCATTTGGTATTGGGTAACTTCATCATTGTAATTCTCTGCACCAACTCCAATCACAGCCATGTCACTTCCTTTGGTTACATATTCAAATGTATTTGATTTGATTTCATGGAATGGCAAGATTTCAGCATTGATGTGGGGCCTTGAAAATCTTTGATAGGATCGGTGAATATGGAACAATCCAACGATTATCAATTTCAATTTTCTTGTTTATTAACTTTTACAATTGGGTTTATCTTCCGTTGTGTGCAGTCGATCGATGACGATACAGTGGATAACCATCATTTCCGGTAATTGTTTCTGCTACTAATGCCCGTGGATACGCTTCGAACCCTTTACCTCCACCATACACGGTGAATTTTGATTTAAGTGTTCCACAGGGACATGAAATTTATGTTTTTTATAACTACTCATGCAAGCCTGGATCTATTGTACATTTTGGGATTTCAGCTAATATCACTTCATCAACTTCATTTGGTCTTTTTCTTCTCAACCAACCAAAACAGAATATGTGCATGAGGCAATCCACGTTTCTGCCATTCCACAGAATACATCCAGCAGCGCGGTTTTCGCCAAACACTCTATGTTTCACAATGAAGTCCATTAAAGATTTTTAACTTTTTTTTGAAGACTCTTGCCGTAATTTTATGGCAATCAATGGTGATTGACCAAAGGAATAACTCAAGTTTAATTTTTATCCATGCGGATTTTCACAAAGAATGTGATAAATAAATCTGCTGTGCCATAATGACGACATACGACATGGTAAACTTGAGCATATTCATGCATATTTCGAGGACTTCCGAAAGTTGTTGCTGGAAGAATTGTATTCCGGCTGACATTCTCTGCATTTCCATCAGTATTTAATCGCATCTCGAAGGTGAATATACTCTTCAGAACCGGAGTTTGGTCTGGTTCAACCTGATGAATGTCAATCTCTCTGTTTCAATTTTGAAATTTACATAATCAACAGCATATTGGTGAAATTAAACACCGATATTTCAAGATGTGATTGTCTTCATTTTCACAAACCATCAGGCGGTATGAATGTAGTTCATTGAATGATTGTTTCGTTTTATTTCGGCACCTGTAAATAAATTATTGTTTTAATGACAGTGATGAAAATTGCATATAATACATATAATAGCTGATACAAATCTCCATTGCTAAACCAAATTTGTAATTACCTATAAGGGGATTTTTTCATCTTGATTGAGAAAAGATAACCATATTCACCTTGCCAAAACATGATGGGGTATTTGTAGCGCATCATATGAGCGGTTTGTTTTATACACACGCGTAACTGATCATTCGGCGATGTAAAACAATATCACGGGGTTCAACATTTTCTCCAACTATAACAATGGCAACTTCATCCATTGTTGGTGCATTGAAACGTCTTTCATGTTGGCCCACAGGAGTTCTATCAGCTATGATTACAATTTTGTGATTATCATATGGCATGAGATCCAGTGCAGTTTTGAACAATGTAATCAACTGAAATTATGTTGATGAAAGAAAGTTTGTAATTCTTCTACAATAGACCTCTTCACTGAACTGGTTATGTGCACAACGCAGATCAATTTATTGTGTTGAATTGACCATGAAATAAATTTGCAGGAATTTGTAGTCGCCATCTGACACCGGCAACAGTGATTCTGCTCGGTGAAATTAAAAAGACAGGTTTATTACTTTTTTACAAAAACTTTTAAATAAAATAAACAAAGCAATACGGGGGATAAATCTGTTTGTTATATATTACCTTGAAAGTTGGCATTAAGTTGTCCCGAACTACATTGTTGTCCCAAATGAAGTCATTTAGAAGCAGTTGTTATATTTTTTGATATTAGTAAGGAAATGTATTGAATCCGTTCCTGTTCTTGAAACCAATGAGTACAATGGTTTGGTGGCGAACCATAGCACTAATTTCACTTTGCCATTTGCCCAACACAATCCAACCAACGTCATTTTTGTATTTCAATGCCTTACAATGTGGGCAAACTGAGTTCATAGAACCTATAGAAACGCATTGGTAGGCACTGTAGTCAATTGAAACATCTTAACTGAAAGCAGCTTGTTTCAAACCTACAAGAATTATTAGCTGAATGACGTGCTGAACGGGGTTTTTTTTTTCCAAATCCTTTCAATTTCATTTCGCTCTTCCGTTGCTGTGCAGTCCGATTAGAGTGAAAATGCTTGGTTTCTAAACATTTCGAGTTCTTCGACCCCAAATTGCTCCGCCGCGTCTTATAGGTGGCAAAGAGTCTTGGCTGAGTATAAATGGAAACACACACAAAATAAACCAATCAACCAAAGATAAATCTAGGAACTTCAAACTGTATATGTAGAAAAGAGAAAAGTGTCAAAATCTACGGATTTCATTTAAGTAGTTTATAATTAATTTTAAGGTTTTAAATTCATAATTAAAAAAGTTACTAATTATTTCCCAAATGTTTTTCTTTATTTTTATGGGTTTAGTATCTTTTTTTTTATTTTAATAAAACGAAAAATAAAGTAAATGTGTCGATTGAAAGCGAAGATTAAACACAACAAAGAAAATAATACGCACAAATTGAGAATCTACTGAAAATCGTCCAAAGTCAAATTGTTTTATCGTAGAAAGAGAAAGTGTCATATCTACGGATGCATTCAAGTAGTTTATATTAAAGTGCAACACATTTTACATTAAAAACTTGATTCTAAGCTGTTTTAAAACAATTTTTATCATTTCTTTACATAGATAAGTTTATTTGACACGGACTTGATATAAGTTTACCTTGATATAAGGTCAACTAGATGAATATTATTAGCTGTCACCAACAAGTTTTTTATTGAAAGGAAAACAATATTAGACTACTTTCATTATTTATCATGTTTCACTTTAATAGACATTACTATAAATCATATCTTTAAATAATTTTTAAGTTTTGAAAATACAAAATATTGAAAAATTTAAAATTAATCTTAACTTATAAAAAGGTTTTCAATTTTTTTTATTCAGATTTGAAAAAACACTCATTGTTAAACATGGTTTTGCCTCCTCCTAGTAAGAGTCTACTAATAAACTTTATTTAGTCCTTATTTGATGATACATCAATTTCTTCTGTTCCTTGCAGAAGTCTGTTGAAATGGTGGTATTGTTCTCTTATGGCAGCACTGGAGCACAAAACTCTAAAAGTCCGAGAGCTTTTCTTTTTTAATTTTCAAGAGTTTTATGGTAAGCTTGGCTCAAGGTCCAAATTGCTGATACAGAAGCCTCTACGTTCTTTTCGAGCTTTTTTAAATGATTATAAAGCGATGCATTTTGGTCATACTTAAAAATAATGCTACAAGGATCGCTCTTTCTGTATTGAAAAACCCTGTGATTCTAGAAAGCGAACAGTTTTACCATTGGCATCAACTTTTCTATTTTTAATAATTCTTCCTGCAACTTTTTTAAATCATATACTTCAGATTGATTTACTTCTTGAACCTAATATTTTATTTCTTTTGAAGCAAGTCTAGCCACTGTTTTACCATCCAGATGGGTCATATATCTCAATATTTCTGCTGGCTGTTTTCAATGTGGGCATGCACAGAGTCACACTCCATCTGGGAGTGGCCCGGTTCAAAAAATAGCTGATCTATAACCGTAATGTCCCTGTTTTGTACTGCATAAGGAAAATTGTGGCTACAATTACATTTCGATTTTGCCCGCCCCATGTATCTGACATGAAGGCAAATTCTTTACAATCTTGGGGGGACTTCTTCAAAAATCAAAAAAAGGGAAGATGCCCCCTCCTTTGAGCCTCGGCCAGCAGTTGGCTTCATGCCACATTTAATTCAACGCTTTTCGGGTTTCTACATTGTATACGGTTAGGTTGTATACAGCCAGTCTTCTTTTATAAAAAATAGCCCTTTCTTTTATAGCTGGGCAGTATCGTACAGCTTCAAAATCAAATTCCAAAAATTGTCAGTCACCATTGGGTTGCTTTTATTTTAAAATAAATCCCTTTAAAAGTACGAGCTTTTTTTTTCCAAGTGGCTGTTTGTTTCTCTTGATTTAAAAGCTTTTGCTCTTCCGTCATGGTGCTCAAACTTGTAAATGGGTCACACATGTCCTTTCGGGGTGTGTGAAAAGATAAATTGAAGTTACTATCAAAAATGTTACGATAAAACCCTAGTTTTCTCGGAATCAACATTTTCATGAGTCACACTTTTCAATTAACATGTCGTACATTTTCGAAACTTCAGATCAGATGCTAGGTTTTTTTCCCCGTGTCATTGCGTGTGTAATATGATGAAACTTTTGGGAATGAATTTATGTTTCTTTTTTAATGTACTCTTGGCTATTCAGGTCTCTTTTCCATGGAGTGTGTCGTCCCCGTTTGTCAATATAACATGTTAAAGATATTCCCCTTTTTTTTTGACATTTTTTTACAACAGTGTTGAAATATCAAACGTGGGTAAAAAAACTTTTTTTTTCATTACTTTGTTTT
>JBCFYV010010168.1:0-14108 GCA_039000515.1 Timema cristinae | reverse complement strand
TTCTAAGTATTAGAAAAAGTTCAAATTATTTATTCTGTTAGAACAAAATATAATTTTTAAAGGGGAAAACCGGAAATTTTATTTTTTTTAAAACATTCTTTTAGGGAAATTAAAAAATATGTTTTTTTACATTACAAATATTACAAAAATATAAAAAACCCCAGTCTTAAATAACAAACTTAATAATTAAAAGAGATTTTGGAGTAAAACCACCAAACCCCACCCTGGATACAAACTTCTACCAAGAACAGACCACTCCCAAACCAACAAGGTAATCCTCTCGCAGCAAAACTCTTATGCAAACCCTCGTTTTAAATTTTAATTGCACACATTTAGTTTGCATGTTGAAGTTGTCGATACATCAAGATGGGGTAAAAAGAACACTTAAAAATTATATTAGTTTTCCCATAAGAAAAAAATAATAATAAATATTTTAGTTTTATTAGAATAAAGATTATGGGGGGGTGTACAAGGCTTCAAAAAACTTCCCACTTCTCTCTGAAAATTTTTTTGCATCAACCTCCCAATAGTGAAAAATTTAAAGGATCAACAATTACTAAAATGGGCCAAAAAAAACAAATTTTTTAAGTTAAAATATAAATCTTTCTTTAAAAATATATCATTTTTATGCAGTTTTTTTTCCCAAACCCAAAAAATTAATTAATCTTTGCTTAAAAAAAACCTAAAATAATTAAATTACATTTTGTGGTAGTAACTTATTAATTTAAAAAAAAATTTTTAGATTGAAATTATTGATAATATTTGAATTTGAAATAAAGCATTTTATGAATTTTTATTTAATAATTTTTATTTATATAGTTTTTTGCAAAGTTTATATTATTTTTTTTTTTCCAACTTTAAACTTTTTTTAAAAAAAAAAACTCAAACTTAGCTTCAGTTTCAAAAAAATATCTCATAATATTAGATAAAACTTTTACTTTGAATTGAAAAAAAGAACTTCCCACCACACCCGGATTTTTGAGATTTAAAATGAGTTTTGTGAAAAGAGAAAAAAAATAAGTTTTATAATAAGTGTTTTGTTTAAATTTTGAAAGCCAAACCTGCAAAAAAAAAAAAATATTTTCAAGCTATTTTGGTTAATGTTGTTTTTTTAATACAATTTATCGAATTATGCACCTTAGTAATATCCTTATATCTGTTAAACTCAGTGCATCAAAGATTAAAACCCAGCCCGCGTCCCTTGGTATTTATTAAACCCCTTCTTTTCAATCCAACTCTTGCATCAATCCCTCATCTTCCTCTCCCGCCTTGTTTTGGGTTAACCTCCCCGTCCAAATTCTTCTGGTGGAGGGGAACCATCCTGAAAAAACAAAGGATGCTCTCACTGGGCGCATACAATAGGGAACCCCACCACCCTCACTCACCCCACAACCCCTTTAGGCAGCGGAGTTTCCTTGTGCAAATTTGATTCGCATCACGTTCAACAAAATTATCAATTTGTGGAAACGTGGGTTTACCCTTTCACATCGACAGAGACTGGATGTTTGCCTGTCCTAGTCTTAAGTTGTATTATATAGGGCAGCCTAGCAAGAACGGTAGTGGATAAAAAAAAAAACTGACCCCAAAACCACCACAGGTTGGAAAATCAGTATTGGGAGAAAATAATGGGATTTTGGAAGAAGATGGGAACCCTGGTTTTCAACAAATTTTAAAATTGGTTAAAAAAAATTTGATACTGCTAAAAATGTTATTAGATAGACTTCCACTGCTTCACATGCACTAGGTTTAAAAAATCAAAACGAGAAAAATTTGAGATGTCAAAATCGATTCTTGAATCTCACAGGAATTGGGAGAAAAAATTATTTTAAATAATTTTTTATTATATCTTGATTGATATATCCAAGAAAAATAATAAAGTCTGGCACAAAAAGGGAAACAGGGAAAATCTATAAATTGGTAATTTTTTCCTGGTTTATTATCATCATATCTCTCTTTAAGGAAAACTTATTTTTTTTTTTTTGAGGAAGTTTTTTAGCTTAATATTGTTAAGAAGGTTATTAGGAAGGTGGAATATAAAACATAAAAGGAACCAAACACGATATGGCCTTTTACAATGAAAAATAAGAACACAGGTTCACACTGCTGTCTTTTTGGACAAATGAAAAAAATTTTAAAAGTTTGATAGGTTGATTTTCTTGAAGAAGGCGGCACATATCTCTTTCTCCAATCAAAATCCTTTAAACCAGTATTAACTATCTATTTTCTCCATTACCTCTTGTCCATGGCAAGCAGTGTAAAGTGTGAACTGTGTTTCTTCTTTCCGTTGTGAAGCCATATTGTAATTTGTCCCCTGTTTAATGATTCTATCCACCTTTTCCTATACCTTTTACAAAATAATAAACATGGCTTATTACTAATTATTTTTTGGCGTTTAAAGTAAGTTACGCAGCAAGACATTTGTGTTTATATTATTTCATTTGAAAAACTTTACAGTATATAATATAAAAAAATAACTTTTTTTTTGGAGCATGGGAAAGATATTTTAAATTTTTTGCTTATTTGGAATCGAGGTAAACATTTAAGAATCCAAAGAAAAGGAATTTTGACATTTCTTAGGAAGAATGTGTCTACAGACAGTGAAACAGGCTTTCTGTTCCACGTCTTAGGAATGACAGACTACTGACTAATGATACGACAAAAAAAGGACAAGAAAACGTGTTCCTTAGAGCACACAATTCCATTAACAAAAACAGTGGGTTTCAAAAAAAAAAAAATAAAGTTTTTTTAATTTTTTTAGTAATCTGTCGTTTCTTTTTTTTTAACCTGTCACTGTCTGTATTTAGTCCTGCAAATAAATTTTATTTTTTCCATTGCTGTTAGTTAGATCTGCAATGAAAAGTTCTGATCCCCTTCTTCCTTCACTGAAAAAATTTCCCGGCTGTAAAAAAACACTGGAATTGACGAAAGTTTTTACAATCCCTTTCTCATGAACCAAACAAATTTTCCAATATTAAAGGTAATTTAACCCCTACATTATTGGTCTTCCCAAAAATAGGTCAAAAAATGGGGCTTTTCGGGGGTTTTAAAGGGTTTGCAAGTTTTAAATTTTGAGCTCAAGCTCGAAACATTTAAGATGAGGGTTGAGATGGGACACATTTTTGGCTCAGTAATATTCCAAGCGTGTGTTGGCCCAAAAAAAAAAAGGTTGTTTTTTAATAAAAATCAGAAGAAAGGGGTCTTCATAAAAACTTAGCGCACTTATAGTGTCCACGAGGAGAAAAAAATTTATAAGGAATGAAGTTATCCGGGAAAGAGAAAGGATTAAAGGGAGTACATGAGATAGTAGAGAGCAAGACTGAGATGATAATGGACTTTGTAATGAGGATTGTTGGAGTACATGAGATAGTTTTTCCCCTCAAAAATTGCAGTGCAAAGCTATAGAATTTTATTTTCCCCAACCTCGCTCAGTGATTAACATCAACATTGATCCTGTCAATGTGCTTGAACTGGCTCAAAAATTAAACCTATGAGCCAAAAGTTTTGCCGGGGGATGGTTTGTTGAATCAAGAAAAAATATTTCCAAAAGAACTAGTTTTTTCGCTTCGTCTCCGATTTGATCGGTTACATTTAAAAAGGTTTGGAAAACCCAATTTATCTTTTCTCGGTCTTTCGGACTTAGATTTTATCCACACAGGTTTTTTTGACCAATTTTAGGCGACCCAAAAAGACCCCTGATAGTGTTCAAATGTACCTCGGGGGGCAAAAGAGAATGTCCAGAATCTTTTGTGGGAAAATGGGATTTCTGTCCAGGGGTCGTGCTCTTGGCCACATCATCTCAATGTCCCGCAGTTTCCCAAAAGTAGAAGTCTCGCCCCTTTTCTCCAGTCCGTCCACAGTCAACTTTCATGTTCCATCATCTGCCCAAACAACAAAGAAAACATTTAACTTCCTTTTTTTTTAGAAAATTACCTATGTACTTAATAACACTAAGGGGTAAGGAATTAAAAAAGCCCTTAATTTAGAGGAAAATGCACCCCACTTTTTTTGCCTGAAGGTAGAGTGGAACACTATTTAGGGAAACCCCATCAGTGCAACAGGGGACTGGGATCGAACCATGATCTCCTTGTCTTCGGGAGTCTAATTCAACACGAGATTAGCGCGTTAGACACATGGTCACCGAAACGGGTTAATTACGCCGTTGAGTTAAGAGATGTGGAAGGATGAAGGAAGTGTAGTCGCATTTTTTGTGGAGTGAAAAAAGCCATTTTGTAAAAAAACCCTTAGTAACAACCGACTAAGATTTGAACTTTGGTTCCTCCATCCTTTGGCAGTCTAGTCTTTTTCACGAGAGGGGGGACGCCTTAAGACAATGCAGCCAAAAAAAAAGGACGGAAAAATTTAACTTGAAAAAAAAAAAAATCAAGGATATCAAAAGTTTCCCGTTTTATCTAAAATATTGATTAAAATTTTTCCAAAATTGAAAATTCTTGGATTTTGACCCTCTAAATTTTACAATTTATTCATATTTTATACATGCATCCCAGCCTAACACTAAAAAGTTTACAGTCAGACCTTCATAAAAATAAATTTTACCCGACAGCTAGAAAAGTTACCAGATCTCCCTTCACGTTTTTCATACACCGAGTCATGTGCCCTTTTAGCTGTTACTTTTGACATACATTAATATTTATAAAAAAAAAAATTTAGTAATTATAGTATGTTTTTGACACAAAAAAAAATGTATTTTCTAAAGGATCCCTATTAAATAAACATTGAGAAATAACCCATATTAGAAGAAAAAAAAAATTTTTACTTTTAAAACAAGAAAAAGAAAGTAATTTTTAAACACGGTATGGGCTTAGAGCATTTTTTTGAACTCTACAAAAAAATTTGTTTTTTGTGGGCTAGTAAGGTATTTATAGTAATAAAATAATAATAATAATATTAGCACCGCACCCGTTCAGGTTTTACTCTTACGAAATTAATTTCAGTAATGAGTTAAAGAATTGGAAAGGTTAAAATTTAGAGGGGAAATTAACTCGCATTTGTGTGGAAGGAAAATTGAAAAACCAATTTAGGAAAAAACCACCCCCAGTTCACCCAAAAACCGAAGATTTCGAAACCTCGATTTCCCCGTCTCAGCAGTCCACTCAACATGAACCAGCGTGTTAGCCAACTATGCCACAAAAGCAGGTTTAAACTCCACGACGGTTGGAAATTACTCTCTGAAAGGTCTTTTTTTCCTAACCAATATACTACTATATAATATATTTTATGGAAAGGGAAAAAAGGGTCCTTTCGGAAAACAATTCCTACGGTGAACAGGACCTTTAAGCTTTTTTTTTTATTTTGAGGTATTTAACAACCATTTTTCTTTTAATGAATGATAATTTATTTAAGGCGCACGAGAATTTCTATGAGCGAGAAAGGGGCTACAATTTTTTTGCCGGGAAAAGTTTATTTTTCAAATATGTTCCAAAGGTTTCTTTTAATGCTTACAATTTAATTCAACATAGGCCCGAAAAGTTTACTTCCCTGCTGAAGAAAGTTGTGATGAAAATTTTTTTGTTCGCTAAAGAAAAATATGTCGACCCCGGCTGGGTTTTGGAACCAGAACATCAGGTTCCTTAGGCGGGGCATTTGTTTATTATTTTTTTTATTACCGCGTCTTTATACCCGTGGTTTTAACGCATTTAAACGTTTAAATTTGTTGAAATTTGGGAGGGGTGATTGTGAGATTAAATTGGAGGACCTACAGTTTAAATGGGAAATCCGAACCACGGTGGGGGGGCCCCTGGCATTCCCCCCCACATTTCAAAAAGTTTGTCTTGTCAGAGTGAAGGAAGGGTTTGGTAATCAGATAAAAAGCTGTGCTCCGGACCGAGGATTGAAACCCCGGACCCCCAGCACAGAAGTCTGACACCTTACCCCTAGACCACTTTTGAGGAAAGTAGAATTTAGAGAAAATGTTATCCGCATTTTAACTGTGCCCTCAAACTCAATCAATCTGGTGGGTCTCCCCTCTTGATTGGCCACAGCTGGCCTTTGGACCCCGATGTTTCTGTTAGTCACTGGTTTTTCGCTTGTGGAACTAAAAAAATAAAAAAAAAGGGACCTTCAATAGATGATGGCATTAAAATTTGGTTATTTTAAATTTTAAAAATTTTAAAATTTTAAAAAAATTTTTTTGCATTAGGATTGAATTTAAATTTTTCAAGTCAAATTTTTAAAAATGTAAATTAGGGGAGCAATTTTTGTAATTTTAAAAAAAAAAAATTTTTTTCTTTGCCCCAACAATTTTAAAAATTTTTTTTTCCCAAAAAAAACTCCATTTTTAATAAAAAACCTAAATTTTTCATGACTTTTTTAAAAATAAAACTTGCCACCCCAAAAATTTTTACTCTAAATTTTAGTTAACTTTTTCCCCCTATGCACAATTTATAGTGGCCTCCCGACATTTAAAACCCCAAAATTTTTTGGGAAAGTTTTTTTTACTAAAAAAATTTTAAAAACATTAAAACCCCATATAACGTGGCAAAAATGAAAAACCAAATTTAGGAAAAGTTTTTTTGCCCCCTCTGAAGTTTTCGTTTTAGTGTTTTAAAGCATTCCAAAAAACATATTTTAAAATTTTTTTTCTTGAGCCTCAAAAAAACCCCAAAAACTGTAGGCCCTACACGCCCCTTTTTTTTTGGTTCGCTTAACCAAAATGCTTTTAATTTAAAAAATCTAGCTTCTTCTCATCCCCTTTTTTTTTTCATTTAGACACTTAAGGAATTTCCTTTTTTAAACTTCACCCCACAGACCCCCCTTTTGGGGGGGTTTTTAGTATCAAAAAAACACAGAAAAAAAATTTTCCCAATTTGAATTTGGAATTTAATGAATTTCCCCATATTTTTTTTTTTTTTCAACAAATTTTCCTTTTTACAACCCTGTTTGGGTTATACGCTTAGGTACAAAAAATTAATGGTTGGGGGAATTGATAAAGGTTAAAAATTTGGGAAAAAAAGGAAAACCCCATAATTGCGTGGGGGGGAGTTTTGGAAAAAAAAAAAAAAAAACACCCCCCCCCCCCCCCCACCCCCACTGAGGGATTCAAACCTCAAATCTCCCCGGTCTTCGGCAGTCTAGCTGAAAAAAAAAAATTGCGCGTTACCCCCCCTACCCCCCACGAGGCGATCCCAACCATTTTAAACAATGAAGGGTAAAAAAAATCCCCCCTTCCCCCTTTTTTGACCATGGTTTTTTTATTACCAGACTCACTGATTAGCGTAGAAAATTCCCTTAATTCCCAGCCCATAAAAAAAAAAGCCCCCTTTGTAGGAACTGCCGTGTTTCGTGAAAAAAATGTTAGGCTTAAAACAAAAATAAAAAAAAAAAACAGTTTTTCGGAAGGGGGACCTTTTTTTAAAAAAAAAAAAGTCAAAAAATTTTTAAAAGCCAAATAAGATTTTTAAAACCAGGTTAAAAAAAAAAAAAATTGGGGAAAAAAGGGGTTTTCGGGAAAAGGGGGGATAAGAAACAAAAAAAAAAGGGGGAAAACCAACTAGTGATGTCAATTTCAAATTTTTTCGGTTTCTTTTTTGAAATTAAAGAATTGAAAAATAATTTTTTAATTTTAAAACATTCTTATAATTAGTTCTCAGCTTTTCAAAGTACTAAAAAAAACTAAAAAAATTGGCAAAAATTTCAGAGTTGGAAAAAGGGATCGAATTTTTTTTGATATTAGTTTACCCCTTGCATTTTTTTTTTTTTTGGTTTCCCTTAAAAAAACCCCCTATTTGGAAAAATTTAAAAAAGCAAAATTTGAAAAATTTTTTTTTGGGTTTATTAATTTTTTTTTAAAATTTTTGACTCGGTGAGAATTTACTTAAAAGGAAAAAAAAATCCCTTTTTTTCTATTGAAATTCCTAATTGGTTTTTTTTTAAATTTTTTTGTAAAGCAAACTTTAATACTTGCTAAAAACAGATCTTTTTTTTTTTTCAAAATTTTTTTATTTTTTGTTTATTTTAAAATTTTTTTTGGGATTTTTTTTTTTTAAATTTTTACTTTTTATAAAAATTTAAAAATTTTTGATATGTTTCTTATTGGGTTGGATTTGCTTAAAAAAAAAAAGGGGGAAAAAATTTTCAAGAATCGGGGAAAATTTTTTTTTTTGGGGGAAAACTTTGAAATTGGGAAAATTGGGGAAAAAAAGAAAGGTATCGTGGACATCTCAAAATTTTGAAAAAAACCCCAATAGGGGCTTTTTTACTTTTTGAAAAAAAAGAAACAATTTTTTTAAACCCTTTATTACAGTGCTCCCCGCTGGACAAAGAGGAAAATGGCTCCCCAATTTTTTTAAAAACCAAAAAGCTGTTTTACCTAGGTTTCCCCTTTTTCTAACAAAAAAATCTTCACGAAGAAGTGTAAAACTCGTAGCGACCCTTGGGGGGAATATTTTTTAAGAAAAACTATAACTTTCCAAAAAAATTTTTTGTTTTTTTTTTTTTATAAAAAATTTTTTTAAAACCCCCCTATTGGGAAAATTTTCTGGGGAAAGTTTTAAAAAATAGGAAAAAAAAGGGGTCACAGCTTTTTTCCTAGCGGCAGCCTTTTTTAAAGTGAGAGCCAAAGGTTTTGAGCTGAAAATTTTTTGTTTTTTTTTTTCCTATAATTCCTTTTCCTACCCAAAAAACATCATCGCTGTACCAATTTTTGGACTTCTCTTTACAATAAAAAAAAAAAACCCTTGCTGTTTTTGCTCCTCCTTTTTAAAAATCATTTTTTCCCACACCTTTCTTAAATGTTTGCCTATTTTTTCCACACTCCATTTCCCCCTTAAAGGTAACAGCTTACCTTGATGATTACATTTTATGGGGATCCTATTTTTTTAAAAAAAAAAAATTTTATATCGTAATAAAACCAAGAAAGTAGCGTCTTAAACCTTAAAATGATTACACTTTGCCCCCTTCTTTTAAAGGTACACTTTGGGAAACCCCAAAACAATGTGGCAGTCTTTTCCCTTTTAAATTTTTTTTACACTATGGTTAAATAAGATAGGCCCAAGTGTAATGTTTTCAAGGTTAAGGGGGCTTTTTTTTTTTTGATGGTGGGTTTTGGGGGTGTTTTCCCCAAAAAGGTGTAAAAAAGGGGTTTTTTTTAAATTTTAAAAAATATTGATCATTTTTAGAATTTTAAAAAAAAAATAAATTATAAAATGAAAAAATTAAAAAATTTAAAATCATACCCCCTGGGAGGGCAATAAAAATTTGTGGCGTTCCATCATGCGGGTTTAGCCAATCACAAAGTGAAGAAAAAGAAAAATAAAAAACCGGACAGTTGCTTAAAAAAAATAGCCCGGTAGAAAAAATTTTTTTTTTTTTAAAAATCGTGCAAAAAAAAAATTTTTTTAAACATTTTTTCGAACTGCTATCTAAGAAATCCACGCAGTGGGGGGGGGGCCCCCCAGGAGGTAGTTGGCCCCCCCTTTTTTTTTAAAAAAGATCTAAAAGAAAAAGGGGGAAACCCCAAAAGGTTTTCCGCGAAAGGGGCCCCCCTCCTAAAAGAAATTTTCTTTCAAGGGACGAAACGGGAAGAAATTTTTTCCTTTACCAAAAAACCAGACTCGCCAAACCACCCAGTTATAGTTCCCGGTAGCGCGATTTTTTTTTTTATTTTTGGGGGAACCCCCTTTTCGAGAGTTTGCTAAGAAAAAACTTTTAAAGAACTAAAAATTTTTTTATTTTACTCTCAAATTCACCCACAGTATTCACTACGCTTTTTCGCCTTTTTTGGGGGATGTTTTTTTTCAATCAGAAAAAATTTTCCCCGTAAAAAAGGTCCCCAAAAAAACCTACCAAAAACCTCCTCTACAGGTCACCATTAGGGAAAAAAAACCCAATGTTCAGACATGCTGACCAAAAACTGGGAATTGCGTTAGGCTTTTTCCCCCCGGTTTTAGAGGGTACCTTTTTCAACTTTTCATTGTTTTTCTATAAAATTTACAAAACATTAAAGGTACAAAATACAAATTAGGGGGGGGGGTTTTCCAAAAAAAAGCACTTCAAAAAAGAGTTTTTTTTTGGGGTTTAAAAAATTTATATGTTTTTTTTCCTGTTTTCCAGCAGTTAGGGGGTTATGTTGCAAAAAAAAATTTTTCAGATAGCTTCTAGAGATTTTTTTAATATGCAGAATTTTTTTTTGCCTTCATAGTAAGGGGGGGTTTTTTTGTTACTATAAAAAAAAAAAAAAAATTACTTTTTGGTTTTTTTTAAATATTTGTTTTTTTTTTCAAACCCTTTTTGGGCGGTTTAGGGAGTTATTTTTAATTTAAAAAAAAAAACATTTTTCGAAAACCCCTCGGTAAGGGAATTTTTTTTTCCGGGCAAACCCCCCAAATCCCACCAATTTTTTTTCCCCAAAAAAATTTTTTTAAATTTTTTTTTTTTAAAAAAAATTCTTGCAAGATAAAAATTTTTTTTGTTTTTTAATTCCCCTTTGTGCCCAAAGAAAAAAAAAGCCCCAAAACTTTTTTTTTTTCCCAGCAGCCTTTTTAAAAACCTTACTGTGTTTTATTAATTGACCTTGGATTAATAAGTAAAAAGGGTTTAATTTTTTTGGGGAAAAGAAATAATAAAATGTAATTTTAGTTTATAATTTTCAAAAACAGAGGGGGGTTTTTTCTTTATCTGTAAAAAACCCGAGGGGGGGTTTTCCAATTTTTTTAAAAAATTTCTGTCGGGTACCGAGGGGGGGTTTTTTTTTTTTTTCCCAAAAAAAGGTTTTTTTTCCCAATCTCCCTCCATGAAAAAATGTAGTAGGTACATTTCCCTTAAAAAATTATAACCCCTTTCTTATTCCCTAGAATATTAAATTAATAGAAAAAAGAAATATAAAAAAAAAGTATGAAAAAAAAAAATTTTTAAAAAAAGACTAGTGTATAAAAAATTTTTTTTTTTTTTAAAAAAAAGTTTTTTTAACACTTTTTTTAACAAATTTTTTTAAAAATTTTTTTTTTAACAAGAAATTTTTTTCCGACTCAAATATTTTTTTTTAAATTTTGTAGAAAAAATTTTTTGCTTTCGATTCAAAACCCAACAAATTTCTTTCAAGAACGACTAAGCTTTATTCCTATCTATTTTTGGGCCCCTTTCTTATTTTAAACAATGTTTCTAACCCCCCGGGGGGGGAATTCTTTTTTCTTGATCAAATTACCGAGGGGACTGGGGGGGGACGAAAAAAGCTTGGCTACTTTTTGGGGACTCCAACTCACGCGGGGGTCCTTTTCCCCTCAACATCCCCACTCCCCCGGGGGGGGGCCCCAAAGAGCCGCCGTGGCCCGGGGTTTTTTTTCCCCCCCCACAACGAAAAGGCTTTTCGTACTCCGTGCCCAAATATTTGGGGCATCAAAAAAAACTTTTTAAAAAACCATTTTAGAAACTAAAAATTTTTGTCTTGGAACTACCCTTTTTTTAAAATTATCGATGGCTCAATTCTGCAAAAAAAAAAAAAAAAAAAAAAAGTTGAAAAGTAAAAAAAAAAAACAAAAAAAAATGAAGGGTTTAAACAAAAAATGAGCCCATTGGACAAAAAGGGAGTTTGGATTCTTTTGAAAATTTTGTTCACGGTCGAATTGCAAAAGTAAAAAAAAAAAACAGTGAAAAAAAAAATTGTGAAAAAAAAAAACAAAAAAAAAAAAAAGCAGAAAAAAAAAACCTTTTCAGACTAAAAAAAGGAAAAAACAAGAAAAAAAAAGAATATTGATAAAAAGAAATTTTTTTAAATGTGACAAAAAATGGGGACATGTCAAACCCCAAAGTGCAAAAAAAAAAAGGCTTTGGCCCGTATTTATAAAAGTGTCGAGAGAAAATTCAAAAAAGGGGGCAAGTCTTAGTAGTTTCTAAAAAAAAAAAAAAAAATTCAAGAGCTCAGTTTTTTTTTAATTAAATTTTTTTAAAGATATTGTTTCAAAAAAAAGCGTGTTTTGGCAGTTCCAACCTGGTACCCAATGTTAAACAAATTGATTAAACCCGAGACGATATCAAAGTATTTTGGGTAACCCCTATTTTTTTGACCGGGGCTAAAACAAATTTTTACAAAAAAAAGGCCACCCAATTTTAATTTTGGGGCACCAAATTTCAAAAAAAAAAAAAAAAATTCTTGTGCAAAAAATTAAAAAGAGTATAACTTCATAGTCGGTGGATTTTGAGTTTTGTAAATTTAAGTGGACAAAAAATTTTTCTTTTTTAAATAATTTAGGTACTTAAACCCCCTTTTTAGTTTTGATAAAATAATGGAGTACAAAAATAATATAGTTTTTTTTTTAATTTTGGCATAAGTGTTTTTCAGGTTTTTTCTTAAGGTTTTTTTTTTTTTGGGGGGAAAAGTTTTTTTTTTAAAAATTTTTTTGTGTATATATTAGGCTAGTCAAAAAAGAAAATAAAAAAAAAAATAAAAAAAAAAAACCTTTATTTTTTTTCGATTTGCGTATATGAAAAGTAGTACTACAAAAATTTTTAAAAAATTTTCCCAACTTTTTTAGTTTTTTACCCCCCTCCAAAAAAACTTTTTTTTTTTTTGAGAAAAATCGTTTTATTTTTCCCCTCCGCCATTTTTTCAAAAACCACTTGGTCGAAGAAAAAACCAATTTTTCCCAATTTGTAAAAAAAATTTCCCCCTATTAAATACCCCCCCTTAATATTTTTTTTCTGATTTAAAAAAAAAATTTTTCTTTTTTAAAAAAAAAAAAATTTTTTTTAAAAAAATCCCCTTTTTTACTTTTTTATTTTAAAAACAAAAAAAAAAAAATTTTTTTTTTTTTTTAAAATTTTTTTTTTGTGCTTTGGTTTTACGTATGAAAAATTTTTTTAAAATTTTATTTCTAGAAAAAAAATAAAATTTTTTTTTTTTACTCGTTTTTAAAAAAAAATAAAAATTTTATCCAAATTTGAAAAAAAAACAAAAGTGAAAAAAAAAAAAAGTGTTTTTTTTTTTTTTTTTTTTTTTCGGGGGGTTTTTTAAAAAACTGTTTTGCCCCTATGCCCCTTTTTTAAAAATTTTTTTTTTTTTTGCCCTTTTAGTTTTTTTTTTTAAAAACCCCCGTCTTACCCCCCCTTTTAAAAAAGTTTAACCCAGATAATTTAAAAAAACAATTTAAAATTGTTGGGGGGATTAAAAGTTTTGAATTTTAGGGGGGAATCGTAAAAATTTTAATGTTTTTTTTTTTAAAAATTGGGGTCGTTTTTGGGGGTCGATTAAAACTTAAGGATTTTGAAAAATGGGAAAACCCGGTTAAAAAATTTAAGTTTAATCAGGGGAAATTGCCCCCCCCGTGATCGAGCATCAAGGGAAAAAAGGGGTAAAAAAAACCCTTTTTCCTAAAAAATAGATTTTTGGGCCCCATCCCCAGGAATTAAAAAAGGGATTTTGGGGAAAAAGGGCCAAACCCCCCCCCCCCCCCCCCCGGGGGGTTTTTTGGAAAAAAACCCACCCCCCTACCTCAAAAATAAATTTTTTTTTTTAAATACATCAGGAGAGCAGAGGTAAGGGAGAAGGTTTTAGAGAAAATTGCTCCTCCCATTAAAATTTTTAAAATTTTTTGAATCAAAATTTTATTTTAAAAGTACCCAAAATTTTTAATTTATTTTATTTGAGGGGTTTAAAATTTGGATACCATCTCTATTTTTTAAATTGTTTTTGGTTTAAATTTTAAAAAATTTTTCTAAGGGGGGATTCGTCATCCGGAAAAAAGTTTTTAATTACCAAGTTTTTTCAGAAAAGGGGGGGCCTCAACATAACCCTGTGTATTTTAAAAAATTTTTTTCTGATTTTTTTGGAAGATTTTTGAAAAAACTTACACCCAGAAACACTTAAATTTTAAAACAACAGAGGGGATTTGGGTTTTCGGGTTTTTGTAAAACAAAAAAAATGTAAAATCAAGTCAACATCGCTGAAGCTCGGAGAAGAAAAATTTATTTTTTTTTCGCATATAGTTTTTGCTGTACACGAGGCTTGAGAAAAAACCTTCAAAAAATCTATGTTTTTTTTAAGACCCACAAAAAAAAAAAAAATTTGATATTTTTTATCGAAAAAACCCCCAAAACCCAAGTTATTTTTTTTTCGCCCAATTTTAGTTTACCCCCCCCGACGGGGTTTTTTTTTATTT
>JBCFYV010010167.1:0-15639 GCA_039000515.1 Timema cristinae | reverse complement strand
ATTAAAAATTGGCCAGGGGGATGGGGGGCTACTTGCGACACTCCACCAAAATGTGGTACACACTAAGGGAGCATCGCAAAATCACACATGGGGGTGGGCCCCCTCTCAAAAAAAACCCATGGGTAAAACGCTGTTTTCCCCGACGCGGAGCCTTGTCACGATGACCTCTTCTTCTGGATTTCGTATAAAGAGGGCCACGCGAACACCGTCCCGAGGGACCGCAGTGTTCTGGCAGGGGTCGAAACCCATGCTCTCCCGGGTTTAAAAAAACCCACGCCAAAACAAAACCCCTTTTAGACTAAAAACATCACACCCTTTTACTCGCCCCCGGAGGCAGGCTTTTGCCGCCCCCTTGGCCCGCTGGTCACCCAGTTCATTTCCCCTAAAGAGCCCGGGTTTACCGGGAAATCCAGCAAAAGGCGGAGCCGGGTGCTTAAATTAATCATTTTTAAAATTTGTCATTTTTCATCTGCACCAGGGGTTTCCCAAGAGTAGAGGGTGGACAATCCCAACAGAGCACTATGGAACCGTGCGATGAGAACAGAACGGCGACACTTACGATACACAAAACACAGAGATTTAAAAAGGGCGTATAATTCAGCCATAAAAAACGGGATTCACCAGGTAAACCAAATTTAAAATTGTTTCCCCCTCCACAAAAATGCGCATCCCAGGGAAGTCCCACACTTGGAGCCATCCGTATAGATGGCTCAAACCCCTGAAACGAGGGGAGGGAGCTCTTTTAAATGTCCTCTATATTAATGGGGCGGGGTTCGTTTTGGGGAACTTGCAAGATCAAAAATGGTTGAGGTAGGCAATTTCCAGGGGAAAAAACTCGCCCTGGGTATGTGGGGAACCCTTTTGGCAGGATACCCACACGTGTCGAATACCGTAGCACCCGATCCCAACCGGCCTTGTACTACGCATTTGGTTTCATACAGACCGGTTAGGGGTAAAACACGGGTCGGTGGCAACATGCCCCGGCATGCGTGAATTATTATTATTTTATTTTTGGGGTTTTAAAAGGCCCATCGACCATCTAGGTCATTAGGGCCTTGAAAAAATTAAAACCAAAAAAAAATCCCCCTAGGGGAAAAAAGGGTAAACATTCACCTCAAGACATCCATAGGAGGTCAATGGATTCTGGTATAATTAAGTGATACACCTGCTAAAAAAAAACACAAGTGTATACTCCAATAAAAAGACAAAAAAAAAATATTAAAAAAAAAACCCCTAAAAAAGACAAAACGTTTAAAATGATAATAGTTAAAAAAACAAAAAAACATGTTAAATTGTAATAAAAATGTTAAAAAGATTAATATGAATATTATCCCAAAAGAGCCACTTTATAAAAGTGACTCAAATGGCATTAAAAAGATGCCTGGCGTTAAAGGAGTAAAAAATAATCCATCCGCACCGCGTAAAAAAAAGAAGTACCCTTTTTTTAAACAAGAGCCAGAGGTAGGGGTAGTTTGCGACACTCCACCAAAATGTGATGCACAAAGGGGGTTCACAAAATCACACCTGGGGGGGGAACCCCTCTTAGTAAAAAACTAGGGGTAATGCAGTATCCCGACCGGAGTCTGTCCGTTGACCTCCTCTCTTTAGACTTTCTATAAAGAGGCCATCCGACCCCCAAAAAAAACCGTCCCGAGGACCCAGCTTGTTCTGAGCAGTGGTCGAGCCCCACTGCTCGTGCCGGGTGCGTAAGACCCCACCCCAAACATAACCCTTTAGATTTTAAACATGACCCCCAAACTCGCCCCGGAGGCATACGTGCTCCCTCCTTGGCCGCCGGTCCGCCATTTTTCTTTTTCCTGGAAGCCCGCGTGACCGGAATCCAGCAAAAGGCGAGCCGGGTGTTAATGAATAAATTTTTTAAAAATTTGTTCGTGAATCATCGCACGAGAGGATTCCACGGTAGAGAGTGGACAATGCCAACATATCACCATGGAATCCGTGCAGAGGAAAACAAAGGGTGCACTTACGATACACAAACACAGAGATTTAAAAATGGGTTATTCAGCCAAAAAAAACCGGGTTCCCCAGGAAAACCAAATTTAAAATTGTTTCCCCCCACAAAAATGCGCACCCCAGGGAACCCCCACTTGGACCCATCCGTATAGATGCGCTCAAACCCCTGAAAAGCGATGGAGGGGCTCATTAAATTCTTCAATATAACGGCGGGGTGGTCGCTTTAGGGAACTTGGCAAGATATAAGGGCATTGAGGAAAGGAATTTTCCCAGGGAGAAAACTCGCCCGGGGTATGTGGGGTTCCCTTTGGAAGGACTATCCCAATGGGCAAATACCGAAGCACCCTGTCCCAACCGGCCTTTACTCCCCTTTTGGTTTCATCAAGACACGGTTAGGGGGGGGAAAACACAGGTCGGTAGGGAACAGCTCCGGCTGCAGTGAAGTTTTGAAAAGTAAGATGCCAGAAAATAGGGCCGCCCGGGAAAAGAAGGGGGGTCACCCGGCGTCGGCCAGATTTTGCGACTGGATGGGACGAAATGCACAGTGCCAGTGTATCCAGCATGGTGGACACTATCCCTCTTCAAGCCGAAGGTCTCGTGAGCAAACACTAAACTGCCGTAATCTAGTTTCGATTTTTCCCAAGGCCCTATACGGCGCTCAATTTTCCCCCATCACCCCCCCGGGACCGCCCCGCTAACCACTTTAAGCAGGTTGATGCTTTTTTGCCCTCGCTTTAGGTCTTTGATGTGGGAACCCGGTTAATTTAAAATAAAAATAAAAAGTCCCAAAAACTTTTACGGTCTCCGAACGGGTAAAAAAAGTGATTCATTAAAATACTGGGGTTGTTGTATTCCACGTAATCTAGGGAAAGTGGACGACCGCGTCGGGGCTGAGAGAAGCGAAACCTTTACGCGGCCCACGACCATAGATTGTTGACAGGAGTTTATCTGCCGTTCACCCTGTGGAGACCGATGAATAAAAATAAATTGCGTGTCATCCACAAAGAGGCATGAACGGAAGGGGGTTTTACGTTGTCCCAATCCCATTTATTGCAATGGGAAAAACGCACGTTTAAAAAATACTCCCCTGGGGCCCCCCCATTTTTCTTAATAAAATCATCGGATAAGGTGTTGTTTAACCTTACCCGGAAGTTTTTTCTGACATAAAATTAGCTATATTTATTATTATTATTTTTAACGGCCCATCGACAATCTAGGTCATTGGGCCTTGAAATTATTAAAACATAAAAAAACCCCCAAGGGGAAAGAGATAAAAATTCACCATCTAGACATCCATGGGAGTGCCAAATGGGTTTTGGGTAAAAAATTAAGTGATACACTAAAAAAAAAAACCACAAGTGTAACTCCAATAAAAACAAAAAAAACATTTTTAAAAGGTAAACGTTAAAAAGAAAAAACATGTTAAAATGATAATCGTTAAAAAGACAAAAAACATTTTAAAATTGTAATAAAACTGTTAAAAAGTTAATATGAGATTTTCCAAAAGAGCCACTTTAAAAAAGTTCAAAGGCATTAAAAAGACCCCCTGGCGTATAAAAGGGAAAAGAAAAATAACTCCATCCGCACTATGCGTAAAAAAAAACGTAAGTCACCTTTTTAAATCAGACCCCAGAGGGATGGGGCTATTTGCGCACCCCACCAAAAATGTGAGCACACAAAGGGGAGTATCAAAAAACCACACACTGGGTGGACCCCTTTTAGTAAAAACTATGGGAAATGCAGTTGCCCGACGCGGGTCTCGTCCGATGCCTCCCCCCCTTTTCAAATTTTTCGTATAAAAAGGGGGGCCTCGCGACACACCGTCCCTGTGGCCCGCAGTTGTTTGACGGGGGTCGAGACCCATGCTCGCCCCGGTGCGTAAGACTCACGCCGAACTAACCCTTTAGATCTAAAAACATGACCCCCAAAAACCCGCCTCGGAGGCATACGTGCTGCCCCTTGGCCGCCCGGTCCCCCAGTTCTTTTCCGGGAGACCAGCGGACCGGGAACCGAAAAAAGGGAGCGGGTGCTTAATGAATAAAATTTTAAAATTTGTTCGTAATCATCTGCCCGGAGGTTCCCACGATACAGAGTGGACATCCCAACATACCCTCATGGAACCCGTGCGTGAAAACAAACGGTGACACTTACGAACACAAAACCGAGTTTTAAAAATGGGTAAAATTTCGCCATAAAAACACTGGTTTCACCAGGTAACAAATTTAAAAAATTGTTTCCCCCAAAAAAATGCGCACCCCCGGGAAACCCCCCACACTTGGAGCCATTCCGTATAGATGCGCTCAAACCCCTAAAAAGCGAGGGAGAGGAGCTTTTTTAATGTCCTCTCATATATAATGGCGGGGGGTCGTTTTGGGAACTTGGCAAGATCATAAGGGCATTGAGGAAAGGGGAATTTTCCCAGGAGAAACCGCCCTGGGTATGTGGGGATACCCTTTTGGGCGGGACTATCCCCCACGTGTGAATACCGTAGCCCCTGATCCCAAACCCGGCCTTGTATACCCATTTGGTTTCTAAAAGACACGGTTAGGGGGATGAAACCAGGTCGGTAGAAACATGCTCCGGCATGCAGTAAAAGTTTTGAAACGTAAGATGCCAGAGTTAGGCCCCCGGTAAGAGAGGGGGCTCCCCGGGCGTCGGCACAGATGCTACGAGGGATGGTACGAAATGCACCATAGCCATCGTTTTGCCAGATGGGGGACATACCCAGCATTTTCAACACCGAAGGCTCGCTGATGCATCACTAAACTGCCGTAATTAGTTTCGATCTTCCCAAGGCCCTAAAAAGGCGCCAAGGTTTCCCTATCACCCCCCAGGACCGACCGCAAACCATTTAAAGCAGGTTGGTGTTTTTTGCACCTCCCCTTTTTCGGTTTTTGATGTGGGAATCCATTAAATTTAAAATCAAATAAAAGCCCAGAAATTTTACGGTTCGAGCAGGAAAACAAGTGTTTCATTAAAAACTGGGGGTTGTTGTTTTTCCCCACGTAATTATGGAAGTGACCCCGTCGTCTTGGTTTTAAGGAAGCGAAACCCATTACGCGATCCCCACGACCTAGATTGTTGACAAGGGTTGTATCTCCCTTTTCAGCCCTGTGGAGACTGATGAACTACAATAAATTGCGAGTCTCCAAAAGAGGGCTGAACGGACAGGAAGGTGTACGGTCCATGCCATTTATTGAAAGGGGAACAACGAACAGCTTAAAATACCCTTGGGGGCACCCCATTTTCTTGAATAAAAATCATGGGAAAAAGGTTTTTTAACCTTCCCCGGGAAGTGTTTCTGACTAAATTAGCTATTTTTATTATTATTATTGTTTAAGGGCCATGAAAAAATAGGTCTTTTGGGTTTTAAATATATTAAAAACTAATAAAATCCCCAAGGGGGAAAAGATAAAACATTCCCCATCTGAGACACTCCTGGGAGGTGCTCAAAGGTTTCAGGGTAAAAATTTAAGTGTTTACCCGCTAAAAAAAACCCAAAAGTGATCACCCCCAATTTAAAAAGAAAAAAAAACTTTTAAAAAAGAAACACTTTAAAAAAGACAAAACTGTTAAAATGAAATACTTAAAAAAGAAAAAACAAATTTAAATTGAAATAAAATGTTAAAAAGATCTCAATATGAGATATTATCCAAAAGAGCCATTTTATAAAAGTGCCCAAAAATGGCTTTAAAAAACCGCCGGCGTAAAAAAAGGAGTAAAAAATAACCCCCGCACTATCGCGTAATAAAAAACGTAAGTCACCTTTAAAATCAAGACCCAGACGGATGGGGGCTAGTTTGCACACTCCCCCAAAATGTAAAGCCCACAAAGGGGGAATCACAAAACTCACACACTGGAGGTGGATCCCCCTCTTAGAAAAAAAACTGGGGGTAAATGCAGTATGCCCGCCGGAGTCTCGTCACGATGACCTCCTCTTTCTGACTTTCGTATAGAAGAGGCCATCGCGACACCCCCGTCCCGAGGACCGCAGCTGTTCTGGCAGGGTCGGCCCACTGCTCGTCCCGGGTGCGAAAGGGCTCCCGCCAAACATAACCCTTTGATCAAAAAACTTGACACCCAAACTCGCCTCCGGGGGATACGTGCTGCCTCTTGGCCGCCTGGTCCGCCAGTTCATTTCCTGGAAGCCAGCGGACCGGAATCCAGAAAAAGGCAGCCGGGTGCTTCGACCGGGGTGCTTAATAAAATCAATTTTTAAAATTTGTTGGGAAATCATCTGCACGAGGGGACCACGAGTAGAGAGGGGACAATGCCACATGCACTCTGGGAACCCGTCAGATGAGAACAGAACGGTGCCTTACGTACCAAACACGGATTAAAAATGGGATAAATTCAGCCATAAAAAACACTGGATTCCCGGGGAAAACCCAAATTTTAAAAAATTTTTCCCCCCCAAAAACAAATGGATCCAGGGAAAGCCCCCCCCTTGGAGCCATCCGTTAGAGGGCCTCAAACCCCTAAAAAGCGATGGAGGGGTCATTAAATGCCCTCTATTATAATCGGCGGGGTGGTCTTTTTTAGGGAATTTGGGAAGATCAAAATGGATTGAGGTAGGCAAATTTCCAGGGGAAACCGACCGGGGTTTATGTGGGGATACCCTTTTTGGCGGACTATCCACACGTTCGAATACCGTTTAGCATCTGACCCCAAAAGGGCCGTACTCGCCTTTTGGGTTTTTCTACAAGCCCCGGTGGGGGGTGAAACACAGGTCGGGGGGCAAATGCTCCGGCATGCAGTGAAGTTTAAAACGTAAGATGCCAGAAATAGGACCGCCGGTAAGAGAGGGGGGCTCACCGGCGTCGGAAAGATGCTGACGATGGACTGGTAGAAATGCACCATACCCAGTGTATCCGCATGGTGGACACTATCCAGCATCTTCACGCCAAGGTCTCCTGAGATACCAAAAAAACGCCGTAATCTAGTTTCGATTTTTACCAAGGCCCTTAAAAGGGCGCATAAAGGGTTTCCCTATCACCCCCCCGGACCGACCGCAACCCACTTAAAAGCGGGTTTGAGTGCTTTTAGCACCTCGCTTTCAGGTCTTTGATGGGGGGAAATCCGGTTAATTTAAAATCAAAAAAGCCCCCAGAAACTTTAGGGTCTCCGGAAGGTTTAAAAACAACGGGATTCATTAAAATCTGGGGATTGTTTTATTCCACGTAATCTAGGAAGTGGACGCCGTCGTTTTGGGCGAAGAGAAGCGAAACCCATTACGCGAGCCACGACCATAGATTGTTGACGAGAGTTTTACTGCGTTACCCTGGGGAGACCGATAACTACAATAAATTGCGTATTTTCACCACAAAGAGGCAGAAGGACAGGAAGGTGTACGTTGTCCACAATGCCTTTTTAAAAGGCGAAAAACGCACAGCTTAAAATACCCCCTGGGGACCCCTTTTCTTGAAAAATCTGGAAAGGGTGTTTTTTAACCTTACCCGGAAGTGTTTCTGACATAAATTAGCTATAAAAACAGGGGGGTTTTCCCACGGAACCCCCAGTTAAAAAGGGTTTTTTTTTAAAATCCCGTCCGCCATGTGGTATGCCGTTTTTCCCAAGTAAAAGAAAACTGCCAAAAAGAGTGTTTAGGGAAAAAAAGGGTCACGAACTGCCGTCTCGGAGGACGAGAGATCCCCCGTAGATCGGTTGCGGAAAAAAACCACATTAAATTTTTTGATAGTAGATTGCGGGATTCAAAAACCATATTAATCGTTTTTTTATCTTTTTTTCCAATTTTTTTGCTACAAAAATATTAAGGTATGGTCTATACTATTTGGTTCTAATTTTTCCTTGCCATTTTATAAGGGGGATAATTTTGCTTCCCTCCACAGTTTTGGGGAACTGACGAATTCCCAAACATATTGTAAGGTCCAACGACATGTCGTCCGCAGGGGTAACTGGCGCAACATTTCAATAATTAATGTCGTCGGGGCCCAGGAGCTTGCTACCCGCCTGGGACATGGCATAGGTCATTTCATCTAAAAAAAAGGGGGTTTATCCCCCCCCTGACTCTGACCAAAGTCAATAGATGGCGCTCTATGTTCCGCTTAGCGCTGCAAATATTTGGTAGCTTGCAGTGAGATAGGCGGTAAACATAGACCCCAATACATTGGGACCCCACGGGGGAGGAGAAAAGGGTCCCATTTGACATGGGGGCAGGTATGTTATTGTTGGTTATTTTTGCTATTTAAAATTTGAAAATTGCCCAAACCCTTTTGTTGTGGAGTGGAAATTGTGGGGTTGTTATAAACGTCCCCAAGACTTTTTCTGCTTTACGAATGATAGGCGAGCTCGACACGCTAACCCGGAAGGATTCTAATTTTAAAAGGTAGGACCCCGATGGAAGAGGTAATGCTCTTCGACGGTCAAAATGGCCAATATTAAATCCTCGTTCCACCAGGGAAAGGATGGTGGCGGGGGTTTGGCGAGGATTTGGGATAGATTCCCTCCCCGCCTGATGACCGTCGAAGTAAAAGGGGCCAAATATTAACATCGACGTCCGGAGAAAGGGGTTGTAAAAAATACGGCGAGCTCGCGAAATTTATCCCAGTCACCGTTTAAGCACCATTGTGGTGCAGTGCTATCCCGGGGGGTCTTAAATTTAGCGAAAGCAGAAGGGAAAAAGTGATCGCTGCCAATAGATCCGAGGGGACCTCCCAAAGGAAGGGGGCACGACCCCCGGGGGTCTAAGTTGGGTCGATGCAGAGGATACACCATTAAAGGTGGAAAAGTGTGTCTGGGTCCCGGTTTTCTTAACACCGGGTTTCCCGAGAAAGAAATCCTTCCATCCCCCCGGGGCGTCTGTATAATTAAAACCCCCCACACCGGTTTGTGTGCGTTAAAGTCCCCCGATAATATAGGGGACGGGGAAGTTTTTAAAGGGGCCTCTAGGCTCCCCTTTGAAACCGTTCACCGGTGGGGGGAGTGCAGCAACATTACTTCTATAGGGGGGGAGACTTGACAGCGAACGGAATCAGAACAATATTTTAGACTTATTTTATATATTCTACGTGCAAGTTAGCCACACCTCCCCAGCCCCATCGAAAAATGGCTTGTTACCTAAACATCGTACCACGAAGCATCGGGCTGTCGTTTTGGGGGGAAGTGGGTCTCCGGGAACACAATTTGGAAGGGTGAGGGGAAAAATTATTAGTTTTAAATTTTACTCACGAGCATAAAAAAACCCCCACAATTCCATTGTGTAGCGACATAATTATTAGTATGAAAATTTTAAATTTCTGCAACCATTTCATATCCTTTAAGAATAAAAAATTTTTTTGGGCCCTTTTTTTGGCCCCCTTGCCTTTCCCAGTCTTCCTTACCTCCGCTTCAGGGAGGTTCGGCTTATTTTGGAAGACTGGTTTCCCGATCCCTTTTTCGAAGGTTTAAAGGGCCCTTTGACGCTTTTTTTAAAAAAAAATTTTTGGCGGTTTCCCCCTGTCCTTCTTTAAAGGACCAGTGGGACTCGCCTTAGCGGCCCCACTGTTCCGCAACTCGTCCCCACCTCCGGAAAACCCAGAGGTGGGTTTTTGAAGGCCAAAAACGGCCCCCCTTTTTTTAATGCCCCCAGGCGGGGCCCGGGGGGGGTTTCCCCAGGCGGGGTGGGGGGGGTTCCCGAGGCGGGCTCGGGGGGGTTCCCGAGGTGGGTCGGGGGGGTTCCCGAGGAGGCTCCTGGGGGTATAGGGGGGGGGAGACGATCGTTGGGGGCGGGTTTTGGGCCCCCTTTTAAAATTTAGGCGCCCCAAATTGGCGCGGATCAAAATAAAAGTCCGAGAAGAGACCAATGCTGGGCGCGTTGGCTCCTTACAAATTAACTGCGCAATGGGTTGGGGGCATTTATTTTTTTTACTGACAATCGGGGTTATGAAGTTTTTAAATACCGGAGTTGAATATACGTATTCCCCTTTCGTGTGGGCATATGAGATCTTTTTTCGGGTTGTATCTCCCGGACTTTTTCTTACCTTCCATTTTGGCAGGCCCCAGCCAGGCGGAAAGAGGACCCTTCAGTTGGCAGTATTTAGGGGACTCGCATGGTGTTTGTGAGCTTGTCCACAATCCGCGGTTTGGGTTACCCGGCATCGCGCTTGTATGCCCCAAATTCCTGGGACTGAAAACAAAACGGGCCCAGGGTTTGGGACATACGGGGGGCCCTGAGCCGGGGAAACCTGCCGGACCTCCTTGGAAGGGTAGGGTCGCAAATGTGAGGGTATACGATCCCTCTTCTTTTCTTGTCCCTTCTTTTTGGTAATAATGGTAACCTCGGTGACTGCTGAGGGGGAAAACTCCTCACAGATATCCTCAAAGCCTACGCATCGAGGTCATAAAATGACCTCCCTTTCAAACATTGAGGAACCTGTGAGGTTCCACCTTTACCCGGGATATGAGGTATTTCTCAAATTATTTTTGAGATTCCATTTTTTTTAGGATGAAAATTTTTTTATTGTTTTTATCATTATAGTGCCATCACACAGTTTTCTTATTGATACGTCAGACTGTGCTGCCCATTTATCCTCTTTCGGGATAAATGGGTTTCTCGCTTAAGACTTTCGTTTTTCCCCCAATCGAGAATTACCAGGAAAAGGGGGTGGGGGCCCCACAACTTCCTGGACTTTTTTGTTAAAAGGCTGGGGGGTTACCCGTTTCCGGCTCTTATCATTAATCGGCCCCGTGAGCGGCGGGCGTGAGTTGCAGCGGGGTTGGGAGACGTTGCTGGGGACATGAGGTGGGCAACGGGGACAATGGGTGGCCTGTTTTTTGGGGGCATCCTCCCAAAACTCGGTCGTGACCAGGGGGATCCAAGTTGGTTCTCACATAGGCCCCGTTAACCCTCCTGGCGGGAAACCCCCACACGACGCTAGCATGGGCAACCTTCGCGTGGGCTCGCCGGAAGAGGTCATCCAGCAAGGGGTGCAAAAGTGCCAATTTTACGTCCGGGCCCTTTGTGGGAAACAAACCCGGCTTTTCTCGAGGTAGGGACCCGGTTATTGTCATCCCTAAGGGCCCTTACCCAAGAATTCAACCGGCGCATTTCTTGGGAGTCAAGCAGTGGTATCCCAAAAATAAACAAGAATAGCCGGTTGTTGCCAAGGTCCCTCAACGGAAAGGCCAAAGGCCTTGTGCAGGATGAACGGTGGGGGGGAAAGGAAGAAAAAGGGAAGGATAGATAAAGCGAAGGGGGAAGAGTGAAAAAAAAAGGGGGAAAGTTAAAAGGGGAAAAAGAAAAAGATGTGAAAGGAAAAATTAGGGTGGTTTGTCCCAACGAGGGACGTCCTGCACAGAACCTCCCTTTTTTTTCGTTTTTACGACAGCAGGGGTTACTGCGGGACTATTTTTAAAAACCCCGTCCCGCAGGGGGGGGAAAAAAACTATAAAAACAGGGGGGTTCCCACGGAACCCCCCGTTAAAAAGGGTTTTTAAAATGCCGTCCGCCATGTGGGATCGTACGCTTTCTCCAAGGGCAAAGAAAAAGCCAAAAGTGCTGTTTATGGAGAAAGGCGTCACGAACGCCCTCTCGAGACGGACAGATGATCCCCCCTAGATCGGTTTTTCGGCGAAAACCCCATTGATATTTGAAGTAGATTGCGGGGTTTTAAATACCATATTAATGTTTTTATCATTTTTTTCCCAAAATTTTTCATACACAAAGTTTAAGGCTACGGTTTAATAGTTGGTTCTAATTTTTTCCTTCCACTTTTTTATAGAGGGTAAATTTTTGCTTGCCTCCCGTGTTGGAACTGACGAGATTCCCAAAAACTATTGTAGAGGTCCACAGATATGCCGTCCGCAGGGGGTTGGGGCAACATTTCATAATTAATGTCGTCGGGCCAGGACTGTGACCCGCCGGGATGGCATAGGTAGTTCATTAAAGTAAAGGGGGGGTAATCTCCCCCCACCGACCAAAGTCAAAAGAATGGCGCTCTATGTTCCGTTATCGCTGCAAAACATTTGAGGGTTTGGGGCTGATTGGCGGTGAACATAGGCCCAATACATTGGCGACCTCCAAGGGGAGGAGACAAGGTACCATTTACATGAGGGCAGGTATGTTATTGATGGGATTTTTTACTACGAATTTTGAATATTGTCCCCAAAACCCTTGTTGTGGGGGGTGGAAAAATTTTAAGGGGGAAAAATTTAAAAAGTCTCCGACCTTTCTCTTTTACGAATGATCGGCGGCCGGCACGCTTTTAAACGGAATGATTTCTAGATTATCCCGGGGAGGACCCGTGGAAAGGGGGCGTAATGCTCTTCGACGGTCAGAAATAGCCAAAAATACATCCCCGTTCCCCCAGGGGAAAAGGATGGTGGCGCGGATTTTTCGAGGATTTTTGGGATAGATTCCCTCGCCGCCCGATGCCCCTCGAAGTAAAATGGGAAAAATTAAAAACGACCCGAGGGGAAAAAAGGGGTTTTAAAAATACGGCGACTGCGAAATTTATCCAGTCAGCAGTTTTTTAAACACCCCTTGTGGTGACGGCTATACCCGGGGGGTCTTCAATTAGCAAGGAATGGGAAAGTGATCGTCCACATAAATCCGAGTGGACCTCCCAAAGGAAGTTGGGCAGCGATCCCGGGGTACAAAGTTTTGGGCATGGGAAAGTAACTTTAAAAGGGGGAAAAGTTTGTCTGGGTCCCGGGGGTTTATTAACACCAGGTTTCCCGAGACAAGAATTTTCCTTACCATCCTCCCGCGGGGTTGTTAATTAGACCCCCCAAGGTTGTGTGCGTTAAAGTCCCCCCAAAATTATTATAGGGGGGGGGAAGTTGTTTAAAAAGGGGGCCTCTAGGTCCTCTTTGAAAACGTTCACTGGTGGGGGTAATGCAGCTACGTTATTCTATAGGAAGGGAGCTTAAGCAATCACTTGGAGTCAAAAAATATTTATAGATTATTTATTAAAATTTCTCGTGCAAGTATGCCACCCTCCGCTAGCCCGATCGAAGAAGGCTTGTCGGGACGATAACATCGACCCACGAAACTCGGCTGTAAGTTGGGCGGGAAATGGGTCTCCTGCAAACCAAAATGAAGGATGCGGGGAAAAAATTTCATTTAATTTCCTCTACAAGCATAAAAACCCCTACAATTCCATTGTGTAGCGACATTGGGACAATTTAAAATTTATTTATCCACGCAATCCAGTCACAATTTTAGTAATAAAAATTGGTTAGGACCTTTTTTTTTGGTCCTTGGCCTTAAGTCTCTCCGGACCTCTCGTTTTTAAGAGGGTTTTGTTTCTCCGGAAGAACTTTGGGGGTTTATTCAAGCGCGAAGGCTTTTTTTACAGCCTTTGGGGACTTTTTTTCTTCTTTTGTGTCGGGGACACCTCTCTGGGCTTTCTCCAGGCACCAGCAGGATTGCCTTTGCGGGGACACCCGTTTTTTTTGCCACCCCCCTCCAAATCCCGGGGACCCAAAGACCAGAGGGCAACCAACCAAAGGCCGCAAGTTCTTTCTTTCCCCCGGGGGTGGTTCGGGGTGGGTTTCCCGAGGTAGGTTCGGGGGGGGGTCCCCCAGGTGGGGTCGGGGGAGGGGCCCCGGGTGAGGGCGGGTGTGTTCCCCCCGGGGGCTCCTCGGGGGACGGGTGGGGGGCACCTATTTTTAGGTTTCGCCTTTTCTAGCAATTTAGGGGCCCCCTTTTTGGCGCGTTTTATTAGATTGTTTTGAGTAGAGACTAAAAGGGCCCGGTGTGTAACGGGTTTTCGAGATTTTAATGTGAATGACAGTTGGGCAGTTGATATTCTGGGCTGACAATTTTGGGTGTAGGAGGTTTGAAATACCGGGGCCTGACTAGATGTGTATTCCTTCGTGCCTGGGATATGAGATCTTCTTTTCGGTTGTATCTCCAGGACTTTTTCTTACCTTCCATTTCGGAAGGCCGAGACCGGCGGATGCGGCCCCTTTAGTTGACGCAGTGCTTAGGGGGACTCACTGGTGTTTCGTTGGGCCCCCTGTCCGCAAACCGCACAGGTTGGCTTGCCCCCGGCATGCAGCTTGTTGCCCAAATTTGGACTGAAACACCCGGGGGTTAGGGGCTTTTTCGGGCGGGCCCTGGCACGTGGAAACCTGCTTTGGACCCCCTTTGGAAAGGGTAGGGTTGCAAAAATAAGGATATACGTGTCGGTTTTTTCTTTGGGGCCCTTTTTTTTTTTTACAATGCGATACTTCGGGGACGTGCTGGGGGGAAAGTTCCCACAATATCCTCAATGCTCCGCAGGGCAGGTCATAGCAATGACCATCCCCTTCAAAAATGAGGAACCCCTGGGCCCACCCTTCCGGTATATGAGACGTATTTTCCCCCGGGATTTTAGGATTTCCATTTCTTTTTTAGGATGAATATTTTATTGTTTGTATCATTTTAGTGCCATCACGCAGTTTTTTATTGATACGTCAACTGTGCGCACCTTTATCACTCTTTCGAGGGGTAAATGGGCTTTTCTGCTTAAGACTTTCTTTTTTCCTCTACTCGGACATTACCAGGAAGCGGGGGTGGGGGCCCAACTTCTGGGCTTTTTCTGTTAAAAGGGGGTGGCGGCCTTACCCGTTTCCGTCTTTCATTTAAAAACGGCCCCCGTGGGGGCCCCGGGGAGGAGTTGCCAGCGGGGGTGTGGCAGTACCCTTGCTAGCGGCAGTGAGGGGGGTCGCGGTGACAATGGAGGGGCCATGCCTTTTTTTTGGGGAAACCTGCCAAAACTCGGGTCGTAGACCCAGGGTGACCAAATTGGTTCTACCACTGAGGGCCCCGTTAACCCCCCTGGCGGGGGAAACCCCCCACGACGCTAGAATGAAACCCTTTGCGTGGGGGTGCGCCCGAGAGGGTATCGCAGAATGGGGGGAGGAAAGTCCAATTTTACGTCCCGGGGCCTTTGTGAACGCAACCCGGGCTTTTCTCAAGGTTTGGGTCCCGTTTTGTCTCCCTAAGGCCCTTTTCCAAAATATTACAACCGGCGCACTTTCACTCAGGACTTAACAGTGGTATCCGATAAACATCAAAAAAAAGAGTGTTGATGCCCAAGGGATCAACGGTGGGACCAAAAATCTCTGTCAGGACTGGACGGGGGGAAGGGAAGAAGATGTAAGGAAAAATAGGAAACGAAGGGAAAGAAAAAAAAAAAATAAGGAGTGAAAGGGAAGGAAGAAAAAAGGGGGTGAAAGGGAAAAATTAAGGATAGGTTTTTTTTTTGCACGAGGACGTCCGCACAAAGCCCCCCCTTTTAGTGCCTCTTACGACAAGCAGGGGGGTATGCGGGTATTTTAAACCCCGTCCCCCCAGGGGGGGGTTTATTTTATCTTAAAAAACTCAATGACCAAATTATTTTTTTTTAGGGTTTAAATTAAAGTAGAGGTATAAACATTTCTACTTTACATAAGGGTATTAAAAAAAAATCCATTTAAAGAACAAAAACAAGCTGCTTGTCTCTGCTTTATTTCCCAAAAAATACCACAAAGTTAGCTTCTTCTTTTTTTCCTTTTGGTTCGTGATAGTTCTCTAATTTGAGAAAAAATAAAATCATTATTTTCATAAATTCCTTTTTTTGTACTTCCATTTGAAAATGGTGGGTTTAAAGACGGATTTCTGTATTTTACAACATTTTTTTTGATCTCATTTATGATAAATAATTTGTTGTTCTTACCTACAATTAAAACTCAAAAAAA
>JBCFYV010010166.1:0-15780 GCA_039000515.1 Timema cristinae | reverse complement strand
TTTGGGGGATGAGGACACGATTTGGAACAACTGTGACAAGTTCATGCTTAGGTGGACAAAGTGACAGTAACTGGCCGACCAATTGGGGCTCCAGTAACTGATCGATAGACCCGCCTCGGTGGCTGAGTTGGCTAACGCGCTAGTTGTGTTGAGCTCGACCGCCGAGGACGGGGATGGGAGGTTCGAATCTCGGTCGGTGAACTGGGTTTGTGGTTTTTCCTTAATTGTTTTCCACTCTCTCTACACGCAAATGCGGGTTCACTTCCTCTAATTTAACCTTCACAGTTCCCAATCTATTAGCGTAATTAGTACTTAAAGCGTATAAACCCGAACGGGTCAGTAAGACACGGTGCTAAATGATATAAAATAAAAAACTGATCGACAGCAGCACATCGACAGCACACTGGTTTAACTGAGTGGAAAAAGTGGTCGACAGACAAGTGACTGTCATGCAAAAGCAATGTTGGTCACATGGTCGATGTGAGTAGGAACAATGTGATAAACAATATGTCGACAAAAAGTATAAACATATTTGGAATGCTTGTTGGGTTAATTATCTGACCCTAGTATGACCTACTGGTCCACTAATTCATGATACGAGGACAAAGTGATATACACACGAGTAGTTGACCAATTTGGGTGCATAAAACTAATCAACAATAAAACTGGTCGATACGTTTGAACAAAGTGATCGACAGACAAGTAATCTACACGAAGGAGTACTTTGACTAAATTGTTGATAAGAGTAGGAACATGTGCTAGACGATCAAACTGATTGACAAAATATTAACAAACATTTGATAGACTCGTCTTGTCGAAAAAATACGTACATAGAACAACAAAGTGATAGACAGCCAACTGGTCGACAAAAAAAACAACTGGCGGACAAAGTTGAGATGGATCCATATAATAGTGGACCACAAGTTAATACATAGCGAATAAAGAACTCGCTAAGCCTAAAGCTAGGTGTTTTATTTTTGTATCCAGTGTTCTTTTTCCACTATATATTTAGTTACATTACAGTGAACGTCTGTCATCCGTTAATAATAACAATGTCAATCGATTAAAATAGTGCGCTTTACTTAACATTAAATAAACAAATGTGTCTTCTGTTTAATGTACAAATAAAAACAATTAAATGTTGTTAAAAATACACCAATCATATACATAATTATAAGGAAATTTAAATTTGTAAACAAAATTATTGTAAATAATAGCTGAATAAGGTTGTTTATGTTCTTAGAGATAATACAAGGATTCATACAATATTAAAGTTATTATTTTTATAACAATAAAATAATCAACGAAAATAATACACTATTCTCTAACCACATTCACTTCAAGTTGGATATTAACGTTGTTTCTACGGAATAAATATTACTTTATTTGGAAAAGTTCTCAAACTGGATTATTTCTTTAATTGAATGTATTTAGAATCTATGTTGCATTGTCACCTGGCGATTTTGAAAATTATATGCATGCATAATCTATTTGTGTGCTCCTTCCAGCAAATTTTTAAAACTGGATGTCTCTAGAAAACTATTTGCAAGGGGTCGTCGTCACCTCAATTCACTTGGCGCATATTTGAAAATTAAATGTCTTAAGATGTTATTTGCCGTTTATTTAAAGTCATTTAGCTTCATCTTCGAGGAATTATTCAGAAGGTGTGATATACATTAGAAGAGGGCTAATTTATTCCAAGAAGGCAATCACCCTCTCTACACTATACACTTATCGTTGTTCTTGTCCCTAATTTGAAGTGTCCTTTTCCCACTTTTTTGATATTATACTCTTTTAAAGGTATTTAGAGTAGTCCCCCCTCCAAATTATTTTGAAATCTTTGGATGTTCCTAGAACTATTTTGAGTAGCGTCCTTCGGAAAATTTTTTTTAAAAGTTTGACTACCTCCAGAAGCTATTTTAATAGTCCTCAACCAGTTTACTTTTTTAAATTTAGATCTCCTGAAAGCTATTTGAAGGGGTCTCCACACAAATATGTTTATAAATTCTGGTGCATCTTGAAGATATTTTGACTGCTCCTGGATTGAGTTTTTTTCGAAAATTGATGCTCTAGAAACTTTGTGGTGGTTTCTCTGGAAAACTTTTGGTAATTGAATGGTATATAGAAGTTATGTTGAGGTTTAATGCAAGATCTTTCAACTTCTTATTCGATTAGTTCAGAGGATTTAAATATATTTTAGGGGGGTGGGATTATATTCCAGCTGAGATTATTTTAGGGAACGAACCCCTGATTGCCCCCGCCCCTCGGTTCTACCACATAGATTGCAGTACTACACAAATTTTCTAAGATGTGTCCATTGCTTAAATAACATGCTGACCATCTCTCGGTGGAGACTTTATCACGGATCACCATAGACAAGACCTTTCTCTCCCATCTGAAAACGTGGGTACATCCATGATATTACTCTACATTTTAAAAGTACATTTTTAAAGGTCTGAATAAAAAGGCCCCATTTTCCCGTGTGATGTGTGCTCAATAAAGATGGGAAGGCAAGAAAAAGCAGTATGCATGGCCCTATACATTTACAAAAGGTGTTTCCCCCCCAGTGGGGGGAAACTTTATTTTTTGGGGTTGGGGTTGTTTAAAATTTTTTTTAAAAGGGAACTTTCCCCCATTATTAGGGATCCGAACTCAAACCCAAAATTTTGTGAAATTTAAACCCCTTTAGAATAAAATTTTGAAGGTCCTTGAAAAATTAATTTTTAAAAATTTGACCCCTTTCCCGAGATATTTGGTTTAACCCTCCCCTAAAACTTTTTTTGAGATTTGGATCCCCTAAACGCAAATTTAGTTTTCCTTACTAAATATTTAATTTAATTTTTCCAAAATAATTTAAAGGGGTTTTCCCCAGGGCAAAGTTTAAATGTGTAGACCAAAACTATTATGTTCCTCGCCTTTAAATTCTCAAATGATGCAAATTTTCAAGAACATTTCCGGAATTTTCCCAATTTTACTGGTGAGTGGCCCCCAAAAAACCCCCCCCCCCCCCCCCCCCCTTTAGCTCTATCTCTCACAATTTTATTAAAAAACCCTTAATTTACGTCCTAAAAAAAATTTCTTTTTTTATATACCCCCAATTAATTTAAGTAACATTGTTAAATCCTTATTGACAAAATATTCTTGATATTAGGGTAATAATCTGTTTTTCCCGCAGCATTGTGTTTTTTTAATCTCAAAAAAAGTTCAAGATACCATTTGAGCCCAAAAGTCCAAGCCATTTTTTCCCCCAGGAAAAAAAAAACCATGATAAACTACCACAAAAACAATGTATTTAAAAAAAACAAGTAAAATTTTAAACAATGTTATTTTTCATGTCGATTTTCCCAAGATCCCAATTTGGAACCGAATTATCAAATTTTTTTTTAAAAATATTTCAATTTTTTGAAAAATCACCCCTCACACTTTTTAAAAATTTTTTTGACCAAAAAAACCAAATACCTCTACTTGTTATTTGTGAGATAAATTAACCTTAGGGTTGCATTTAAATCAAAATTTTAGACCCATTTTGAAAAAAAAAATGCATTTAAAAACCCTTAATTGAAGGCTGGGGTTCCCAAAAATAAAACAAACGTGTTGAGATATTGCCTATAAAATAGATATCAATTTTAAAAAAAAAAACAATAAAACCGTATCCGTCCGGGCCAGGGACAGGTTGAAGATAGACTGGGGCAAACGAATTGTGAAAACTAGTTTTTTGAGTTTGATTTTATAAAAAAAGTAAAATTCATCAATATTTTAAAATTTTTTTTCCAGATTAAATACTTTATCTTGATAGGGTAAGTAAGAGGGGTTCCCCTGTATGTGTTTGGAAACTCTCAGCAACAAAAAACTGCTCACTGGGGCTCCCTGTAAATTTCATGCGTAGCTAACATTGTCCCACTCTTTTAACACCAACACTTGCTTAGTGAGTGGGACTGTCTTTAAAATCATTTTTTAAATTGTTAGTATTTTTTTAAATATTACAATTAGAACCTACTACATCAGCCTGTTTCCCTTTATCTTGGCCTAAAAAAAACCCTTTTGTTAAACCAGTGGGGTGCCTGACATTTCCATCAGGGGGGCCCCTAGGTTTTACCAAGTTCCTCCCATAATCGTCGATTTTTTTAAAAATAAAATTTCTCTAAAAGTATTTGGAGCTTCCCCCCCAAAAAAAAAAAGGAGCCTCTCTCCTTTATTGTGTTATCCTTAATGATTTTTTTAATTAATGCTTCTAGTTTTTAGGTTTCTTAATAAAAAATTTTAATTGTTTTTTTAAAAAGTTCAATGTGTTCTTTCCCACCAAATATTAATTTTTTACGAGTTGTTTTTAGGTAATGCATTGCTTACCTTCAATTGTCACAAAATAAACCAAAAGTAAATCAACCCATTTTTATTTTCCCTTTTTTAGTTTATATGACCTAACGTACATATTTGAGTGTTTATCTAAATTTAATTGTCTGTTTAGAAAAAGGGATTACATCAATAATTCGGGACCTAGGGGAAAACCGGGGTTATTTCAACCTTTCATTTTTTCTATGAAAATGGTGGAAAGGTTTCTTATTACTATATTTATATTTTGAAATGGGTTTTCACCAACGGGGAAGGATGTTCCCTTCGGGGAGTAAATCCTCCAATTCGTCTCTTCATCAAAAAAGTAGTGTCTACCGTTCCTGCAGTTGGTGTAAAATCTTCCTTTCTTGGGCACAAGCCCTAAAAACCTTAAATATATAAGATTGGTTAAAATAGAAAGTAGAATAATAGGAAAAAGTAACCCCTTTGTGTGGAGAAGCTGGGAAACTGTTACAAAAGAAAATTTAGTAGATTACACCAGTCGGGAAATTTAAAACCCTTTACCCCCGTCACTAACAAACCGAAAACAGTGAATTTATCGGCAGATACTGATTTGGGCTTTTTAAAACATAATCATAAAATTATAAATTTTATTATAAACAATTTATCACCCTTTTAAAATTTTTTTTATTAAGGACTATTTTAAAATTTAGGTAGCCAAAACACTCATTACAAAAAATTGCCATCATTTCGTTTGGAACCAATTTAAAAACGGGCCCCTTTATGTACCAGATGTAAATCTTTTTTTACAATTTTTTTATCAAATAAAATTTTGGCACATTTTTTTCTTTTTCGGAAATTTTTTTTGAAAAAAACAATAAAAAACGCCTGATATACTTTAAAAACACAAAAATACAAAAATTAGTTGTAATATTTTCAAACTATTACCTTTTAAGTGATTCAAATTTGTTTCCGGTTAATTATGATTCTTCTTTCTGGATTTCTCCATCTCTTTAAATCTCTGGATTGTTTTCTTCTTTTGAATACTTTACTTGAAAATGAACGAGGCTTAGACATTTTGTACACAGTAAAATTCACACAAAAGTTGATTAATATCAAGACCATAGTGGGGAAAATTTTATGAACAATATATATTGCTTTATTTATGGTTTTAAACAATACCAACTTTAATGTACAAATACAATTAGGAGGCTGTGTCCCATAAAAAGCACTTCAGAGAGCATCAGAGGTGTTTAATAATTGATTTTGTTGGCACGAACAACGTTGTAACTGACACTCTTATGAAAAGTGAACTTTAGTTGGTACAAGGTTGTAAGTAGCATGTAGAATACGGTGGTGGTGTTAATTTTGTCTTTTACTCAACAGAGTGAGTCACATTGTTGAAAAACAAAATCACGTTTTGTAGAACACCGTTGTAACTACGAACAACATGGCGGATCAGTCAACAGTTCTTTAACTAGTTCGGCTGAAAAGAAAGTTGAAAAAGGCAGAAGAAGAAAACTGAGCATTAGTAAAGTGGAAAGATAACAGGAGGAAAGCCTTAAGGAACAGGGGGAGCCCAATATTTCGAAGATGAATGTTCCTGTGCCTGGAAAATTACCTTCAAATAAGGTGAGTGCAAAGAACGTTGTAGCTGATTTTCTTACATTCAAGCCTGTACTTGTACTTCATCTATTATGTAGTTCTTCTTTAACACAATGTTGATAACTGTTTTTGACCCAGTATCATGAATTTTAGAATTCAGTGGGTTTTTTAGGCCAAATCTATTTGTAGTTCGTTCTTTATGTTATCTTTTGAATGCTAATTTGTCCTACTTAACCTAAATAATATATCTTTACATTGAAAGACAACACCTGTACATTTAAATAAAATCTGGGACCAGGTGTCTTTTTCAATTTAAGAATATTATATTTAACTATAATCTTAATTAATAAATATATAATAGCTTAGCTAGGTATTTAACCCATCATAAACAAGTAATGTTAGGTTTATTATCATCCTAACACCATAAGGACATTTATTTTCTTAGCACCACGTTTTATTATCTGTTCGGGTTATACGCCTAAGAAGACTATCACTAAGCCCAAATCATGCTTGCTCTTATGTTTTCACTAAATTCTCTAGTTTATATTTAATTTATTCACCTGTAAAATTTGATATTTTAAATGTGATTGTTGGTTTTTTAAACCGCAGGAAAGGATGTGCAAATGCCAATTCTCCTGTGATGCATTAAGTGCAGATGAGAAGAATATGCTCTTTAAGGACTACCAGGGCCTAAATTTATGACAATCAAACTAGTTTTTTTGGCACAGCGGGTGGCTTGGAGATACTTGAAGAAACAGCGACGCATACCCCAGAAGATATTTCTCGTCGTCAATTTTCATTTCAAGTTTATACTTCCTTTAAGTACAGGTAAGATTAGGGTTGCCAGAAAACTCTCTGCGATGCTTTGTGTGTGACACCTCGCCGACTACAGATTCTCCAAGGAAAATGAAGCACAACAGACCATTTGGAGGACAAGAGGGGAAAACATAGCAATAGAGTAAACAAGATATCAGATGAAGTTACTACAAAAATAAAAGAGCACATAGATTCATTTCCTAAAAAAGAAAGTCACTATTCAAGGCACAAAACTTCAAACTGCTTCTTAAGTGCCAATTTGAATGTGCGAAAATGTACAACCTATTTGTTAAACAATACCCACATCTTGATGTCAGTGAGTGGTTTTACAGAGACATATTTCGAAGGGATTACAAACTGAAGTTTTGGTTTTTCCGCGATCTGACTCATGCAACTATTGCGACAAGTTGTATATAAAGATGCTATCCGCTTCTTCTGATGAAGAAACAATCGTATGGAAATAAAAAAGTAGGATTCACCATATGAGGGCTGACGCTGCATATAAAAAGTTGGCTCAGGATACAGAGAGGGCGTCAACGACACACAATCTTGGTGATCTGCATTGACCTTCAGCAAGTGTTGTTTTGTCCACAACTCTTTCATTCATCAGTGTTCTACGAGAGACAGTATTCCTGTTACAATTTAGCTATACACGACACGGCAAAAACAGAGCTTTTATGTGCTTTGGCATGGAGTCTGTAGCCCAAAAAAGGGGCGGCTTAAGCACGTCTTGCATTTTCGGTTATATAAACCAGCATTTTAACCGCTTGGAGACTGGTCAGACCAAGCAGCTTAATCATTCTGACCGGTGCGTCCCGGGCAGAATAACAACTGGCGCATGATTGCTCTGCTTCAATACTTGGGTCACTAGAGAGTTCTTCACATCATTGAACAAGTTCCTCGTCATGGACATAGTTCCTTCCATGTGACAGAGACTTTGCTCTCATTGAGAGAAATAAGAAAAACTTTCCAGTGTATCTTCCAACAGATTTGGGTGCAAGTAATCGCCACTTTAAAAAAAACTACTGGACATCCTTTTCAGGGTGGGTGATGGACAGTGATGATTTCAAGGATTTGACAGTGGTCGATGGTAGCCTTAACAAGAAGGATTTCAAAATAACTGACTACCATTGGCTTTAGATGACCCTTCAACCCTTCGAGGCAGAACAGTCACAACATTCTCCAGCCCTTTCAATATTTTTGTATGGCTAAGAAGAGGAGGGGGAAAAACTCGGGATACCTAGCACCTTTGAATGTCGAGAGGGTTCCCCGCCTATACATTGAGTATTTTTTCAGTAAAAAAAGAGAAGAAGGACGACCTCCTGAAAATGATGAGTACCAGCCTAATGAGTGTAGATCTTTCTATCAAGATCTAAAAACCCAAATAGGGGTCCCTCACTCACGTGACAAGAAGTGTTGGTTATATTAAACCTATTATAGGACCAATTTAGTGCATTTTACTACAAGACCATGCAAGATTTTTTTTATATATAAGACAAAAATTTTTTCAAAAACTCATAAAAAATAAGTTCTTAAAATATTTTTTTAGAAGCGAAACACTTGATTTTTTGTATCCCAATTTTGTACCTAATAAATTACTGTTATACTATGTTTTTCCCCCTTACCTCTAGTCTACTCTTATGCTTAAGAGAAAAACTTTGTAACGTTTCACTTAAAACCCTTGTTCCAGGGAAAAAAAGAAAGTTTTTCAATTATTATTTTTTCGAATTTTTTTTTTTTTTGGAAAATTTTTATGCGTGAAATATTGAAAGATGTTAGTGTAATGCAAAATCGAGAGCCCTTTTTATTTAATAGAAATAAGACTTTGAATTAAATTATGTCATTTTCCAAAATTTTTTTTTGGGGGTTAAAACGTTGTTCGTCCCAACGACTCAATTAAAATTTTTTTCTAGCCTTCGGTATGGTGTTAATTTGACATAAAAAATGCTTCGAGGCTTCTAGGCGGTCGGCCCGGTTTTCTTTATTCATTTCTTGAAAATCCGTAGTTTCGGGAAATTTTTCCTATCCATTTTTTTAAAAATGATAGTAACGTTGTATAAAATACAAATAAACCGTTATTTATTGCTAAAAAGGGATTAAATTTAATTTCAAAATAAAAAAGTAGTTTTCTTTGGGAAAATTTATTTGTAAAAAAATGAGAAAGTCTGCCCCGTTTCAGTTTAATTATTATAAAATAAAAATTTAATTTGTTAGAAATTGGGGTAAGACCATGTTAAAATATTTTTTACCATATAGTGCTTTAAAAAACCGTACATCCAAAAAAAAAAAAAGGCTTTTGCTTGTTTACTTAATACTTGGATCAATTAGTATTTTTTAAGTTAAAATTTAAAAGTTTTTATAAATTTTTAAAAAAAAAATACATAACAATTTTGCTCTATTATTATTTATTTAAATTTTTTTATTCTTTTAAAAAAGGCCCCACAACCATAAAAATAATAAAAAAAAAATATCATCTTGCACAGCCTTAAGGGGGTGCCCCGGCTTTGGAGACACTACTCGGCGGGTTGTCCACTAATTGACCTCATTGCGAAAATGCTAATAATGGTACACTACCTTTTTAAGGAAAAAAGGGCCCCCAAAAACTAAAATTATCAAATTATTCATTACCAAATGCTTTTTGACCCCCCCCCCCCCCCCCCCAAAGATCCCTCCGTTAAAACATTTCCACCCCAAACTCCCCCCCATGCTACGTTGGGATTTTCAAGATGATGGCAAGGGGGGGGGGCCCTAATTGGGATTTCCGTGGGGGGTAATTGCACTTCCTTCCTCGGGGAGATCCTTGTCCTCGCAACAACTGCCAGGTTGAATGGTCTGGTGCTCAAAAGAAAACTAAAACCCGACAAAATTTTATATGTTCATCACGCACGCATATTTTGGAAGGAAAATTTGACTCAACTTTGACCCTTTTTTTGATCCAGAAAATTTTATTTAAAGTATTTTTCCTTTTCTTTTTTATTTTGCATAAAAGGGTCCGGGACACCTTTCCTTAAAGCTTGTAGCTTTTTTGGCCAGTCATGACCAGGAGGATTAAGTGTGCTTATTTTTGGTCACGATCACTGACCGGGAGGTTTAAAGTCGATCTTATTTTTGGGTACGATCACTGACCAGGGGGATTAAGTCGTATTTAGTTGGGCACGATCACTGACCAGGAGGATTAGCGTCGTATCTTTTTGGCCACGACACTACCAGGAGGATTAGCTTTGTATCTTATTTGGGGGTCCGATCACTGCCGGGGGATTAACGTCGTATCTTATTTTGGTTTAAAATCATGCCAGGGGTTTAAACGTGTTCTTATTGGGGTCACGATCCCCGACCGGGAGGATTATAACATTTAAAAGACCTGGGGGTTTTTATAAATTAAAATGTCCCACCAATTTTTTGGTTGGGCTTAGTTAGGTTGGGCTGGTTGGGTTGAACTATCTTATTATTTTGTTGTGTGCTATATTCCATCACTTGCTTTTTATTCTTAATTGTAAAAAATATTTACTACCTTCCAAAATTGTCCCACAACTTCAGGCAGAATTAGAAACCCCAAATACTCTTGATTACTTTTCCCAAAAAGAAACTCTTAACCTAACTAAAAAGTGCAAGGGATTAACGACCCTTCTTTAATGAAAGGTCATAAACATAGAAATGTAATACGCCCTTTTTTTTTACCCATCATGCCCATTTGGGTTTTTGCTAAAAATAGTTCCAAACTGTTTTTTTTTTTTTTTTACTTTTTTTAGTCTTTATTAGAAATTTTTCCTGTTTAAGATCTTTTTTTAAAAGCCTTTTGTTACTTTTATAAAATCTTTTAATTTTTAAAAAAGAACGAGTTAGTTTTTTGGGTTAGGTTCATGCGTTGTTTTTGAAACCCCTAAGCCCCAAAAACAGGGGGATTCAATACTAAATAAAAACAAAACTACAGTTAAAAGAAAAAAAATTGAAAAATAGAGGAGGAGTAGAGTGAATACCCTATTTATTGCGAGTTAAAAATGCTGGATATTTAGCATGTCCCCGCGCACGAAAATCACTCTAGTGTACGGGAAACTACGGTCCACCTTCACAGGTTGCCAAACTAAAAATATAAAAAAAGGTTAAGGCTAATCCCTCGCCCTTTTCTAGACAAGGGTAGTATGGCGTAATTTTTAAATAAATAATTAAAAGTCTTCGAATCTTTTAGATTTAATTTATCCCCAAACTTTTTTAAAATAATAACATATTTTTTGGAAGCTTTAATAATTCTTTTTATATTATATATTAAAGTCGTGGTGAGCAAGCATTCTCAAAAAAATATATCTACCCAATAAACCATTGTTCCATAAATATTTACTCTTTTCCTTCAAATCATTACTTTATTTTTAGTACCGTAAACATATTATGAAAATTAAATTTGAGCATAACATTAATTTATATGATCATACGTCTTAAACAGTAAATGATCTTCCTAACTAAACATTTTTGAACTTTTGCGAAAATGCCACAGTTACTAAAAGTTTAGTTCCATCAACAATCCCAAAAAGTCAATACCTTTTTAACTTTAACGCTAATAACCTACTAGCAAAACTCAAAAATAGCCTTCGCCTATGTCCTAAACAAGGATCATATATATTTAATATCGAGGATATTTCCTAACATTACCCCTTTAAGTTTTTTTTTTACTATTTTGGCCAAAATAGTTTAACAACACTATCCAAAAAATAACAATCGAGAAACTAGAAAAAAAAAATAAAAAGTTAGTTTAAAAAATTAATCTAGTGCAATCTCCATTCTACTAATATGAAAATCTCGCACCATTTTAAAACACTTTCCCACCTTAATGTTTACCAAAAACCAAAAAACCACATTTGCAATTGAGACGAAAAAAAGTTTAATTTTTAAAGGTTTGCTTTTAATATTATGGATAAAATTGAAAAGTTCTGATCTAAAACACTCTCAAAAAATTTTATATTTACTACACTCACTAACCAAAAAACTGAGAAAAAAATAAAGTTAACGGTTGATATAAGTTCGCGCATAATGCCTAATACAATAACAAAAAATGTCGACTTTACAATATCTCTTATAAAGTAAATCAAAAACGAAATTTAGCAAATACTTATAATTAAAATTTTAAAAAAGATTAAAAAAAATTTTTGACAGTTCCCCTAAATTTTTCATTTAAAAACCCAAATTGGATTTTTTTCACATTAACTAATTCCTTCCCACCTTACCTACATTCCACCCCAATCCAAATCTCTTCCCTCTTTTTTTTCACACCACAACAAACACAAAACCCCCAAAAAAAAAAATTTATATTTTTCTTTTTTCAAAGCTGGCAGTTTTTCCCTCTTCTTCTGTTTTTGAAGTTGGGTGGATTGTCTGGTAGTGGGGGTGCCGGTCTCTATGGCGGATGCGGGAAATTGGTCATCTTTGGCAGTTTTTCGCTTGTGGGTTTTTGTAGTCGGTGTTTGTTGCGCGAGGTGCTCGGCAAGATTTGGGATTGGGTAAAATGATGTTTATACTTGATGCCCCCTTCTTGACTGGAGCAATAATTTTTAAAATTTTTAAACTCTGTAAAAAGTTTGGGGGATCCCTTTTGAGTTTTAAAATGGCTATCAAGACTTTTCTTTCCCTACGACAGCTGAGAAAGCATTTGGGAAAGATTTGGTATTTTTGGGTGTGGAAAGGCATATGATAGCGTGGATAGAACAAAGTTTGTAAAACAACGGAGGAGGCCGAAGGGGAAAGAAGAGTTTTAATGAGAGTGGGAAAGCATGTATGGGTAAAATAAATTATGTCAAACGGAGATGGGGGGGCAAATAAAAAATGGAGTAAAGCAGGGTATTAGCGCCCTTTACCATTACTATTTTGAATGAACAAAGGCGGGGAAAATCGGGAGGAAAGAATGAAAGCCATGAGTTTGTTATGATTGATGGTAAAGGGGAAAGGAAAAAAGGGGAATTATAGGGAAAAATTACAAGAACGAATGACGAAATGGGAAGTGAAAGAATGTGGAAAGAAACTTTGCATGGCAAAGTGTGTGTGTGGGGTGACAATAATAGGTAAGGTCTATAAAGCTATAAGGGGGATGGAGTAGAGTGAGAATAGTACAAAAGGGAAAATATTTGGGAAACATGATTTAGGTTAGGGTGGAATAGAGAGGATCTAAAGAGAAGAGTGAAGCTGGGGTAGTTGTGCTATAGGTGGTAAGAGACCCGATGGAGAAGAGAAGTGTCTGAAGTGCAAGGAAGTGTTAACGGGCAATTTTTTATCCATTGTGACATACGTAGTAAAACTGGACAATGAATGTTAGAGAAAAAAAGGGGAAAATGGAAACCATGGGGAATTAAATTTTGAGGAGCATTTGCTGCACGAGGAAAACAATATTAGGAATTAAGATTATCCAATACTGGTCTTCGAACCCCGACGATAGTCCCAAACTGGTCATCTAGAGAATACAAATCGGATAAGAATAACTAAAATCTACTTTGGAAATGGTTGTTTTCACCCAAATGCCGCAAGAACAGCTTCAGTCCTCGCCTGACATGGGAAAAAATTTAATCTTTTATTTACTAAAAGGTTTGGTTTTTTATCTTTAAATGTGATTTTACAATAATAAAAACTATTAGTTTTAAATATTCTGTGTTTAAAATTTAACCTAATTGGGGAAAAAATAAAAATTGTAATATGAATTTTTTAGTTTAAATATTTTAAAAACTTTTCGACGTATAAAAAAAATTAATAGTAGGTTAATGAATTTAGTCTATGACTGCTGGTAATGGGAAAAACAACCCACACTGCGGTAGAGGAATTCTACAAAACGAGTTTGGGAAAGCGGTGATTTTTAAAAACTTGAGCGAAAATTTATGAAATCTCGGTTCCCTCCCCACGATACGACAAGAAACTGAAAATTGGAGGGCAATTTGGAAAGTGTATGTTTTTTAAAATCAAAGGTATTCGACAAATTTACAATTTCGGTAAGCGTGTTTTTTTGAATCTTGAACCCTTACTTAGAATCTAAACGGTGATTTTTATCTAAAAGACTTATTTTGTGGGGGGGAAATTTAAATTTACATTCAAATTTTTGATAAAAAAACTATTCTTTTTTGAAAAATTCTCAATTACTGAAGAGAGAGAGAGTGTGGTGGTACTCGTGTATAATAGATAGAAAAAAATCATTATATATATTTATATATATTTGTGTGTGTTTGGTGTGTGTGTTGGTGTGTGTGTGTATTTGAACATTTGTTTGGTTTGTAAGAGGTATACCATTGTTTTTTTCACTGCATTTTAAAAATTGTTATGTTTTGTCTCATTTTTCCGTCTTCACAAGCCACTAATTTAAAAGTAGTGTTCCACAAGATAATTACACTCCCCATTTCACTAAAATATCGTATTTTTTCACAAGTTTTTAGTATGTATTTTTTTCTGTCACTGGGAAAAATGTGCACTGACTACCTCCTATAACACCTGGTGGTCCCGAGGGCATTTTAACGGGATTACCGACAATCCTGAGTAAAGTATCCCTCTAGACGCGTACCATAAAATTTAAAATTAAAAACTGACCACCTTTGGGATCGGTTTATAAGTTTTGGGTGGGAGAGGTTTTAAATAGGACCCAAAAATTTTTGGTTTGAAAATTTAGGAGCCATTGCTCTTTAATAACTACATAAAATACTAAATTTTATGTTTTCGAGTTAAGAAATTCCCAATGAAACATGTATTTAAAAAAAAAAATTCTAGTCAATTAAATTTTTTTTTTAACTTTTTCAGTTTAAACCAAGTATTTCTTAAAAATTCAAATTTGTTAGTTTTTTTTAGTTTTCCCCCAATTTAGCAACCCCCCTGGTTTTAAGAAAATTGGTTTTTCTAAATTGAACATGTTTATAAGATAAGTACATCCTTTTTATTGCTTGAAAAAGACGTCTTTGGTCACCCCCGTTTGAAAAAGATAAATAGAGTCCCCCGGTGATAAAAAATTTAAAAGTTATTTTTTATTTTTTGATTTTGACGTTCCATGGTTCCTAGTTTCGTCAAAATCAATAATTTGCCAAATTCTTTATTATATTGTTGGTTTATTTCTCTTTCGGTGCATTCAATAGAAAGTATACGTGTAGGAGGTCCTTGTAAGGATGATAACGAGACCAAGGGTCATCAGGGTTTCGTGTAACTCTTTTAGCAAGTGAGAGGGAGGAGCTCTCTCTATTTGGTTGATTCAATCATTCCTGTAGGTCTACACGAAACATGTCAACGTCATCAGGGGCGGATCCAGAAAATTTTCATAGGGGGGTCTGCTGATTAAAATAACATTACTACTACTAACTACAATACTACTACTACTACTACTACTACTAGTAAAAGTAAAAGTAATAGTAAAAATAAAAAATTAATAGTAAAATTAATAATAATAAAATATAAAACCTATACAAAACATTGTTCAAACGTACCTAATATTTTATAAAAGCATTAATTGCATTTTCCTCTTATTCTTTTGAGCAAATTTCTCCAAAACTTCATCAGATGAACTTCTATGCTTCGATGAATATTTAACATGGCCAAACCATTTAATCGTTCCTCATACATATTTGACCTTAAGTATGTCTTTCACCTTTTTTAGGGTAAAAATGATCTCTCACTAGTGCAAGTTAGTCACGGGAAGAACAGACAAAATGTGAGAATAACTTTAATTTTTGGGTAAAAACCATTTGAAGCTGCATTAAGCTGTCAACCGCACTAGATGGACACTCTGCCTTATATTTATGTTTCCAGCGTTGTTGCCACAAGTCAAATCTCTCCACAAAGTTCTGACGAAGTACCAGGAAGGTCATTAGCATATGTTTGAGCTGCCTTGTAATAAAATTTCATTGTCTTGGGTTGGTAAATGCTGGTATTAAACCGTATAATGTGGGTAATATTATCGTGTCCAGTTGATGAAAATCTAGTTGACAATTCAGAAATAAGATAGTCCACAAATGGCAGGTAAACATTAGTCTATAAAATTACTCAGGACTATATGCAGCAACATTTGCCATGAGTTTGTGTCCGAAAGGTCCTTGGTTAGTGTGTCATTTTTATGTTTTTTAC
>JBCFYV010010165.1:0-16317 GCA_039000515.1 Timema cristinae | reverse complement strand
TTTTTGGGCCGCTTGGGTTGTAAGTTTCTTCATATGACCCCATCTTATAACAAAGGGTATGCATTCACATATCTTATTTCATAACTATAATAATATTAGTCCTCTTCTTTTATTTTTAGAGCAGCAATTATCAAAAGAAAATTTATTTTTTGACTAACCACGTGTTTAAACGTAGGGCAATACGTAGTTTAAGTATACGGGGAGTATAAACTTATTTTATATTCAATATCTTGATATGTTCCAATGTTGCACCCAATTACAGAAATAGTGAACTTTTTTACTTGTAGGTGTTAAATTCAATCTGATTGACACGCTACATAGGTATTTAAAATTTACACTTATAGATGCGATCATATCAACAGAAAAACGCATTATCTAAATTATTTACTTTAACCGACATATCCCAACCGTTAATTTATAAATCTGAAAGGGGATACACCCAATTTTCTAATTTAAATTTAAAGGTCTGGGATTTTTGGACTAAAATGATTCTGTGCACAGCTGGATGTATGTACAGTACAAGGTAATTTACTTCCAAAATCTAGGTTTAATCCGCTGTTTTATTAAATAATGTAACTTATGATTGTGTGCACGCTGTATATGTGTGAAGTTATTTTAGTCTGGTTTTAATTGATGGTGTTTGGGATTCAAATTATCTAGGTGTACTGGGGAAGATTTTCCCTAAATGGTGTTTCACTCTTCCTTCTGCAAATGTTGATATGATGATTATGCTTTCCCTGATCTCCACGCATGAAAGTTATCGATAGTTAAGTGGGGAAAAAATGCTAGGGATTTATTATAACTTCCTGCTTGTCTAGAACTTCATAAAGTAAGATTGGGTATCAATTTTGTTAAACGACTACAATATGCATTTATATATATGTTTTTATGTATATATAAGCATATATGTTATATTTTACATATATACATATATATGCAACTACTGGGGTTGACCCCTCGCCACACCCCTCGGGCCGTGACGTGTTGTTATTGTAACATCGTGAACATATGTCCGTATTTGTGTATGAAGGGGGGATATCTGAGTATAGACAATTTTCTGTATGAAGGGATAGTACGTGTCCCTGAATGGATTCTCGAGAATTGAAAATTTGGGGTTTATCGATGATTGAGAGTGAATAAAAACACGGATATTTGATTAATTATCAGGAAGCCCTTCCAGCGCTGCAAATCTAAAACTGTCTATATTTCAAAAGTTCCTTCATATGAAATCGGCCTATACCCCTCCAGTCACCTTGGATATGTGATTGTCTCCCAAATAGCCTTGACGAGAACTTCGTGAGGGTTTGTAAACATCCCTGTTTTTTCGTGGTTGTGTAACAAAGCAAACGACTTAAATAGACCCGAAATCTTTACACTCGTTCAATATAATTTGTGATTTCATCCTTAAACATCAAGATGAGTTTTGACGATCTTGAAAACTGGTTTAATTTCGGTAAGTTTAAAAAGTTTTGTAATGGGTAACTATTTTACATGATAAAAAGTCTTTGGTGTACGAGGTATTTGCTCTTTACAGACTTCCAAAAAGACACAACACCGGCGCCTGCAGGAATATTCAAACGCGATCTCCATCAGATCTGTTGGGGCTTTTCACAGAGGAAGGGTTTTGGGCACGGCGGGTAATTTCCGGCTTTAAATTTGAGCATGATTGGTGTGTAGTTTTTCCCCCTGTGATAGTAATTAATATGTATTTATTTAATTTCAGATTTTTGGGACATTGCCCCATCGCCGCCGTCAGCCCAAAAAGATGGACGACGACGTGTTGGCCGAGCTCGAGCGGCTACCCCCGGAGATCCGGGATGGTGTGCAGGCGCCGCTAGGGGTCACGGCAGCCATCCCTCATGCCGATGTTTTGACCGAACTTGAGTTTACTAGATCAACTCTTAAGTGAGTATCGACTATACTTGTAAATAGAAGTTATTTGACTTCCTCGTACAGCTGTTCAGTTTAACCCAAAACAAAAAATATATTTTGTAGAGAGAGACAGAAAACAGTCATTTTTCCCTGTCATTAGAGACGGGGACGAGCGGGTATTTATGTCGTATTAAAAACTCTGACGTTAAAAGCACAGCTGAAAATGGGGTTTAACCTTTGTTAACGCGTATGTTTCGAACAATTGAGCCAGGGCCCCGCGTTCGATTCCGGGCATAGATAAAATGTTGGTTTGATAAATTAAAACCACTATTAACAAACCCAAAATTTCCCCAACAAAGTTAATTGTTTAAATAATTTAAAATTACATTAAACATCACAAAAAAAAATCAGCTTCATTAATTTGTAGGAGCACATTAAAAAAAAAAACCAAAATTTGCCCTGTTTTCAGTACTAGTGTCTGTATGTATGTATAGAAAGTGACTTGGCGTATTAATACATGAGATTTAATCTAGGAAGTTCTTCTAGCTGTCAGATATGTCCATTTCTTAGAAAATCAGTTCATGTATAATAAAACATTGATGAGATTAATTAAAACAAAACCTATCTGATTTGTGTTATAATTTAACTTCGGGGATTTCTTGAACTCGATGTGCTAGCTACTCATATTCAATACCCCACTAATTAACGTTTAAAAAAAAGAACTGTGTGTTAAATTCCCCCTTGTGAGTTATCTTTTCGCGTGGAAGGAGGGGTTCAATTCCGAACGGTTTAAAACCACTATTAACAAATCCAAATTCCCAACAATGTTAATTTATAAAATAATTTAAATTACATTAAACACTCACAAAAAAAAATCCGCTCTCATTAATTTGTAGGAGACATAAAAAAAAACAGAATGCCCTGTGTTCAGTACTAGTGTCTGTATGTATGCAAGTGCTTGGCGTATTAATACATGAGATTTAATCTAGGAAGTTCTTCTAGCTGTCAGATATGTATATACAAATTACACACATGATGGATTAATTAAAACAAAACCAAAATCTGATGTGTGTTATAATTTAACTTCAGGGATTTCCTTGAACTCGATGTGCTAGCTACTCATATTCAATACACACACTAATTAACGTTAAAAAAAAAGAACTGTGTGTTACATCCCCCTTGTAGAGTTATCTTCGCGTGGAAGGAGGGGTTAAAATTCCCGAAACGGTTTAAAACCACTATTAACAAATCTAAATTCCCAACAATTTTACATCAATAAAATAATTTAAATTTGTCACTAAACATCACAAAAAAAAAATAATCCCCTGTTTTCAGCACTAGTGTCTGTATGTATAGCAAGTGACTTGGCATATTAATACATGAGATTTAATCTAGGAAGTTCTTCTAGCTGTCGATAACACATGATGAGATTAATTAAAACGGTTTACGTAAAAAAAAACTAAAATAATGTGTTAACTACTTATACTAGGACAGCATCAATACACCACACCACACACACAAATTTAAACGTTTAAAAGAACTGTGTGTTACATCCACCTTGCAGAGTTATAAAACCCCAATCTCCTCAACAACTGCAGTCTGGTCTACTGTGCGATGTACACACTATTTGTCTGCGAGTAACATATATAGTAAATAGTGTAGGGTAAAATATGCGTTGCCATCTACTCAGGAAAATTGGTACTTGTGTTAACCCCCTACATATAAAATATATAAAAAAAAATTGTGCCCACTCCCACTATGGGGGTAGAATAATGAAAGGAAAGTTTACCCACAGTTGGGTGAAGAGAAAACGTTCAACACTCGTTGAATACCTGTCAAGGGTTGTCCTGGAATTTAATGCTCCAAACTATATTTTGTTGAATACTAAATTATCCACTTAAACCTAAAGCCAAAATTATAGGAAGTGTACATTACATTTGCATGGATGATGAAGGATCTATAATACTAAACCATTTTTAGCATGCGCTATTAGATTATGAATTGGGAAGACTGTAATTATAGTTTATTGCAAGACTTTTTTTTAACAACTTCATATACAGCCAGTCACATATTCTTACAATAATAAATTATTGAAAGTCCTAGGGTGTATTTATTACACACACAATTTTAGAGGGGGGGCCCCGGGTTCGATTCCTATTCATGTGTGTTTAACCTTTGTATTTATTACACACGTGTGTTATAGTTGAAATTGGATGGGAAAATGGCTGCCCCCCGAACCCATCGCTGCCGCAAACGCCTCAGCACGGTGTTCGAGCTCCGAGGGAGTCCCCGCAACCCATCGCTGGCCCGTCTTCGGCACCGAGTAGTGGCCGGTTAATCAGGTAGGAGGAGCGTTGCCTCAAGGCGTCCCTCTCCGAATCGTCGAAGAGAGAATTAGAAATTTGAGGCGTTTTTTTTATGTCGGTCGTGAATTGATCATACATTGGGACGCGGGGAGCGATCGTGACGCTAAACCTGGCTCGAGGAGCAAATCAATGCTTTGCTTGGACGTCTCCAGGATCATGGAGTTAGCGCCGAGGATCACGTAGGTCTACTATTGGTAAACACAGACTCCTCGTCAAAACCTGTGTTCGTTTCCTTTAGACGAGCAGAGCAGCTTGACGCGCGGCTGTGCTCTCTAATGTAGAAAGAGTGTTACAAAGCAATGATTCGTTCCTCCCCTTCACCCCCTCTGTATATAAGTTACACCACTTTAAAGACCCGCGCGGGAGGGGTAATCATAAATGTGATAACTCGCTCCCGCTACACGTATACCCGTAATAATAAAGGAATAATTACTATTCAAAATTGCGACACACTCTGCCTTGCCGGGGCATTGGTTGTCGCCAAGGCTATATGTGACGTTAAAAGAGAACCGGGATGTAGGGGACGTGACACCTATAAATACATAAAGGAGGGCCGCATATTCAAAAATAAAAAGCAAAAGATTTATGCCGTGATGCCCGTGTGAATCTTTTGAAAGGTGGGGGGACTCACCGAACTGAAACAATTTCAAACATACCTCACGAATAAAAAATCACCGTGTTCAGGGAACGTCGGGGGGGGACAGGTCCTATTTGAGGGGCCTACTCCTCCGAACATTCCTTAAGGGGCACCTTGATTTGTATTTTCACGACGACAAGCAAAACCATTTTGATGTTATTGCTCCTGACAGCCGGTTTAAGTGCGGGTACTTTTCCCGCGAGTGCGTGTGCCGTTCACTATAAGAACAAGCACAAATGCGAATCCGCGTGCAAAAGATGTACGCTAAACCGGTCTGCAGTGGAGGCCGATCTGTGACCTGTAAAGATTGGGGCGCCGGTTCTCAAATCAGCGTGTTTTGATAACCATAAACGTCCGGTTTTTGCAAAAGGTCGCCATGTCGGTCTGTGACGTAAAAAAAGGTTTGCGAGGTATGTGGACAATTTTTCAGTTTGGAAAAGTCAAACTATTCACACAGGTGTTATGAGACTTTTTGTAGAGTATGCGAGACCCATCCCCCTTTTGGGCATTTCTGTTTATATGAAGCGGGCCCCCAGCCAACCCGTCGCTGGAAAGAGCAATTTCATGTTTGTATTTTACGATTTTGAATGCGGGACAAGAAAGCCTCTTCAGGTGCGGTCAACAGTACCTGCACGAACCAAACTTTTGTGTCGTGCAGGCATGTTGCAAGGCCTGTCTTCATATTAGATGCAAATGACAATCATTGCACGATTGCGGGGGTGATAGGACTCGCATATTCAAGGGTGATCCCACAATGGCCCAATTTTTCGGTTTTATAGAGCAAATTAAAGCTTCAAATTTAAAGACATACCCTCCTACCCCAAAAATGCCAAGGGCTATGACGGAAATTTTATTTTAAAATATATGATGGAGGTGAAAAAATGGACTCCAGGCTCATCATAAACGGTGGGAAAATCATGTCCATGCGTTAGGGCCCGCTCCACTTTATTGACTCGCTGAACTTTCTCCCCATGTCGTTGCCCAAGATCCCCAAAACGTTCGGCTTGGACGAGTCTTTGGCCAAGGGACATTTCCCCCATTTTTTCAACAAAAAGAAAACGCGGGGTTTTATAGGGGTCCCTTGCGCCAAAGGAGGCTACGGCGTCGGCGAGATGCGGTCGAGGGAAGGGAGCGCTTTGAGAAGTGGTATGACGCGTTGGTCAAAGAAAATTACGTCTTTGATTTTAACCGCGAGCTGGAAACTGTATTGCGTGAAAGACGTAGGATCCTGCGGAAGGCCTCCCAAAAGTTTAGAGACATGTCGTGGAGAAAAAAAAAGGGTGGATCCTTTCAGGAGGCGTTGTTACTATCGCTGGAGCGGCCATGTTGGTTTACCGCCAAAGCCATCTTAAGGAGAATCCCCGTCGGTATTGTCCCTAACGGTGGCTACCGGTGCGCGGACCAACAGTCGCACGTCCCCAGTACAATGGCTCTGCTGGGAGGCCATCAACGCGGTGTCTCTATCCTTCATGCGGGTACGGTCGCGAGGAATACGTGTTAGGGCGACGTGTAGACGGCGTTGTTAAGCTGGAGATACCACCACCGTCTTCAGTTCTGGGGCTGTTATTGGCACGGGTGTCGCTCTGTTTATCCGGACAGGACCCCCCCCGTCAAAAACGCCGCCACGAGAACATGGGACGCGCTATGAAGCGCCCATGGCCTGCGTGGAAAAGTTTAAGAAGCCGGTTACACGGTCGTAGAGATGTTTGGGGGTGTACTTTTAACGCGATGAAAGCACAGACAAGGACTTGCAACGATTTGTACTCCCGGGACGAGGTGTATACAAAAGGGGCCCTCAGCCCCCGGGATGCATTTTTTGGCGGGCGTCAAATTGTATCAAACTCTTCCACGAAGCTGACCTTTCTTGTGGAGAGAAGATAGGTACTTGGATGTGTGTTCGTTGTATCCGTACGTTTGCAAGTACAAAAAATACCAGTCGGCCACCCCAAAATTCACTTGGAGCCCAAAATTTGTCCCGCTATAGATCGAGTAGAAGGCATGGGCCAAGTTACAGTGACGCCTCGCGGGATTTATTCCTGCCCCTATTACCCACACGGATGCACGACAAGTTGATGTTTTATCTTGTGCAGGAAATGCGGGGAGGAGAAAACCAAGACGCGGTTTTCGGCCCCAACGACAAAAAAAATCGCTGGTTGACAGGCGTTGGGTGATTGACGAGATCCGAAAAGCCGTTGAGGAAAGGCTACACGTTGAAGCAGTGCCGAAGTGTGGGAGTACGATGTATCGTTTACGACCGTCAGACACGTTCTGGGGGCCTGTTTCACGGCTACATCGATACTTTTTTGAAAATTAAACAAGAAGCCAGCGGATGGCCAGAGTGGTGCACCTCACGAGAGGAAAGTTAGCTTACATTCAAAAAATTTTGAGGAAAGGGAAGGGGTAAAACTCGATTTCGATTCTGTGTGTAAAACCAGGTCTCCGCACACTGGCTAAACTCTTTTTAAATTCGTTATGGGGAAAGTTTGGGCAAAAGACCCGATTTACCACACGTAGCCCTTGTCAACGACTATCAGGCGGGCCACAAGTACCCGGGCGGATCCGTAATCACCGTGGACAGCGTCTAGTGTTAATGATGAGGTCATGTTCCTCAATTACAAGGATGCGCGTGAGGCGTTGCGCCCTAACCCTAACACGAGTGTGGCGGTGGCGTGCTACACGACTGCTATGATAGGTTGCACTTTATACGGCCCTCCTTGAACAATTGGGGGACCGCGTTTTGTATCACGACACGGATAGCGTTTGTTCACGAACGCCCGGCGATCAGAGTCCCGACGGAGACTTTTTAGGTGACCCCACTGACGAACTTCAGGATTACGGCCGGGAAGCTACATCGACGCCTTTGTATTGGTGGTCCCAAGAATTCGCGTACCGGATTTGTGTCGGTGGCGATCCCGCCAAACAAAAAAGGTGTGCAAGGTTCGCGGGATCACATAAAAATACGGCAACCCGGGAAAGACGTTAATTTTGACGTTCTGAAAGCGATGGTCAACGAACAGGCCCGGAACGGTACATACAGATACCGCACAAAATTATAAGAAAAGGTCTTGCGACTGTATGTACCGTTTCGCAGAGTAGGTTTACCCGGGCCCGGGGTACACAAACGCCCGGGTAACGATGATTATAATTACGTTGCCGTTTGGGTTATCAAAGTCCTTGCAAACGCGCTCGCCACGATTTTAAAAGGTGATTATTTAGACGGGCCGAATAATCACCTTTTACTTTCTTTCACTTAGACAGTTCCACCGACATACCCTTTTTCAAAGATTTTTTTTTCATATTTTTTTTCTGCATGAAACAAGCATATTTTTTTATTATTTTTTATGCACCGGGTTACTTTTTTTATATTTTTTTATTTGCCAGTGCAATCCTCCGCCTACCTGATTTATTTATTTGTATATATATTTATTTAGTACCGAGGCACTATTCCCTCATATTGTAACAAAAACCAGTTATGCTTATATATTGTAAATATTCATGATCAAATAAATAAATATTGTAAAATTGTTATGTTTGTGTTTTAACGTCTATACCCACAACCTCTCTCTATCCTATAAATACAAGCTCATATAGCTTATAAGTCGTCTCAAACATTATGGACAAGTTGAAAAAAATCCATTTCGGCCATTCATCAGCAGCCCTTCAGGTGGGGAAATAACCGGGTACAATCACGCCGTAAGGATGTGGGCAATAACACTAATTACTAAAATTTCGCACTCTAGAAATTGTCTTATTATATTTATTAATCATAAAGTTAATATTAACAGTAGGTTCAGATTAGAGAGGGCGACAGGGCTAAAGCTCAGAGTCTTCACAAATCCACAAACTTGTTTATTAATACAATTAAAATATTTTTATTTTCAAGTTTTGACATTATCTTCTGTCGTCAACAAGATCAACTAAAAAACTATGGTTAATATTTAAACTTTGGTTTTGTTTCAAACAAATATAATTTAGCATAAGACAGTAGCTACTTCTTTTGAACAATTGTTTAACATCGAGGTTTTAACAGTAAGTTTCGTAAAAAAAAAGGAAATTATTTGTTAAATGTTGGGCCTTTCAACTTATAACCGGGCGCTCCACCCTTCTAATCAGGCCCCTTTTAAAAGTTATCAAAAATCTTGCTATTTAATTATTGATTAGTGATAACTACTACTAAATTACTAATTAAATTAATTAAAAGTTAAATACAATTGTGGCAACATGAGTTTCCTGTTTTAAAATAGAGGCTTCCTATTGATAATCAGACTGTAGTATTTGTGTCAATAAAAGGTGTTAAAGGAATCTCCTCTCAACTCTTACGTCAAACGGCCACTAGCTCCAGGGACACTTGATGTGAATTATCTCCGACTCACAAACTGCACTTGTGTCTGTTTTTAGCGCGGTGTAGAGCACAGATACTCAGCGAGTATATGAGGTCCCGTTATCAGCGGGATTGTAAACATTTTATTTTTTTAATGATTTTAAACAGGTATATCCATAGTTTCCCTTTTTCCCTCTTTAATTGGAAAAGGTTTAAAAATTACGATTTTAATTATTCAGCTCAAGAACTGTATCCATTTTTAAGATGGTAAACGATGAAAGGGGTGAAGAATGTGAAGGGGCTATATTTTTCGCGTTCTACCCGGGTATATTTGGAATATTGTTAGATGAGCATCGAGATACATTTGTTCTGTGCTGACGATTCTGTCACAACGTAGCACTAGGGTGCTGGAGATCTTAACACACACACTTTTATTTATTAAGGGAAGGTACCTGACCATCTTCCATGATGGGTTGATTTAAATTTTATCTTTTGTTGCAAATCCTTATAACATCCCACAAGTTTTTAAAGATAGTTGCGCAATTATTATAAGTGCTTTTTCTAACATTCAAGCCAAATAAATTCTATCTAACTCAATAAAATGTATTTAAAAAGCTAATAGTCATCTTTAACAGTAATTATTTATTTATAATATTAGTTTTTCTGAATTGGATTTTTAAAATACAAGAAAGATTAAATTTATGACTTGCTTGGAATATATCTAGAGTTCATTAATTTTATTTTTTTAATATTTAGAAAAAAAGAGTTTACTTTAGATTGTTTAGAAATATATTTTAAATGTTTTTTTGTTAAGAGATTTCACAGTAGTATATGATTCATTAATTTATTGTTCAATGTTATGCATTTATCTTAGCATTGTTTTGTATATTTATAGTGCTTGATCTGTTGCCAAGCGCTAAAGAAAATAAAAGGAAGTAGTAGTAGTATTCATTTGTGATAACACTGGTTACCAGTGACTATACTACCAAATTGAACAGGAAAATGTAGGTGAATTTTAAGAAAATGCCTCTAAACTTGTACGTACAGCAGAAACACTAGTGAACCCAAAAAGGATTAAATACTCACTCCCCTTTTAAAGTGTGGTACACTATCAGTACTTCCAACCCGCTAAAAGTTCTTTTCAAATATAATTAATCTCGTTCCTCCTTCCCCTACTAAATTAAAATAAACACATCAGTGCATACGTGGACTATTATTTAAACAATTCTTTGCAAGTTGAAAACTAATTTCATTCGTTATCGTATTTTAGTGTGGTGAACAAATACTCAATCAAATAACCTATACTTTAGGTCTGTATTATTTGTATGTAGATCCTTCACTTCTACTGTGTTATTGGTTCTAATCTTTAGAGTGTGTATTATAGAACTCAATCGTGGTATTTAATAACTGTTGCTTTCAAGATTATTAATTTGTCGGCATTGATAATTCTAAAACCAGGGTCGGCAATTGTTGATCGTGATCGACGGTCGATCTAATAAGAGTCTAATCACCCCCATCGGTGGCATAGTTAGCTAACGCGCTTGTCGTGTTGAGTCGATTGTGAGGATGGGGAGATCGAGGTTCGAATCTCGATCGGGTGAACTGGGGTGTTTGCTAAATGGTTTTCCAGTTTTTTAATGGTAATCGGCTGCTCAGTTATATAATGATCGACTGTATTGATTTGAGGCCTATTTATACTCTCTCTTTTTGTTTTTCCACTAATATCAAGGTTTTTAGGCTTCAACGTGGTCATGCATTTCATCTCACACGTCAAGATAAGTGCGTATAACCCGATCGGTTAGTAATACGAGCTGTTAATATTACTTATTTGAATGGGATGTCAAACCATGCCCATGATCTAGGTCTTTGGTCCCCCCCCAAAGATGTTGCAGGCGCTGTAGGTGGGGGGGCTTCCCGATAATTAATCAAAAATATCCGTGTTTTATTCACTCCCCGTGCCCCCGATCGATCATAGATCACCAATTACCAATCATAGGGGGGAAGGAACTTTTTTTAATATAGACAGTTTTCGATATGAACGGATTTTTTTTTTAAATTACGTCGAATAATATCCGTGTTTTATTAGACACTACCAACAGGGAACAAAGTTACGTGAACTAGCCTGAGTGCCCGACGCCACGGCCTGCATGTTCCCCCCTGTGCTAGCCCCCTCGCAAATGTGGTGTGCATGGTCTTTAGTTCAAATCTCGCTTGTCCCTCCCCCCAAAATGTGGGGGGTGGGGCGCTACCCCCAGGTAAAAGTGAACTAGCCTGAACGCATGTTCACCATAAAATTAATAATGAAAGGTGCGACTAAGTGGCAAGTTAACCTACAATAGAGTGTAGATTTTTTTTTTGCCCGGGGGATGTTTTCGAAATTACTCACAATAACAACGCGTACTAATTTTAGTCGATTTCCATATAACGCTAAAGAATGTGTTACATTAAGCAGTTTTGGATATAAAGGGCTGTACCGAGGGGGGTCAATTAGTGTGTGTGTGTGTGTGTGTTGTGTGTGTATTGATGCTGTCCTAGTATAAGTAGTTAAACATCAATTAGGTTTTTTTTTACGTAAACCGTTTTAATTAATCTCATATGTGTGTATTTTGTACATATCTGACAGCTAGAAGAAATTCCTAGATTAAATCTCATGTATTAATACGCCCAAATCATGTGATTTCATATGTCACTTGCTATACATACATACGACACTAGTGCTGAAAACAGGGCATTATTTTTTTTTGTGAGTGTTTAAAGTAATTTAAAATTTTTTTATAGATTAAATTTGTTGGGAATTTGGATTGTTTATAGTGGTTTAATTTATCAAACTAACTGGTCTATATGTTTACGATGTTTACAAACTTGTTCAAGGTCAAATAAACATATCCAAGGCGTCTGGAGGTCTATAGACCGGTTTTTAGTTAGTCGAAAAAATATATATTTTTGTTATATCCGTGTTTTATTCACTCTCAATCATCGATAACCAATTATCAATTTTTCGAGAATCCATTCAGGGGACACGTACTATCCCTTCATACAGAAAAATTTTCTATACTCAGATATCACCCTTATACACAAATACGGATATATGTTCACGGTGTTTACAATAACAAAAACGTCACGCCCGAGGGCTGTGGCGAGGGGTCAACCCAGTAGTTATGCATATGTGTATATTACATATATATGCATATATGTATTTATAAATATATGCGTATTATAATCATAGTACATATTTATATATACACATTGTATATATACATATACATATATATCTGTGCTTTTTCTTTGTAAAAATTTAAGAAATTGAGACCCAAAATCATATTTAAATTGGCCTTGATTAACATTACTGTATGGTGACCTGGTGGTCTAGGGGTAAGTGTCACTTCTATGCTGGCGGCCGGGGTTCAATCCTCGGTCCCGGCAAAAATTTATCTGATTACCAAACCCTTCCTTCCCCTCTGACAAGACATCTTGTGAATGTGGGGAATGCCAGGCCTCCACCGTGGTTCGGATTCCACGTTAAACTGTAGGTCCTCCATTTCATCTCACAATCACCTACCATTAACATTAGCGTAAGTGCGTAAAACCCCGAATGGGTAGTAAGACGCGGTGCTAATAACATTACTGTAAATATTTTTCTCTATGTTATTATCCAAATTATTTCTTTACTGAATCGATTGTAAAATGACCATTCATTTAATTACCCTATCCAAGGCCCCCTAGAAGTAAATTATTATCCTTTTTTCTAATTTAATATTTTTGTTTGCTTACATCATTGAATAATAAACATCAGTTTTATTAAATCTAATCTTTGAAATTTTAAAAATAACCTTCTAATTATACCCTAAGCGTTTGGCACTTAACCCAAATATCTGCCTCGAGTTAAATGTTCATATATATTTAAAATTTTATTCTATTATTTTGAAAAATTAATGGTAAATAGACTAAACATTTTCAGTAAATATTTTTGTAGCAAATATAACGTAAAAATCGTTTTAAGAAAAAATTTCAGTAAAATTAAATATCATTTTTATCAAAATTATTTTTCTATTTATTTAATGATATTTTCTTAAACCATTTTGATTTCGATTATTTACTAGGAAACAATTTGTTTTTTTTGTTTGCTTTTTGCCATATATTATTTACAAAACTAGGAAATAAATCGTAATAGCATATTAAGAATTTATTTTCTTAGCTAGGGTTCAAAGGGTGATATTTTAGGGAGCTTTGTTATCATTTCGGACAGTGGTTATGTGTGTGAAAGTTGACTTTATGATTTGAGAGCTATACCAACACAAACTTATAAATAAACTTCGCTTGATTTACGTTCCTCTTATACAAACAAGTCATTTGCTCGTTGATACTTAGCAACTACTTGAATTGGTAGTAAAATATTGTGTACTATTGAACTCCATTTAATACCTATAGCAAGCTACTGTTTAGAAGGCCAAGTTTACTTTGAACTACACCATTAATATTTAATTTTAGACAGCAAGTCAGTAAAAATTGTATGCTACTATTTGAATAGTGTATAGCTAGAGTTAGTAAGAGGGGAGTAATAGATTTAAATCAATACTACCATTGGTTTATTATATAGTCAAACTTACTTTATTCTGCCTGTTTATATCCTTGCTAGGAAAAAACAATGAAAGCACGATTATAATAGGTTAATCAAGAAATGTGAAATAGAATAATTCTATTTTTTTTAAAACTCCATGGAGTGAGCCCGCAAGCAAGCAATTCTGACCAAGTGGCTACAACCATCTTCGATGATAGTGCCAACAATTTTGGATAGAGGGTGTCATGTGATCAGCACAACAAGCTCCCTGGCCGTTAATCTCATATGCCTTAGCAGGATCTGCAACTTATTTATTTATATAGCTCCTTATTTAACCTCATGAGGCGGGTTTGATTGCATTCAAGACCCACTTCTTCACAGATTGATTATGAATATGCTGGATATCGAGCCCATAGCTAGGAACTCAGACCACAAAAACACAGATAATCATGTAAACGAAAAGTAATTTTTATTTTACAAGTAGACCTAGTTAGCCGTTGAAACACCTTTCATACCCGTATCGTTGTTTGAATAGTGTAAGGCGTTTCTCTCACAATAGGATAGTTTACTTAGGACGAGAGATCAAAGTTTGAGTACTGGTCAGCTATATTTAGTTATTTTTCCTTATTGGATCACCACTCTCCTAAACCAGATTAATATCTAGTACAATATACTAGTAATTATTAGGATAAGACGAATGGGTTGTAGGACTTTGTGCAGCATAAAAAAATTGGTATGATACAAACGCACACACTTTTCATATTGTTTATAATTGCTTCGAAGATAATTTTTTTAAATATGTTTTAGTACACTACCCTTGTGTAAGCTTTACTCATAAAAACAAACATATAATCTTATTTATCATAATAAACATTCTTTATATATACAGTTGAACAAAATTTGTCCAAATATTTTAACAAATTCAAATTTTAGAAAATAAGTCATTTCTATACTACTCGTAAATTATTTTTAATATGTGGAAAAAAAACAACATATTCATGTGGATCATGAACAACTTTTCCCAGATATCTATTCTTAAATGAATAGTCACTACCCTTTTAAAAATTATAATATATCGCAAATAAAACTACTCTTAAATTAACTTATTTTTAAAAACATATTTTATAATGTAAAACATTCCCTAATACCCACGTTGAAACAAATCTTAAGAGTTATTTTCAAAAAATTTCAAATTTTACAATAATTAGTCTTCATAAAACCAATATAAAATAATTCTTTAAGAACATAAAAAATATATAATCTATCTTATAATGCTTAAAGCTTAATATATATACCTTTATTAAACAAAATCGCAAAGAACCATTTTTGAAATATTTCTAACTTTAGAACACGTAATCAGTTAGCTCACCTTAAACGAAGCTATCACCGAAAAATAATTTAGAATTTTATTTGTTATATCAAACATTCCCCATATATACATTTAAAATAAAATGTTTAGAAACAATTTCGAAAAATTTGAATCTTGGAAATTACTCATTATCCTTTAAAGAATTTTTACCTAAAAACCAAGTATACATTTCTGTGTGTGAGGTCAAACGTTCTTTAGATATATAATATAAACAAAATTATTGGAGCTTTTTCATAGGGCTGCCTGGTAGAATTTTTGGAATTGGATGTCCACCCCTAAAATTAAGAGTAGTTTCCTTGAAGTTATAAGAGAAAAATTTATTTATGAAAATCAGCTGAAACATTTTTGATTAAGATTTCGTATCTAGGTGCTGATTAAAATTATAAATCAAATGACTATTTTCATTTTCCCATGAACATGACTTTTAGGGTACTTCGCAGAAGCAGATATTTCTGTATCTCCGCAACAAATTTGAGACAATAAATAACTTATCATTGCAAAATTGTTGTAAATCTAAAAAATAAAAAATAAACTTTTATTTGAGATATAATCTTTATAAAACCAATAATTTCTGAAATATTGGCAAATATACTAATACAATTTTGTGAGGTTTAGTTGTACAGAGATAAACACTTAAGTTTTAACATAATCATTCTTTAATGCCATGGAGAAAGTTAGTAAGTAAGTAAGTCTCTCAAAAATGCTATGATCTTTTAACAAAATTTTTAAAATTGTAATCGGCTTAGAAATTTTTAATAAGAAGTGTTGACCTTGTGCACCCAATATCGATCTTTTTTTTTTTTTGGTCCAAAAATACAGGTCAAGACTTTATTTTTTTTTAAATAAAATTTTAAAATTTAAAACTGGGAGTAAGAAAATGTATTACCTAAGTATAACGCAATTTTTTGCTCGGGTTTGCCCAAAGTATATTATTTCATCTCACATATAATACGAGTTTTGAGTAAATATCTCCATTTTTAAACAATGGAGTGAGAAGTTCATGCGTAGGTTCGTACCATTTATTTCCTACCTGATAGCTTTAATTTCCTCCTATTATCTTAGTGTAAAATATCGTTAATTAGATTAGATCAAACTTTCCAATTTAAAAATTGTCGTCTTTTTTTAATCGACCCAAAAACCCATATTTTTCATTTTGTTTTGTTTTTTTTGAGCTTGAGTGGGTGACGGGTTTTC
>JBCFYV010010164.1:0-13621 GCA_039000515.1 Timema cristinae | reverse complement strand
TGGTGTAATGGAAACAAAATAACTTATTCCGTATTCACGCATGCGACACAACTCGGTTCTTATCTCGTTTACGACATTTAAATTTCTACCCCTAGGCACTCATCCAAAGAATTGTGCTGTTGCGGTGCCGGCACAAGCAAGGAACGTGATAACTGCTACTAGGCTAGGAGTAGGTTCGAATATAGTGACTGTGACAAAAAGGAGCAGGTAAAAGGAACAGGTCCAGTGGTGGAGCAGTAGATGGCTCCTGCTCCATTAAAGGAGCAGTTTTTTCCATCCCTAATGTCTATTAGGTCTGGCTGGATGTCCTCGCATGGTGAGGTTACCAGTAGTTCCCTAGTGATGAGATACCCATTCATACATTAAATTTTGGGACATCAAAATACATAGGTTAGATAGTACTTTAAGATAAATATTAATTCTAAATATTTTCCTGTTTAATTATAAATTTCCTTAAGCTTAATAATTGTATCCTACTTCTTATATTAGAACTAACAATAACAAATATAAAGACTAATTTATTATTCACATTGACTTTAATTATATACATAATAAGGTTTCTGAATGAAAGTCTTTTTTACAACTCTTGAGAGGGTGCCATCTATTAGCGATAGTTTCAACCTTTAACCTATGAGTAGGTGGCTCTTATCTCGGGTGTAACAAGTGTAATGGAGTTGTTGATTGTTTGCTTGTAGTTTGGGAGGTGGTACATTCCTTGGGCTTTGCTGTCTGCTAACTGGCTGCAACTCTTTCGAGGAGGCCATTGAACTGGCCACTGGCGGAGACAACACTTGTGTTGACAAACTTGTCAAGGACATCTATGGAGGGATTATGATAGGTTCGACCTTCCTGGAGATCTTGTGGCAAGCAGGTGATTTTATGCTGTTAGGTCTCCTGTTTTTTATCTTAGAAGAGTTTAATATGATTATTAAAGGTTTATATTATTTAATCAGAGGAAAGTATAAAAATAGAGTTTTTAATTATAAGGGCTGGGATGCATCATTGTGTCTCAAACGCGAAGCTGGGGATCACTCTCTTGTCTAACAGTCATGCTTTTAACTTTTCTCTCCCACTTTCACTCACTCATGTTTATTGTTTCTCCCAAGCTAACCCTTCCCTATCACTTACATTGCATGATTTTTACATCTCCACACTGTTTTCACAACCCAATCTCATTAAATAGTCAATCACATCACTAATATAAAAGTTAAAGATGCACTAAACAGTGTATGTAAACAAATATAGCTTTGGTATTAATTTATGTATCTTTAAAAGCAACTGCTTATAAATATCTGAATATTACATAATAAAAATTAAGTTTTTAAGTTTATATAATCCATGTAAGCTTTGTTTAAGGCCAATCATTATTTTTGTATAATAAATATCAATATTAAATGATTTTGCTAGGGACAGCTCTTGTTTAGTAGAATCTAGAATCACCACAACCATCACCATCACCATCACCATCTAGCTGGGTCTGTTTGGAACATAAGCTTTTCCAATGTCACCCAGTCTTCTCCTCCACACACTCTTCAGCTACCCATCCCTCTTGGGCTTCTGCCCCGCCCATTTCAATATCCAGCATCTTATCCTCACCTAAGTCATGCCTTCTCATCTTATCCATCCTTGTCACTACTTCAGCACTTTTCAGAGATTTCATTTAACATGATTGAATTCTGCTTTTATCCTGCTCCTTCATTACCCACGTTTCTGCTACGTATGTCAATAGTAGTACGTAATACATTCTGTAGATCATTCCTTTACGCTTCCTCGGCACAACCCTGCTTCAAATTATAGTTCTTACACTTCTGAAGAAAGCTTCTTCCTGCTTCCCTCTCTCACTTATTTATCTTGTGTTTTATTCCTAGTCTCTCTGTAAAGTGCTCACTTCAGACCTGATGTTCATGGGTTCAAACCCAGCTGAGGTTAACAGATTTTACTGAGTGATAAAAATTCGTAGCACATCTCCCTTTGGACGGGAATTAAAGCCTTTAGTCCCATGTTGATTTTGGCATGTAAAATAACCCTGGAAGAATGTGAAAATACCTTTCCTGGTAAAATTGTAAGCCCTCTTGCTTATAGAAATTATTATGTGCTGATATAATCAGTTGATTCAGAAAGTGCACGTTAAATACCTCAAATAAAGGGGGAGGGGAGGTTTCTTCCATTTTCCTCTATCACACTCCCCAGGTATTTAAATCTCTCCACCTCTTCGACTGCTCCCCTCCTACTGTCTCACCTGTCTCTCACTCTTACTTACATTAAACCACACTACACCCCACACATCCCATACTGGCTCATACCATCAGGATATGCACCAACACCTTTGCTTCATTGCTTCCCTCCCCAATCCTTCCTACCGCTTCTCTCATTATCAGCCCATCACTAAAATGAACAGTAGTGGTGCGAGCACACCTCCTTCCCACTCTCACACATCTCACACTCCCTTTGTACATATTTATCACTCTCCTTCCCGTCTCATCCCTTGCTCCTTTCTTCTTCAGTGCTTCCCATGCTCTCTATGTACACACACTGTCATAAGATTGTCAACATCATTATAGTGTCTCTCTTGCAGCTGATAACATCTGCTGTGGACGTTCCTGGTCTCCCGAATCTTCTTTTCTTAGTAGAATAACCACCTATTTTATCTAACACAATTTTAAATAGATAGATGCCATATGCAGAGGAAATAATTGATTAGTGTGAATTTGGACAAAATATATGATCGGGTCAGATCTTTACAATTTGGCAAATATTAGAAAAAAGTGGAACCAAACATGATGCTTCATATATACAGAGGTTTTTAAAAAGCCTCTTTTTAATCCAAAAAATTAATTATAGAAATTTAATAAATTTAAAAAATATAAAAATTATATTTTATAAAAATATTATTATAAACCTTTGAAATAAAAAATTTTTACACAAAAAAATGCATTTCCCCATTTTTAAATCTGCCTAAATTGTTTAGGTTTAATGGGTTAAGGGGGCCACAAAATGGGTCAATGGGGAATAGGAACCCAATTTTAATTTGGGTTATATGAAAACTGTTTTTTTCCAGAAATTAAATTTTTAGAGCTAGAAGTAAATCCTTAATTTGAACCTAAAAACTTTTTAAGCACAACCCAGATTTTTTATTTAATTACATTTTAATCCACTAGTCGAAATTAAAAACAAATGTGGTAAATTCTGTTTGGGAAATTTTCACTATTAAAATTTTCTCTTTCATTTTTTTTATTTAATATTATTTTAAGTGTTTTTGGAAAAATATTTTAAATTATTGCACTAATTTTCAGGCATATACTTTATAAAGGAAGTTCCATAATGGATGGATAAAAAATTCCTCTGGAAGGGCCCCCTCTCAGAAAATTACGGCCATAACATAATTTTGTCCTGAATTATTTTCGCTTTAAAAAGACTATTGCCAAAAATTTTCCCAAATTCTATTCTTCATTTGTCACAAGTTTAAATTGTAAAAAAACAAATTCTTTATCCATTCAATTTTGTTTTTTTTGGGTTTATTTGAAAAAAAAAAACAAAAGGTAAAAAAAAAGTGACGGGCTAAAATCAACAAGAAAATGTAATAAAAGTTGCCAATATGACCAAAAAAGGTTTTTTAAAAACCCAAAAGATAACCCTTTTCCAAATGAAAAAAATTTTAATCAGAAGAGCCCATCAAAAACCTCGACAAAAAAAATAACTGGAAACTGTTTTTAAAAAATTAAGGTTTTAAACGTAACTTGTTTTCAAAGAACCCATCAACTGAAATTTTATTAAAAAATAATTTTCATAGATTTAAAGCATTTTATATGACTTTTAATTTTAAAGGGTCAATTAAAATTAATTTTCACAAATTTTTATTACTGTAGTTTTTTTAAATTTTTTTTTGCTGCAGTGCAAAATTTTTCCCGAGTAACTTTAATACAAATGGGTAGATTTTTATATTATTATTTTAAAAAATTTTTATTATTATTATTAATATTTTATTTTTTTTTTTAAAAATATTTTTTTTTTAAATTTAAAAACAATTTTTAAAAAAAAAAACTTTTATATTTAATTTTTTCCTTGGGTTTCCCCTTCAATTGTTTTTCTTTTTAAACTGGGGGTTAGGGTTTCCCCATTTCTATTGGCCCAGGATGGTGCTTAAAGTTTATTTGGAAATTTTAAAGTCCTTGTAATTTGAACCCCTTTATCTTGTTAAAAGGGGTCTTTATTCTTTTAAATTTTTTTAAAAGGCCCAAAAAACACGGGGGTTAAATTTTTACCTTAATAGGTTGGGCCCTGTCCCAAAATTTTTAAACCCAAAATTTTGATATTTAAACCACCCTTTATTACATTTAAAAAGATAGTGACTTTTTTTTGGTAATTCTTCTTTTAAAAATAACTTGTAATTTTTCTGCCATTGAAATTGGATATGTAAGTTGTTTTTTTAAAATTTAATTTTTGAAAAAACGTTTAGACCCCTTTTACCATTTTTTTTGGAAATAAAATACAGGGTTTCTTTTTAAATTTTCCTTTGGGGAAACCCAAAATGGGGTTTCCCACCCTTTAATTTAAATTTCCCCTTATGTGCACGATTTTTTTTTTCATAGTCCATTGGCATTTTGGTACGAGTTTCCTTTGAGAGCCCTTTCCGCCCCTTAATCACCCCATGCCGTACTTTACTTCGGTGATTCATAAGTCTGCAGTTCACTATTGTTAGTTTTTTTGGGCGAGTTTTAACCCCCTCTTATTTGAAGTTAAATCAAACTATTACATTTTCAACCTTTTTTTCCGTCTAAGGGGTTCCCCCATTGCTTAACTTATTTTGCCTTGGCCTTTTCGCAATGAAAAAAACAAAATTTTGAAAATCAAAGTTTGGAAAGAATACGTTTGTAACACAAACTCATAATATGCTAAGTGTCGCCATCAATTTATCGCAACAGTGAAGTGTAAATTTGTTAAAAATTATCGCTGTATCGGGTTTTGTGTAGACATCATAGAATAATCGATAGTAACTTTTCGATTATTTTTCCGGGCGCTTTTTAAATATCGTAAAAGAAAGGGTGTTTTGGGAATTTTATAAAATGAATGTACATACTTTTTTTTTTTCGTTTTGAGTAAAATAACATTGCGTTGTTGTAAGTTGGGTACGCCACTTGTAAACTCTTTTTACAAAGGGGAAAAGGGAATAAACTGTGATTTAGGGTGGAAATAATGGTCGATAGGATGGTAAAAATAAACCCCGTGAAAATTGCCCACCACTTACACATTCCTTTTTAAAAAATTACTAAAGTTTGGGTTTTTTTTAGGCCTAAAAATGGGGAAAACACAATTTACTTTTCATTTTTTACTAAAGATTTTTTTTTTCTGTATTTATTCATTGCTTTACAATCATTTTAACTTTTTTCCATTTTTTTTAATTATTGAGCTATAAAAGTTCCAACATGGACGCCCTTTAAAAAGCACCATACATCGAATGGCTAAAAACAACAAAATAAAATTTTTAACTAGCGAATATTTTCTAAACAAACAAAAAAAAACTGTTTTGTTTAAAATTTAAACGTACATACTTTTTCTTTGTAAAATAAACTTATACGGTATTATACAACAACAAATATTGCCCTTAACCCAACATTTTTTCTTAATGCGCAAAAAAAAAAAACTGAAAATACCCTCTTTTTATATTCAAGAAATTGGAAAACCCCACTGTTTAAAATATATTGGGTTCACTTCCTATTTGTATATATTGAAAGATGTATTATTTTTTACACCTTTTCAAAAAATTTTCCTTTTCTTTTCCCCCTTTTGTGTTATTTTGTTTTGTTTCCCTTTGGGAAGTTGTGACACTCCCCCCGATGAGTTGATAAATAAAAACCTGGGTCGGGGATTGGCGGTGACATAAATTTTTCTTAAAGGGGAACCCATTACCTTTTTGTCATTGGCAGCAGTGTAAAAGTGTAAACTGGGTTTCTTTTCATTGTAAAGCCTATTTTTTTTCCCCTTTTATTTTTCATCCACCTTTCCTTACCTTCTTAAAATAAAATCAATTAGATTGAAAAAATGAAAAAAAAATTTTCCCCTTTATAATTAATGGCAGACATCGAGAATAATGATTTAAAATTGTGTTTTTGTTCTTGAGAAGAAAAAAAGCGCTTTATCTTTTAAACTACACCCCTCTTTCCTAATTTTTTCAGGCTTTTTAGTTTTCTATAGTATTTCAAAAAACCTTTAACTGTTATTCAAGTATGTTTTTTCCATCAATTTAACTCTGAAATTTCTACCCATTTGGCCCCAATTGAAATCAATCTATTTTACTTTCCTAAAAAAAATTTTATTTAAAATTTTTTAGTTTTTATAACATTACAAAAACATTTCATTTCATTTTTGACTTATATCACTGATAAAAGCCCCTATGTTTACATTTTTTCATATATTATATATTAAAATGTGCAGACCCCTCTTTCATTTAAATCAAAGAAAGTTTTTTTGTGATTTTTTTTTACTTTGTTTTTATAAAGGGTTTTTTGGAACATTGTTTTTTTAAAATTTTTTAAGAAATATATTAATCCATGAACAAAAATTTTATTAAAAATTTTTAAAATAATTAACACTTAAAATTTAGTTAATTTTTGTATTTTATATTATTCTATTTTTTTTTATTTTTCATCTTATTTTATTTTTTTTTCCCATTTTTTGGGTTTTGGACAAGGTAAATTGAAGTTAAGGATCAAAAATTTTCGATTCAGCTGAACCCCCCCAAAAATCCCAAACTTTTATATGAAAAAAATACATTTTCTACTTTAAAAATAAAGCAAATTATAAACCAATTATTTCATTTTCATAAATTTTAACTGGGGTAATTTGAAGATTGTTGAAAACTATTCACTGCAAAGGGTTAAAAGCCCAAGCAGCAAATTTTTAACACAAATTTTTGTATGAATGCGTACAAAGCCTGTTGAGTTAAAAACAGCTTTAAAAACAGTAGTGGTTTTTTTTTTTTCAAGTATTGTCTTTTCAGTTTGGGTAGATGATCTCCAAAAAAAAAAACCCTCCACAGTGCCCGTAAAGCCTACTCGTGAAACACTTCCCCACACCAAAATTTTGGCTTATACACGTTTGTCCCACTTAATAAAAGTTTGAAAAGGAAAATTTAACACATTTTTTTTACAGCTAAACAAAATACCCTTCAACCTCGTTTCTATAAAGTGGCCACGGGGATTTGGTTAAGAGTTGATCCCTACCTTTTAATCTTTTCACACTTAACCATAATGTCCCCTGGGGGATGGAGGTTGGGAAAACCCCGCAGTATCCCTTTTTTTGAAGTGGCGATTTAAAGGGGAAATTTTCTCTGGGGATAAAGCTAGCCTTTATCTTTGTTTTCAACCTTTTTTTCTTGCTTTTCCCTTTCCCTTTTCTATCTCCTCCTTATTTTAAACCCAGCAGTTTTATTTGGCAGAAGCTTTCCCCCCCTCTGTGACGATCTTGTTAACGCACTCGAGCCCTGTCATAAAAGAGCACGGTTAAAATTTATTTGGGGAAAGGGGAATTAAGTATGTCAATAACCAGAAAACCTTTACTTAGAAAAAAGTTTGGGTTTGCTTTCAAAAAGTTATGACATAATGCAATATGCAACCCTTCACAACTAAGGATTGGGAACGGCCCTCATATATCATAAAAATCCAACAACCCCCAAATAAACCCTTGGGTAATTCTCTCCTTCCTCCCAACATTATATTAATTCAATATAAACATTATTCATAGTGCTGTTATATATCAGTGATGCATAACTAAAAAACAGTCAGCTTGGACAGTAAACCTTGCAGTTCAACCAAAAGCATCAGTCCCCTTTGACCTGAAAGCTGTCGTGACATTAAACTTGTCCTTAAAAATGTTTTGTTTTTTTTTAAATTTAATAAAACAATTTTATCTATACACCTGGAAGTGGTTGGCTATCCCTTTTTTACTGGCATATTGTAACCAACTGGATCCCCTGGGTTTTTTCGGCTGTGCAATGTACCCAAATTGGATCACCCCGGGGTTTTTCGATACTGTGCTATTGCACCAACTGGAATGGCCAAATTTATGGTCAAACTGCCTTCCAATTGCACTGTTTTATATTTTTTCCCGACACAGTGGTTTTTTACAACATCACAGATTCTCATTTTCTTTGAATATCATTTTGCACTAAAAAAAATCCAAATTTGGGAACAGGGCTACGTTTTTTAGATTTTTTACCCTTTTTTTCTTAAAAGTAGTGCAACTAATATTGAAATTTAAATTTTTCTTTTTTCTTTCATATTACCACTTATACTATAGTTTTATAAATTAATTTTAAATAAAATTACACATTTTTTGTTCAAATGAATAAAAATTTTAATGTAACATTCACACTAAAAAAATTAAATCACTGTTTAAAAATGATTTTTAAGTACACAGCTTGTTTTTCTCCATCCCCAAAATTGCACCCATGATCACGGGGGGGGTCAGGTCTTATAGGGTTTAACAGACATTAAAAAACTTTAACTGGTCTATGGGCTGTTTTTTTTTTATTCAGGGATAAAATAACTTTTTAAACAAGAAAAAAACTCCCCGTTAAAGAATATAAAATTTAAATGTTATGAGTTTTTCAAAATTTAAAAATTTTTAATACATGGTGCATTTTAAAATTTGGGGACCCCTATTTATTTAAAAAAAAATTTAAATATCCCCTTGCATACCTTTAAGATAAGAGTAATAAATTTTTTTTTTATTCAAAAAATTTTTTTTATAGATTTTAAAATCAAAAGGTTTTAGCTAAAACCCCGAACTTTTAAAAAAACACCAATGGATTTTATGGAAACCCTTTTTTTAAACTCAAAAAAAACCCCCCAATTGTTTTTATATTTTTTCCCCTTTCATGTTTCAAAAATGGGGAAATTAAATGAAAAAGGAAATGAAATTTTAAACTGCCCCCATTTTTGAAAATAACGTTTTAAAAAAAATGAACGAATTTGAAATTTTTTTTTTTATTACTTTTTAGGGAAAAAAAATTTTCAAAAATTTATGAAAAACAAGGGGCATTTCAAAAATAGTTAACCGATATGGAATGGTTCACGAAATAAATTTTTAACTTGAAAAGAATTGTTCCTTTTCCCAAGAAATAAATATTCTTTGTTATTTACCCGTGATTCAAATAGAAAAATCTAACTAATACCGCACTTCAAATGAATATAGAAAAAAGTTTTTATAGTATTTTTTATTAATTTGGGAAAAAAATTTATCTTTTAAAAAAGAGGACTAAAACACCGATTCCAAACAATTTTTAGGGTTTTGTTTTGGGCAACTTCCCGAGATCCAACCTATCTCATGAAACTACGGCAATGCCCTGGACTATTGGCTAAAGGAACCTTAAAAACCTCTTTTTGGGGAAATGAGGAAAACAATTTTTTTTAGCACGGATAAACAGACAAAATTTAAAATTTCCCAACCCTTAACTCAATACAGTCTTTCTAACTTAAATTAGATTTTTAGCTTTAAAAAATGAACTTGATTTAAAAATAAAGTGTTAACTTTGTCACAAAAAAAGCTTCAAAATAATTTTTTCAAGCTATTGGCCACTAAACCAAAATCTGTTTTAATTTTGTATTATTCTTACCAGGGGTTTCGTATGGACAAGCCATCCAAAAAGAGCAAAAGAACAAGACAATATAACAATAATAAATAGCCCATCAAAAAGGCCGACGACCAAATTAGCTCATTAATTTTCACATATAAGTCCCATACCTTAGCAATCGTACAAAAGAAACCTCACAATGAAAAGGGGAAAACGCTAATATCACTGAGTTCAAATCAAACCCAAAAGAAAACCCATCTTAATATAATTTAACAATTTTTCGCAACGAAAATTTTATTAATCCAATCTGCAAATTAAGTTTCCATACTACCAAAATTAGCTGCAAAAAAACTAACTATCCCTGGCTCCTGTAATAAGGGTTCAGCAAAATTCTATTAAAAAAAATAAGCCCCACATTGAAAAAACACAAAAAACAAAAAAAAAAAAAAAAAAAATAATCATAGGCTTGAGAGTACACTAAAACAAACCAACATTAAACATAATCAGCCCTTAGTCCTGAACTTGACAAAATTTCCCTTTCAGGGATTCCCATCCTAATCCTTTCGGGAGGGTTGATTGAGCGTTTTAATGACCCGCAGTTGGAAAAATAGATGTGGGAACCATGTGGGGGGGTTGCTCCCCGCAAACCCAAGTTTCAACTCTGTTGGGCGCCCTAGCCCCAGGCCGGGTCTCTTGGTCGGCATGGTAGAAAAGAGAAACAACTATAAAACCAACCAGCAACAATTTGTAAAACTTCGATTCGAAAATTAGCTCGTCATATATTACAGAAACCCCTATCGAGCCAAAACAGGAAAGGGAAGGGGGGGGAGTTTAGCCAATAGCCCCGCATTTCAGGCCGAGTGGGGACTGTGGGCTAGGGGGAAGGTGTCAGACTTTTGTGCGGCGGGCCGGGGGAATCCTCGTCCGGCAGGATTTTTCTGATTACCAAACCCCTTTCCCTTCACCTTGAAAGACATCTTTGAATGTGGGGGAAAGCCCGGCCTCCACCTGGTTGGATTCCCCCGTTAAATTTAGGGGCCTTCATTCATCTCCAATCACCCAACATTACACATTAGGTAATGCTATAACTGAAGGGGGAAAGCGGTGTAATAATATTATATACAGGTCGAAGGGGGGATAGGGGGATGCGAACAACCCAGAAAAAGAGGGGGATAGAAAACAAAGAAGTTCCCAAAATTACTTGTTTCTTTTGGTTGTGGTTTTTTGCGCTCCTTTAATTAACCCAAGCTAAGGATAATCCAAAAACAACCACGCCCCGGGCGGGCCCGGGAAAAACCAAAATTCGCCCCTAGTTATGACACTTTTTGTACCTTGTTAAAAACCCCTTCCGGGACAAATTTTTCGTCCTTTTTACAATAACCCCAACAATAAAGAAAGCTCTGACTTTCCCTTTTCATAGGGCAGTCTTGAATAGTTAAAACTTTTTAAAATCAAAACTTCTTGAAACTTTTTCATGTGTTTTTGCATCCCAATTGTGTTTTCTTTTTTTTTAACACTAGGATTATGTCTGCATTTTTTTGAATCATAAAAAACCAATGAAGATATGAGAAAAAAACGGCAGTTTATGATTTTTTATTTAAAAAAGGGCAAACCCGCTTAAAGTTTTGTCCATTATTGGCCACAGAATAAATGGCATTTTCGGGATCTTTAAGTTTTAAAATTTTTTCACTTTTTCAAAAAGTAATAAACCTTTTTTTTCACCAATCGCCCTGCTTGTGTACCTCCAGGGAATTGTAGTACTTAGACAAATTTTTCAACCAAATATAAAGAAATGAATAACATAAAAGATTAAATTTCTTCGTGATTCCAAAGACATTGAAAAAATATTCCTGTGTGAAGCTTCAGACACTGTCATTTCGTTTGATTATGGGTTTGGATTTTTTTTTTTTTTTCGTATTTGGGAAGGCACTTTTTAAGGGGGTTGAGCTGCTTAAGAATTTTTTAAATTGTGGTTCTAATAGTCCCGCTTTGCTATGATTTGGGGGCCATTTAAATGCCCCTTTTATTTTTTAATTTTTTTTTGGCTGGCCATCTATTTTTATATCACCATGGGCGTTTTCTCTGGCCCGTTTGCTGGATTTTTAACCCCCTTACTTGAGTTTTGGAAAGGGGCCTCAATAACCGAAATACTACCAAAATTTTTTTTAAAAAATTTCTACAACTTATAATTTTGTGGACCCTTAAATCTTTCTTTTTCTAAATATTCCCACACTTTACTTCTTTGAAATTTACCGGGCACCATTATGGGAAAATAGGGGAAGATAATAAAAAATTAAAAAATAAAATGAAAATACCCTTTTTCGCGCTCAAAAAATGTTTTTTTATTTGTAACTAAACAAAATACCTCTTCAAAATAATTTTTTTTTTTTAAATAAACAAAGTTTTAAAAAAGTTGAAACAAATAAGTTGAATTTACTTTAAATCATTGTTTTTTTTATAAATAAGTTTCAAAAAAATTTTTATAATCATAATATTTTATAACAAACTAAAAGGAATGTTTTTTTTTATTGAAATGTTAAATTTAACTTTTTTAAATTGGGCCCTTTTATTCAAGAAAATTTTTTTCCCCCCTGTTTTTTGGGGAAAGTTCTTTTCCCAAATTTTTTCCTGAGGGTCTGATCCACCCCGGCCCAAAATTAACCACCACATTTTTAAAAATGCTTTTGTTATGATTTAAATAACATAATGTTTTTCCCAGGGGTCTTTGGGCGTGGGGGTGTTTGCTTGAGAATACAACCGCAAACAGCTGAGAGCGTGAAAAACAAACACTCGCCACTCATCCCTTTAACTAGTAGCAAGGGCTTAGTTAGGGACATTGGGGAAGGGGTACACAATTTGATTGACAACACTTGTGCTACTGTATAATTTATTCTTATATACTTTCAAAAGCACATTTGCAGGTTGAAAACTTTTTATTTCCCGTTAAATAAAAGTATTTGGGAGTGACAAATCCTATATGAACCAAAGGGCATCAGAGACTAATATTTTTTCTGTCCCCCACAACCTGTTCTGCCATATCTTGTACGAAAAAGAGTTATCCCCGATAACTATCTCCTTTGGATTAAATTTTGATTATTTACATATGGTCGCTATTTCCAAAAGGGAAAATCTCCAAAAAAATTTTTAAAAATCGTTTTTCCGCAAAAATTAAAGTTTTGATAGTTTTTACCCATGGGAAATATAGGATTCCAAAAAAGTCCTAATTTTAAATGATAATCTACGGAAAATTTTGGATTTTCCAGAACTGGCCTATTCATTTAGTTGTAAGTTCTAAAAGCAACCCTCACTTTGAGGTGCAGTTAAGTTTTTAAACCGGCCCTGGAAGTGTGCCCCTACCGCATTTTGCAGCTCTTGTCCAAAGTGTACAAATCTTTGTAGTCTCGGGATACTGGGTCAAGATTTTGTTTGCATTTTTTTTATATTTGGAAAAAAGGTGGGTAGAAACATATAAATGGAATGAAACAATGTGATTTTTAAAAAGGAAAGAGAACCAGTTCACATTTTCACTGCTGCCACTGAACAAAGAGGTTGGTTTTCCTCTTAAGAAAAAACAAACGCACATCCAATCCCCTTTACCAGGGTTTCTTTAGTAAAATTTAAAATTGACTAACTTTTCCACTTCTTAATTTAAAGGGAAATTAAATGAAAAGATTTGAAGAAAAGGAAGTTTAACACAAAAGATAGTACACAATTCTTAGAAGTACGCTGATGGTTTATTGACAATGTTTTTGACGTCAAAAAAACAAGTACTGCCCCGGTTGCCGTGTTGAAAAACAAATTTACTGTTGTAAAAGGCAATTCAAAAATAGATAACTTCCAAAACAGTCTGTATTTTCCATTTGGGTTGAAAAGACATTTTTGTCTACTCTATACCATACTCTTTGTAATACAAACTCGGCAATATTTAAACTCTGCGATGGGGAAAAAAAAAAAAACAATACAAGATGGGGTGCTTTCAAACTGGCTTCTTTAAATTTTACCCCCCGCCAATTTAACCAAATGGAAACTGTTTTCCCGAAGGGGGGCGCT
>JBCFYV010010163.1:0-16036 GCA_039000515.1 Timema cristinae | reverse complement strand
TTGTCTAAAAGTGAGAAGTTAAGGGGAGGTGAGGTAATGTATGTCTCCCTTTTAAACCGGCCCGTCCGGCACGACCAAACCGTTTTGTAGTTTTTATACCTCTATCGGAATATATTGTCCTAGCGCCTGTGCACCCGTTACTAAATTTTCTAAATTTTTAATTAGTGGCAAATTGAGATATTTTGAACTAAACTATCCATCTGGTGCTGATATAAGTTTTTTGAAATAACTTAATTAGTTTTTTTTTTTTCCCTTATTTTGGCTAAAATCGGTTTTGTATATTGTTCTTGTGGATATTTTTTTTTTTAAAAATAATATATTTTTGTTTTAATCATTATGCAGATATTAAGAAACTTTTGTTTAGATAAAAATTTTCCCAAAAATTAATTTAAAAGTAAACAAAATAGTCACTTATTTATTGCAGAAAAAAGAATTAATTGAGGTGTAATTTTTTAGCAATCTTTTTTAAAGAGGTCGGTTTTTGAGCTTATATAAAAATTTAAATTTAAAATGAATTTAAAAATAAAAACTTAAATAAATTAAAAAAAAACTTTTACAGTAAAATTTTCGTTTGACTCAAAATTGCACTTTCAATTTTAAATTGTAAAATTTTATTCAATTTTTCCATTAATAATAGCCTAAAAAAGTAGACCTTATAAAAAAACATTCAAAAAAAACTAAATTTACTGTTTAGTTGCTAAAAGTCTTTTTTAAAGCTGGTAACCCTCGTAGTCGCTGTCACTTTATATACTGCCCCCGGGTATTAATATATTTTCAAATACTAATAAAATCTGACTCCCAATGGTCGTGGAAAGATAAAATGTTAACCAGATCATTAAAGAGTCCACACTAAAAAAATCTAGACCAATTCTCACTACTGGGGAAAATGATCCCTTTTTGGGCCCTTTTTAAATCCCCGAAAATATTTTGGGTGATTTTACTTCAAGTGGTTTCAAGTGCTTTCTTTTGCAGTCATGGTTGAAGGGTAAGGCTACACACATAGGAGTGTGTGAGAGAAAATTAAATTTTTTTTTGGTTTATTTTCCTTTAGTCTATGTGATGAAAGTTGGTGATTGTGATAATCAATATCCAAGGGTATGAATGGGTAGATGTTTTGTTTAATAGGGGGAAGATTGGAAATTAGGTGTGATTTTGATTTTGGATGTTCCCCTGATTGTTTTCTTTTTTGGTTTTGGGGTAGGACTTTTTTTCTTTGTGGGTTTGTTTGTTGGCTACACCCTGTTTTAGAAAGGTGTTTGACATTCCAAGGGAAAAAAACCCTGTTCCCCTCCCCAAAACCCTTAACTAGCCTTAGTTTTTTTTTTTTGGGAAAACCCAAAAATCTGGAAAAAATTCATAATCGTACAGATTTGTTGATACTAATGTGTAGCTGTTAGACTGAATTAAGGATGGGCCCTAAGTGAATCATTTTATGGTGTGGTTCACTTTTGTTGAAAATAAACATTTTGGGTATAAAGTGCAGAAAAACCTTATAGGTAGGCCTACAGGAAGCTAACTTTTTTTCAGACATAATTTCTTTTGAACCAAAATAAAAACCAATATCTAAGTGTAATTCCAAATTTTACCAAATTGGGCGGTAGAGTCACAAACAAATATTGTTAAAATTTGCTCTTGCGCTCTTACTTTGTTTTTTTACATGCCAGAACTTATTTTTGGGCTTTAAGAAAGTACAAAAATTTTTAAATTTTGTAGTGTGACAAAGAAAAAATTTGATTTAACTGCGTTTCTGTTAAATTTTTTAGGATGGGGCCTACAGGATCTAAAATTGGTTTGATCTAGATTTAAGGGGGTTTTGTTTTGGCTCAATGAACTCCTACTATGATTAATTGTTTATTTAAGGATTATTTAATGATTAACCCCAAATGTTTTAAAAAGTTTGTTTTGTAACAGATGTAGCCTACTTGAAGAATGGGGGTTTTCAGAAGAACGACTGGTTGATAAGCTGTATTTTGTACATTTTAAAATGATTAATCATTTAAAAACTCAGCCCGGGGGAAGTGTGGGGTGGAAATTACTGACAAGCTGTACACCAAACCAAAAATTTTGGTTGCGTTCTTGACCAGTTTATAGACTATTTAACGCTATCTTTATGTTTCAGAAATTTCAAGCCATGAAATGAAAGGCGGACGAGCTTAGCAGCTGTTTAGAGTAAGTTTATAATGAAAATAAATTTTTTGGAATAAATTTGGAATTTTGTTGTGGAAAAAGACAAAATAGAGTTTCTAAAAGCCCTGGCAGTTGTTTAAAATATTCTTAAGACCTAGTTTTTTAAAATGGATTTTTGTTAGAGAATTTTTTAGGTGACTTTATAAAAAAATTTTTAAAAAAAGTTTTTTTTTTTTAAATAATAAAAACCAAAAAGAATTGAGAAAAAATAAAGTGTTTGAAAATTTGGGGGTCTTTTTGAAATAAATTTTTATCCCCAAAATTTTAAAGATTTGTAACCCAAAGGTCCAGTAATTGCATTAACTTATTTATAATCACGTTTTAGTTTTAAAAAGTGTTGATTTTAAAACTATCAATCTACAATAAGGGGCCTAAGGTTCCTTGTACCTGGGCCTTTTCCCTCTGTGGGCCTACATTTTCATTGTGGATTTTATTTTCCCATACAAAACACCCCCTGGCCCCCCTTTTCCTTACACTTCTATCCTCCATGCAGGTTTTCCCCACCTTAGAAAACCCCTCCCCATAGCGGTTCTTCCCCCTCTAGAACAATTCCATGCAGGTATCTTACCACCTTAGAACAACACCCTAGAGGTCTCTTACACACCTTAGAACACTCCCCATGGGTCTCTTAAAACCTTAAAAAAATCTCCCATAGCAGGTATCTTACAAACCCCATAGCACAACTTCCATAGCGGTCTTTACAACCCCAAAAAACAATTCCATAGCGGTATTTACACACCTAAGCACAATCTCAATAGCAGGTCTCTTCAAAACCTCTAGAACAAATTCCCTAGCGGCTCTTACAGCCTATAGCAAAACTCCCCATGAAGTCTCTTAAACCCCCTATAGAAAAACTCTCCAAGGGTCTCTTACACCCTCTAGAAAAATTCCCCATGCAGGTCTCTTCCACCTCTAGAACAATCCCCCAAGCGGTTTTTACCCCCTTAGAAACAACTTCATAGCAGGTTTCTTACACACCTCTAGAAAAAACTTCCATAGAGGCCTTAACATTAGAAAAAATCTCATAGCGGTTCTTAAAACCCTCTGAACAACTCTCCATACAGGTATCTTAACTTAAAAGAAAATTTCCCCATAGCAGGTCTTTTACATTTTAAGACAATTTCCCCTAGAGGTTCTTAACCCTATAGAAAAAACCCCCATAGCAGGTTTAACCCCCTATAGCACAATCTAAATATAAGGTATTTACAACCTATGCACAATCCCATAGCAAGTCTTTTCCCAAAACTATAGAAAACTTCCATCGGTTTTACCCTATAGCACAAACTTTACATAGCGGGTTTTTAACACCTTTTAGAAAAAACTCTCCCCTGCAGGTTTTCACACCTATAGAATTTTCCATAGCAGGTCTTTACCACTATGAAAAACTCCTCTTTGGCAGGGTCTTACACACCTCCAAAACCCAACTCCCCTAGAGGTCTCTTAAAACTATAAAAAACTCACCTTGAGGTCTCTTAAAACCCTCTAGAAAATCTCCATAGCGGTCACTTCCACCTAAAACAACTCCCCATGCGGTCTTTAAACCTTAGAACAACTCTCCTAGGGGCTCTTACACCCTAAAAAACAATCTTAGAGGTCTCTTACCAAACCTAAAAACAAGCCCCCTAGCAGGTCTCTTAAACACTTAAAAAACCTCTCATACGGTCTCTTCACACTTGGGAAAAATTTCCATGGGTCTCTTAACACTCTAGAAAACTTCCATAGCAGGTCATTTTAAACCTCTAGAAAATCCCCTTTGAGGTCTCTTACACCCCTCTAGAACATTTCCATGCAGGTCTCTTCACCCCTATAAAAACAATTTCTCCATAGCAGGTCTCTACACACCGAAAAAAGCTCCTAGCAGGTCTCTTAAAACCTCTAAAAACAACTTCAATAGAGGTCTTTTAAAACACCCCTAGAAAATTCCCCCTTGCAGGTCTTTAAACCTCTAGAAAACTCTCCATGAGGTCTTTAAACCTTAAAAAAAATTTCCATAGCAGGTTCTTAAAAACCCTCTAGAAAAAACTCCCCATGTAGGTCTTTTTACAAAGTCTAAAAAAAATTCCATAGCAGTCTCTTACACACCTATAGTAAAAACTTTTAGCAGGTTTTTACCCCCTTAACCAATTCTCCAAGCGTCTCTTAACCTATGAACAACTCTCCTTTTGGGTTTTACCCCCTCTAGAACAATCCTATAGCAGCGTCTTACACACCTATAGAACAATCCCATAGGGTTTTTTACAACCTATAGAAAATTTTCCTAGCAGGTCTCTTAAACCCCCCTCTAGAACAACTCTCCATGCGGGTTCTTACACACCTCTAAAACAATTCCTTTATAGGTATTTACACCTTAGCAAACTCCCATAGAGGTTTTTAAACCACCTATATCACAACTTTCCATAGCAGGTCTTGTCACCCCTTTTAGAACAATTCCATAGCGGTCTCTTACACATTATAGTACAACTCCCCATAGAGGTCTCTTACACCCCTTAAAAACAACTCTCCTAGAGGTTCTTACAACCTTTTGAACAACTCTCCATGCGGGGCTCTTAAACTTAGAAAAACTCTATAGAGGTCTTTTAAACCCTTTTTAGAACAACTTCCTAGCGGGTCTTTAACACCCTTGCAAAACTCCCATAGCGGGTTTTCTTAACACTAAAAAAAAAAACCCTCCATAGAAAAGTCTCTTACATTCCTTTTGCCAATTTCCATAGCAGGTTCTTACACACCTAAGAACAATCTTCATAGGGGTTTCTTTAACCATATAGAAAACTCTCCATAGCAGGTCTCTTACACCCCTTAGAAAAATCTCCATAGCAGGTCTCTTCACACCTCTAGAACAACCCTCCATGGAGGTCTCTTACCACCTCTAGAAAACTCTCCTAGAGGTCTCTTACCCCTTAGAAAACTCTCCTGCAGGTCTCTTAAAACCCCTCTAGAAAAAATCTCCATATCAGGTTTTTTCAACCTCTAGAAAAATCCCCTATCAGGTCTTTTTCACACCTCTAGCACAATCTCCTTTTGCAGGTTCTTAAAACCCCTTTTTGAACAACTCCCCATAGAGGTTCTTACCCCTCTAGAACAACACTATGCAGGTTCTTACACACTATGCAAACTCCCATAGCAGGTCTTTTTAACAATATAGAAAAAAACTCCATAGAGGCTTTTTAACCATACCAAAATCTCAAAGGTTCTCTTATAACCTTCAACTCTATGAGGGTCTTTTTCACCTCTGAAAACTCCCCATAGGTCTCTTAACACCTTAAAACAACACCCCTTTTGCGGTCTCTTACCCCTATAGAAAACCCCCCTAGAGGTTCCTTACAACCCTTTTTGAAAACTTCCATAGCAGGTCTCTTAACCCTTAGAAAACCTCATATCAGGTCTTTAAAAAAACCCTATGGCAAAAACTACCCCCAGCTTCACTCTTCTCATTCTCCTCTTATTCCCATGTTTTCTGGGCTTATCTTTTATCTTTACCTCATTTTCACATTCCCCATTGTATATTTCATTTCACTTTCTTTCTTTTTCTTCATTCCTTTTTGTTTTCCTTTCCCTTCCCCACCCAAACCCATCAAGTCATCATAAAACATTTTGTGTTTATTTTTCCCTCCCACTTTGTTCTGATAACTTCATTGCTCTAACAATGAAAAGGGGGAGGGGCGTTCACTGCTTCACTTGTCCCCCCCTCTCTGTCTCTTACATGCTTTTCATTCATTACAAAATCCCCTTTTTTACTCCCCCCCTCCTCGCTTTTAGTTCCAGTTTGATATTCCTGGTTCTGAAAAAAGAATGAAGAGAGAGGATAGGAATGTACATCTGTCAACTCCCCGTTTTGTTTTGTTCTATTTTTGGGCCTGGGTATGTCAGGCTGTCTTTTGCCCAGGATTGGAGAATGTCAGGCTGTTTTTTGGCGGGATTGGGATTGTCAGGCTGTCTTTGGCCCAGGTTGGAGTTGTCAGGTGTCTTTGGCGAGGATTGGAGAATGCAGGCGTCTTTGGCGAGGATTTTGGGTATGTAGGCTGTCTTTGGCCGGGATTGGGATATGTCAGGGTGTCTTTGGCCAGGATTGGAGTTGTCGGGTGTTTTGGCCGGGGGATTGGAGATATGTTTGGTGTCTTTGGCCGAGGTTGGAGATATTCGGGCTGTTTTGGCCCGGGGTTGGGATATGTCAGGCTGTCTTTGGCCCAGGATTGGAGATATGTCAGGTGTTTTGGCCCAGGATTGGAGATTGTTAGGCTGTCTTTGGCCGAGGTTTTGGAGTATGTTAGGCTGTCTTTGGCCGAGGATGGAGTATGTCAGGCTGTCTTTGGCCCGGGGTTGGGGATAGTCAGGCTGCTTTGGCGAGGGGTTGGAGATTGCAGGTGTCTTTTTGGCCCCCAGGGTTGGAGATATGTAGGTGTCTTTGGCCGAGGGTTGGAGTAGGGAGGCTGTCTTTGGCGAGGTTGAAGGAGTGTGGGTTCATGATTATGTATTTATACTGGGTTTTAAAAGGTTTCCAAGTTTTCTATGCTGATCAAATTTGATGTTAAAAATTTAGTTAAAAGGGAAGAAAAATTTTATGAAAATTTCAGAGTGGTGGGGCCCAACAGGTGTTATGAGGGTTTTCCTAAAGGGTGTCTGATTTAGGTGGTCCCCGCCAGTTTTTGAAACCCGGTTTCCCCGGGGTCGGGGTTTGCCCCGATGGATTTTAGAACCCGATGATTAGTGGTGGCCCCGGACAGGAAGCTGACCCAAGATTATGATTTTGAGTCAACCCCGGGAGCTAAGGGACCTCCCCCTTTTAACCGGGCGCTGGCCTGGTTCTAGCTCGGATGCTGACACCCCTTTTGCGGAAACCCTCTATTTGTTTTTTTTTTTATTGAATTTACATAACAACCCGTAAATTCGTTATGTATTCACCTCAAACAAAAAGTTCACCTAACAAAATATTTTAGTTTAAGGTGAAACCCATAAAAGAAACAAAAACTCAACGATTCTTCCTAAAAAATAATATTTAAAAAGAATTAGGCCCTAATTATTACCATTTCAATTAAGATAAATAAGATAATTAAGAAGATACCTTTCAAAAAAAATCTGGGGAAAAAGAGGGAAAGACGGGAAACCATAAAGCACTAACAAAAAAGAAAAATAAAAACCCCCAAAATAAGTAGTAGCCCAAGGGAGCACAAAAATTACTCCATAATGGAAAAGGTTTAATTTTTGGGTATGTGGAAAAAACAATTAAACTAACGCTTTTTTTCCGAAATTAGAATACTTACCCTAAGAAAACAAAGTGGAAGATTTAAAAAACCCAAAATAAAAAAATGTAATAAAAGGGGTTTTCTAATTAAAAACATTAACAAATATTAGTGTGAGAAAATTTTTATCCCTTTATGGTACTTGGGGTACGGTTTTGCCTACCCAAGTCCAAGTCTCGGGCGACCCTTTATTTCCCTGTGTCGATCTCGGGGTCAGTGGATGGGGTAGGGGGGAAGGAGATGGGGGAGAAAACATAGGAGGTTCTGGGGTGGCCAGACGTGAATGGTAATCCTCAGGGCTGAAGGGGGGAAATCGGGGTAGGGGGGGGGGATGGTTGGTGAAGGGGAAGCGAGGGGAGGAGTTGGAATCGGGTGCAGGATCTTGAAGTGTGGAGGGAGTGTTGAGTTCGGGGGGGGTTGGGGTGGTTGCAGGCGGGATGTGAAAATGGGGCCACGGGTGAAATATGTTTCGTTGTGTCTTTTTTAGGGTCTTCTGTCGGGGGCCTTTTTCCGGCCGGCGGGTGTATATCCCCCGTGAGGACCCTCGGAGGTCGTCAAGGTTGGAGGGTGATAGGGCCCGAGCCCCCGGGAACCGGAAAAATCGCGGGGGGGGGTGAGGGTCGTCCGGCAACACGGAGTCGTTGGTGGGAGGTGGGGATAGTGTGGAAAGGGTAGGGAGTGTGAAATGCTCTTTCCCAAAAAATAAAGACGTTTAATATATAGTCTTTTGTACGGTGGTTCGCCCGGGTTGGGTCACCCCTGAAAAAAAAGCCCAAGATCCCGTGTTTTAACCCTCCCCCCTGCTGCCGGCCTTGACCAATGGGGAAAAAAAGGGGCTTCCTATTTGGCGCGGGAAACCGTTTTTTGGGTAATGCCATCACAGAGCCAATGGAAGCGCTGGCGCGTGAGCGAGGTGGGTCGTCACGGACGGCTCAGACAACTGGCTGTGTGCCGGACCCGGGAGTAGGGAGGGAGGGTGAAACGGCGGTGCAAGGTGGAGGAAAGTTACTAGGGCTGACTGAAAAGTGAGTACATTTAAAGTTAGTTGTTTCTTTTTTCTCTAGAGGCCCCCCCGTCGTGAAAAGGGCTTGTGGGTTTTTTTTAATGAGTGTTTTTATCAAGTTCTTTTGGGGTTCAAGATTGGTATGAGTTTTTCACTTCAAAAGTTTATCAAATATAATAAATGTTATGAAAAAAGCCAACCCTTTTTTGAAAATAGGTATTTTTCTCCCCTTTTTTCCAGTCTTCCCCGTACCTTTTTCTGTTCCAAACCCCTCTTTGCACCCCCTTTAACCATTGTTACTACTTCACCTGCTGAAATATTATTTAGATAAAAGTTCGTCCACCCCGGTGATTTCTGTTTTTATCTCTTTTAGTGCCTTTTCCACCTATTGCCCTGTTGGTTTCTTTCCTTTTCTTTTCTATGTTTCCCGCTCCCCTCTTTCACTCTCATTTCCCTTTCCTCTTGGGTTTTTAACTGTCATGGGCACTCTACAGTATTAGTTGTATTGCAGTGCTGCCAATGTGTTTTGTGGGAAATCTCACGTATTTGTTGATTGACAGTGCTGCCAATGTGTGTGGGACACATCACGTTTATTAGGACTTTTTTATACTTTAAAAAATTAGGTTTTTGGAAAAAATCATACAAACAAGAGAATTTGTATACATATTCTCTTCCCTTTTGATTTAAAGTCTATAAATTCCCCCCCCCTTTTTCCCCCCTGAAGAAAAGTTGTGCTAAGCCACATCTCAGAAAATGGCAACCAAAATTCAATTATTGCTAATTATTAAAAAAAAAAAAAATTTTCAAAAAAATTTTAAAAAAATTTTTAAACATCTAGATCTACAAATTATTCTTTTGATATTAATTTATTTTTATTTAGCCAACTCTGGCGGTACAAAATGGATCAAAATTTGTCCATATGGTAAAATTTTTGCCTCGTCATTGTGGGTCTGGAATTTTTATGCCCGATTTGGTACAAATCAAGTGCCCGAAAGAAAAGTGTGTAGTTGGCTAAAATTTGAAATAGGAACAAAATTTTGCCAACCTATGTAGGTTAACGACAAAAACGAAGATTGGTTCCCCTGATTTTCTCCAAACACCCGGAATTTTTAAAATAATGTGATGCAAGAAAGAGGGCCCAATGTTGCCCGTGTGCATGTGTCAAGGATTTCTTGGAAAAAGTACAAAGTTTTTGTTTTTGATATTGAAATTAGATTTATAAAACTATTTAAAATTATTTTTTCATCCCGCTTATGTTTAATGTGGGAAAAGAAATGATGATCAAAAGTCTTGCACACTTGCCTCGCATGTGCTCTACCATAATTTTAATAAATTTTTTGGGGAAAATTTTTAAATTTGAGGTTTATTTTCTGTTAGTACAGAATATAAACAAAATTTTCTCTTTAAACATTTTCCCCTTTCAAAATTTTGATTTGAATACTCACTTTGCTTTTCGCCCCTAATGAGTACTGCGGTATTCTTAGGGACAAAAGTTAACGTATTTTGTGCCTCCAGGGTTTTGGCCCGTCAAAAAAAAAACAATTTCAAAAATAGTAATAATTTAAGCTTAGCAATTTTTTTTTTTTGAAATTTTATTTTTTTAAAAGTAGATTATGAAGAAAAAAAAATGTCTGAATTTTTTTCCGCAAATTTTCAAGATGGCGGCCTTAAGCACAAATTTTTTTTTTAGGGAATTCATTGAATTTAATCAGACATTTTGAACGAATATGTTCAAAACCCTTTTTTTTATGGACTTTTTTTTTTGTATATCTAAAAAGGTTAATAACTTTATTTAATTGGTGAATGGGGTTGGGGTAAAGGGGTCAGTTCTGTGCTGGCGGGGGGGGTTCAATCCCGGTCCCGGGACAGATTTTTTGATTTCCAAACATTCTACACCTTGGGGATTTCATTAGTGAATGTGGGGAATGCCGGCCTCCCCGTGGTTGGATTCCCCGTTTTTAAATGTAGGCCTTATTTCATCTACAAACACCCCCACCCTTTTTCATTTTGCGTAATGCGTATAACCCGAAAAAGGGGGAAGAGGGGTGTAATAATAATAATAATTATTTTTAAATTTTGTTTTATTGGGTGAAGTGGCAGAGGGGGGTTTTTTCGGAAACAAAAAATGCAAAAAAAAAAGTGGTGTAAATATGTACAAAAATAACAAAATATAATTCCTATAAATAAGGGGTTTTAAAAGTAAAATGGGCACATAAATAAATTATAAAGTTAAAAAAAAAAGTAAAAAAAAAGAACTATAAATTAAAAAAGCAATAAATATCAATGGACCCCCTTCTCGCATCCCGGGTTTTTGTTTTGCTGCAAATCGGGACCCTGGTGGGGTCTGGCTTTTATCCTGTTTTCAAAATAAAAAGGTTTTTACACAACTTTGGGCCAGTTTGAGTCTATAGACCAGGTCGATCCAAACTCCATGGAGGAGGACATTTCTAGCCTTAAAACACAAGGGGGTATGCTTGTTATGAGGATTCTTTGGTGTGGAATTTGGAAAGACTTTATTGGTATGCAAGGAATTTACAGAATTTTAAAAAAAAAAGGGGGGGAGGGGGACGAAAAGAAATGTTGGTTCTCATTTGAATGAAGGCATTATAAAATTTCACTTATCATCACAACCTAAAAAAAAATCATACTAAAAATTAATTTTTCTACAAAGGGGAAAAATAAAGTGATCTTGGACATATCCGCCCATTTAGTTTTTTTTACATTATTATTCAGGTTTTTAGCCAACTTCAGTTTAACCCCAAGCACTAATAAAAACCCGTGAACTATTTGTTAAGGGCCCCTTTACACTGTGTTAGTGGACTAACGCAAGTTTTTAGTATTGCTTCTAACTTTTCTAGTTTTGTTGACACACTTTTTACTTCTTTAAATTTGTATCGTTTCTAAAAAAAATGGCTGAAAATGGTAGTTTTGCTAATTGATCTCTATTTGGTGCAAATTTTTTTTTTAGACTGCGTTTATTTCCACTGGGTTATTTAACGTTTTATTAATTCGCTTATGTGTTAGGACTAGAAAGGGTGATATAGAATTAAAAATGGGTGGCCAAATTTAAATTTCAATTTTTCGAAACACAATTATCATAAATTTGTTGACCTGTTTGACAATTTTTTTATATAAAAAAAAAAAAAAAAGTTATTTTTTAGTAGTTTATTTCTTAATTCCTTTAAAAGTTTTTAAAATTTTATTTAGTTTACCCCAAAAATTATTATATTATTTTTCTTGATTGTTACTCATTAGCATAGGCCCCCAGATAAACAAAATTAAAAATCAAAAAGGCCATTAATACCAATACAACCTTCGGTTGGGAATTTTTTAAAATGCCCCCCGCAGGTTTTTTAAACCATTTTTATATTTGGTAACTAGTAACAAAATAATTTGTTAAATGCTAGCTTTTAGACCTAAAAAATTATTCAAAATTAAAATTCATTAATTTGTTTTTAAATTTAAACTATTGGTTTCTATGCGATAGTAATATTATGTTATGTATCTACTCAAATTCCCAAAGCATTAATTCAAAATGTTTGAAGTGTATGGGATGAACATTATTAATTAAAAATTTAAAGATTGGTTAAAGTGTCAAATACGGAAATTGGGGGAAAAAGTGCCCAAGATTTTGCATGAAAAACGTGGACTTCATACCCTTTCTTGCCCCTAAAAGGAATATTATGTTGCCCGGAACTAATCACGGACTAAAATGTTGTATTTATTTTTATGGTTTTATGTAAAAAAAAAAAACATGCCTGGGGATTGGTAGAAAATAAGGTTTGATAAAAAAATTTATAACATTTGTTTACCCCACATTAAATAATTTTCTCACAAGGGACATTTGTAATTTTAAGTAGGCCCAACTTTTATTTTGGAAACTTCTTCCCCTGTGCTTATCCTCACATTCTTATTTTTTTTAAATCGGTGCTTAAAATTGTAAAAAACTCATTCTTTTATTAAATCTCCCCAAAAAAGTGTCCCCCCCCCCCCAACCAAATTTTTAGTTGTGCCATTTTGAATTATTATTTAATTAGAAAAGTTGGAAGGTGACAAACTTTTTATTGTAAAGGACTTGCAGGGTTGTAGCCTTGCTTGTCGTTTACCGGTGAAGCTGTCGCAAAGCAGCAAAATTAGTTTTCTTGCAATAACACGTGTCAAAAAGGGCCTTTAGTTGTTTTCCCAAAAATACTCCCTAAAAGGAGACAATTTGTTTTGGGAAAACCTCATGTTTTGAAAAACTTTGAAGTTAAATTCCTGTTCCAAACAACTTCGTAAAGGATAACTCACCCAAAAACCAACCCGTTCTAACTTTTAGGCTTTCCAATAAGGGTGTTTCTGTTCTAAACTTGGGGTATGTGCCTAGTAGCAGAAAAAACCTTTTATTTATTAAATTATGTTGAAAATCAACGCTGATAGGCCAGTTTAAAGACATCAACAAAGGGCAGAGTATTTTGTCTACATTGTGTAAGGGACTTGCTAACATGAGGTGTTGTATAAATATAAATTTTATTATGACCCTTTTTGTATTTACATAAATCACATAATGTGAGGTGCAAACTATTGTTTTGTGAACTTTGTAATAATTGTTTTTTATTCTAAACGTTTTTCATGTGGGAATTGATTTCAGGCAGTAAATGTTTCTGAAACAGCACCATGTATTCACCTCCATACCCCCTGCCCCACCCTTGAGCCCTTGCTGGATAACAAACCCTTGATCACTATTTACACTTTCCATGGACCCCCAAGAGGAAAAAACTTGGAGTAGAGACAAACTCCGCCTAAGAGAGGGACTTAAAGAAGCTCCTTGGATATTGTCCTAAAATTATGTGGCACCGATCTTACAAGATGGACCAAAGTAGGCCATACACTCTTGGGAAAAAAATATCTTTAAATGTATATAGAATCTAAAACATTTCAGTTCACTAAAAATATACATCTTTGGGTATTTTTATGGTGGGTTTTAATTATTGCAGTAAAACTGTGTTGTAAAGGCTAAAGGGGAATGTTTATTCCAACAGATCATACAAATAATATGAATCAGTTTCTATTTGTTAAAATTATAGATGGGTCAAATCCTATTTTTTATCAAATCAGAATCTCAAATATTCTTTCAAATCTCAAATCTAAATTTGAATCTTTCTTCAAATCTTTAAAAATGTACATTTTGTAACGCACAGCTAATTTTGGGAAAGGCTTTTTTGTAAAATATTGTGTTTTTATGGGATTGTGAATGATTAAGAGTGTTGCAGGTTGTTGTGATTACCCTAAAAAACAAATAGAATAGAGGAGATAACCACATAAACATTGTCAGCATTCATTAGTCAGAAAACAGGTCAGATAGCAGGATAAAAGTAGGGGATTCAGCACCTTGGTGAAAAGCAACATCGCAGTGTAGAGGGCACTCTCCCTGATTCAGGACTACGCAGGCTAGGACGCGGTTCATCAGTTTTTTTAGAAGAGGGTTACCGCTCGAGCCCGGGTACCAGGGTTCGGTGAATTTGTAGCAATCAGCTAGGGGGTAAAGACAGGCAGAAGGCCATTGGCCTAGCAATACCTCCATTTTGTCACAAGTTCCGAATATTCTTAAGTTCTTTTTCCTTGTATCACTACCAACATCATATGTGTAATGATATAGTAGTATTAATAAACCTCTTTAAAAATCAAGGCTAACGTCACTCACGAACCCACATAGGTACACACAATTTACCTCCACCTTAACTCGGCCAAGTTCATCATGACAGATTCCAGGCCCCGTTATAAGGGGACAATTGGTGACAAAACTTAGTTAAAGGGTAAATATTTAAAATTGAATTTAAAAAAGGTTGTTTAAGAGTTGGTGCCGTGATTACAAATGCTATTTTGTTTGTCATGTATATTATGTCATAAAAGAATAACTTGTTATAATAAAATTGAGAGGGTCAAGGCAAAACCGGTTAACCCTAACAGTCACTGTTTAAACTTTTAGGAAATCCTGGAATCTTAATATTATATTTCTATCCTCAATGTATTTACTGGCTATAAAACAACTTATAGTTCAAGAGGTTAGCTAACACAGTTTTTTCATTAAAATGAGGTTTATCATGTTTTCCCTCTTTTTTCTTTGTGATTTCGTTTACTCCCCGTTATACAAGGGTATATAATTACCATTACCAATTGATTAACCTTGTATAGCAAGTCAAGTTCTTCATCATTTTATTAGAGACAATCTTTTGAGATTTTTACAAAATCTCCCGAATACCAAGGATTTTTAAAGGGTTCAAGGATTCAAAATTAGGTTTTAAATAGGCTTGCATTCAAATCAAGTTTGTGTGTGTGTGTTGTGGGGTGTGTGTGCACGTGCATGTGTGTGAAGTTTTAAACTCTGGACTTTTATAAATTTAAATATACCAAAAATTACTTAAACTATTTATAAGGGAAACAAGTTTCTCGGAAATTTAGTAAAGTTATTTCAAGACTAACAAACTAAAAAAATTACAAAAAATTAAAAAGATAGTGTAATATTTGCATGACACTAAGCTGTTGCTTATTTTTTGCTGAGCTGCTTTGATGACACCAGTCTCTTTATTTTCAACAATAATTGTCTGCTTGAAGCAACAATTTGCACATCGGTTTGTTTTGCGTCTTTGATTTTAATATAACAGCCCAAAAATACATTTTCACAAGGGAAAATGCTGTTGGGAAAGGCAACACTTTGTTCTTAACCCGAACATTTAGCCAGAAGGTAGTTAGTTATCCAGGGAACTTTGTGTTTAGGATTTTACTTAGAGCTTGTCCATTTATAGTTGTATCTCGACTCAAGGACAACAAAGAGCCCATACAGATGTACTTGGGCTTCATCATAAAATTGCATTTCTGATTTCACCAAAAAATATAGAAACTATGGAAAACTTACCTTAGATGAAGTGCTCCATCTATTTGACTTGGGTGCAAATTTTAAGTTGAGTACAATTAGGTAGTCAATACATCAGTAAGTAAGTACAGAGCACAAAAACATATTTATTTGAATCCCAAAGATAAGTTTTCAACCAACCCAAAAACACAGTGTGGGGTTTTGTTGGCATAAAGAGGCTAGAACGTCTCGTTTAATTAAGTTGCAGCAATGTAACAAATATTTGTTGGTTTTTGACAAAATTTAAACAAACTTCTTTTTTGAGTTGCACGGACATTTATTTTAACATACACAATATTTAACAAAGATATTCTCAAACAAAATATTATACCCACTGGTAGTGATGGGGTAATGTAATATTTAGAGGAATTGTTCCTGCATTTGCATTTAGAGAGAATGTTACATTCTGTTGGGACAATACACCCAGTCAATATTAAAACCATGATCTCCATGTCACATTGCATGAGATTGACATATTTCTATGTTTTCCTAAATATGCTTTTCCTCTGTCTTTCTGTAAACCCTTTTTTTTAATTTTTTTTTTCTTTTATTTTTCAGTATATTAATTTTCCAGGTTTTATCATCATCATTATCATCTTTCAATGTTTCCCCCTATGTGGGTTGTCTGGCACATCCTCTTTCACTCCTGTCGATCTCTCCAAATATCTCCTTTCGCACTTGTCTCCAGTCCCCTCCTACTCTTTCACTCCCGTTGAT
>JBCFYV010010162.1:0-15465 GCA_039000515.1 Timema cristinae | reverse complement strand
CTTTTAGGTGTGGTAGAGGATTTAACCAACCCGTAGTCTTTTGCGTGTGGAAAATATTTAAATTTGATTTTTTTTTTTTATTACGTTTAATTTTAAAACCATTGCTAATACTAAAGGCCTGATTTAATTGGTGACCATAACACGGTGTATGTATAATAATGTTAATATTCAAAATTATACCCAAAATTGGGCCTTTGAAAATAAAAATACATTCGCATGGAGAGAGGAGGGGGAATCCACAACAATAAATCATCGTATGAACCCACCCTGTTTTTTGAACAAAGATCCGAACCTTTCCTCCCGTTAAAAAATATTTTTAATACATGTTTCCCCCATTTTCCCATGTAGTCGCTCAGTCGCTCACGCGCTTGAATCGAACCCGAACCATAATATTTGAAATTTTTTGCGTTTCTTAATACAGATTTTTTAATTTTTTTAAATTTTAAAATAACTTTTTTTTTTTCTATCTGTCAGTAAATTTTATTTTTTATTCTTTTTTAAAAAAAAAATTTCAAGGTTTTGAAAAATTTTCTTCTCATTTTCCTTTCACGTCCCCCCACCCTCCCAAAATTTTATTTAAAGTTTTAAAAGTTAGGTTTCATTGGTGGTGCTACTATTATGAAAATTTTTTTTTTTTCCCACCAATAATATTTTAAAACTAAAGATTTAGATAGTGATTGAAATAAAGATAAATGAGAAAGGGAATGGGCTAAAAATTTAAAATTAAAGCAAGTGTAATTAAGTTTAAAAATTTTAAAAATGAGATATAGCATTAAATAAAAAAAATAAAATAATTGAGTAAAAAGGGTAAGTAATAGAGTAAAATTACAAAAATATTAGGGTTGGAATTTTTAAAAAGAAAACCCTGCAAGCAAAATATAAAAAAAACAGGGGGTGAAAAAAGGTTAAAAAATTAGAAGAAGTTGGATTAATTAAAAAAAAATACACTAATATAAACAATAGTTACTTTTAAAAAAAAGAGTAAAAATAAAAAGCGATAAGAGCCTTTTTCTAAGAAGTTGGAAAATTTTAAAAATTTCCTTACCCCCAGATTTGGCCAAATTTTTTTTAAAGATTTCAAATTTAAAAATTTGTTTGGTTACTTGTAGCTGTTTTCCCTGTTGTAAAATTTAAATTTTCAAACAATTTAAAAAGTTTTTTTCCGTTTAGGGCCCCCTTAAACTTATTTCCCTGGAGTTCCATTTGAGGTTTAAATTTTTTGAATTTAAATGAAAATTTGGGGGGTTCATTTACCTATTACCAAATTAAATTTTCTTTATTTTTTTTTACAAATTTTAAAAAATATTTCCTGCCCCCCCCCCCCCCCCCATTTTGAAATTTCCCCATTCTTAAATTTTCTCGTTAGGGGAGCAACCCCTTACCTTCTCCCAATTTTCCTTTTTTTCAATTTTCTGGGAGTAGATTTTATTTTCGAACGGACTAATTTCTCTTTATGTTGAGAGATTGAGTTTTTTTCTCACCGCGCCTTACTCTACTCCCTGATCGGGTTGTACTGTAATTCTTTTAGTTATACTTTTGGGGATAGGGTGAAAAAAACGTTTTTTAGAGGTAGTTACCGCATTTTCAGGAAGGAGGGGGTTGGAAACCCATTTGGATAAAACGTCCTAAATAGCCCCAAAGGGGATTTGCCCCAGATCTCTCCGTCATGCGGCCCGTCTAACAGGGTGAACCCTTAGATGTTCACCAAGAGTGTGTCAGTTATTTATAGGGTAATTCAATAAAGGGGATATTTGTACTAAAGCAGAATTTTAAAATAAAAGATATATCCGTAGATGATGGAACTCATTAAAAAGCCCAAGGCGTCGTTTAAATTAATCAAACAAGTAATTTTGTTATCCCCTTTCGGGTTATCCCCAAACCCCATGTACTAATTAATTTATGGTTGGTTTGGGAAATTTTTAATTTATAGGAATGCACCCGCAGGGCGGGAAGGGGGGCCCGTTTAGGAAAAACCCCCCCAAAATTTACCCGACTGGAATGAAACCACTTCTACTAGGGGAAGAAAAAAAAACATCTCGGGGGGGTGGAGTTAAATTCTGTAAATGCTAAGGGAAGGAGTAAAAGTTGTGAAAAGTGGGGGCCCTTAGTGTCAACACCCCCCAATCACCCTCTTTATCCGAGTGAGGTGAGGAAGTAGCTGTAGGTATATTTATGACTCTTTTTCCCCCCCAGAAAGAAAAGAAAAGACGAATAGCTTGTGTCAAAAACGATAGCTTCTTGAGTTCAGCTTCCCCAAATTTTCCCAACCCTTGGAGTAAGAGTTTTTTTTATTTTTTTTTGCAGGTACCTCTACACATTTAACAAAAATTTTTTTAAAGGGTTTTAACTATCGAAACATTTTACAAGAAAATTTCGATAAATGAAAAAAACTTTTTGTTATTAATACCCACTTCATGATAGAATGGTTTAAAGGGTCACTTGTAATGGATTAGCTGAAGGGGTGGTGTTGGGCTCAAATTTTGGTCGGGGTATGAGCGTGGTTTAACTAAAAGGTCAGGTGTACTGAGCGTGGGGTTTATCCTGAGGTCAGGGTATGGCGTGGTTTTATCCCAGAGGCAGGGTTTTCTGAGGTGGTTTATCCCAGAGGTCAGGTGTACTGAGCGGGTTTATCCCAGAGGTCAGGTATGAGGTGGTTTTTCCTAGGGTCATGTACTGGGTGGGTTTTTCCTTGAGGTCAGGGTACTGAGCGTGGTTTTCCCAGAGGGCAGGTGTACTGAGCGTTTTTATTAGGGTCAGGTGTACTGGCGTGTTTATCTAGAGGGAGGTGTATGGGTGGGTTTTTCCTAGAGTTCAGGTTATTTAGCTGGTTTATCCCAGAGGTCAGGTGTATGAGCGGGGTTTATCCCAGGGTCAGGGGTACTGGCGTGGTTTTTCCCCAGAGGTCAGGGTACTGGGTGGTTTATCCTAGAGGTCAGGGGTACGAGGTGGTTTACCCAGAGGTCGGTGTATGTCGTGGGTTTCCTAAAAATTTTCCACTTCCCCTCAACATTGAGTAAATTTTGGTAGGTTCATGGGGCATCCGTAGGTTGTTGATGCGGTTCTTAAAAAAAACTACTATAAAGGGTTTAACGTCTTTTTATTGCTCATTCTGTGTTTAGCCCTTTTTTCAAGAGTTGGCTCAGGGGGTTACGGGGAGATCGGGTTTTGGGGTTCAACCCTTTTAAGGGACAGTTATGTCCAGTAGAAGGGATATGGTACATTGAACATAGTGTTGAAGTTGGTTTTTTAGATGATTTTTAACCTTCAATATTTGTAGGAAAGTGAGAAGTGATATTTTTATGTGTATTGTTTTAAAATAGTAATTTTTTATTTTTTGTTTTAAATCAATTTTTTTTTGATAAAGAGTTTATTACAAATTCATTACATAAGTTTCAAAGGTTTGGGGAAAAATATTGATGTTTTTGGTTTATAAAGTTATGTTTTTAGATTTTTTTTTTTTTACTTTTTCGAGGGGGGTTTGTAAGCGTAGTTTTATGTTGAGCAACTGTGAGTACGGGGGGATCAAAGGGTTTTCAAATTCATGGGTGATGGGGGTTTTTTTTTTTAAATGGGTTTAATTGCCCCCCGAAAAATGCCCCGGGTTTCAAACTTTTTCTAAATTTATTTTCCCCATTTCCTAAATTAGTATTTATTTAAATTTAATTATAATATTTATAACGATTTTATAAATAAAAATTTAAAATTTTTTAAAAATGTTTATTTTTTTTTTATTATTTTTAATAAAAAGGGGTTATTCAACCCACCTATTTAAAGGAAGGGGGGGGAAGGTTGAAAAAATTTGTTTTTTTTCTTAAATGTTTGCGGGGGCTTTTTTAATTTCTCCCTATTTTACCCAATTTTATTAAAATTATTGGGGGGGTAATATCCTGAAATGCTAAAAGGACGTTAAGCAAAAAAATATTTAAAAAAATAATCATTCATGCAACTAAAACACGCGAACTATTTTATTATAAATGATAATTTTAATTTTGAACACCGGGCTAAAAAATTATATCATTTGGCCCAAAAAACCCTAAAAAACCCATACCCCCTTCGGTTGCTGCTGTATAAGAGTTACTTTGCAAATATCGGACTTCCCATGCGAGATCAAGGTTCGAATTCTATGTGTACTGAGAGTGGTTTTTCCTTTTAATTTTATTCCCTCTACCTCCCCGAAAATGTGGTTACATTCCCCTAAATACAAATTTTCCCTTTTTCAAACCGTGGGTTTTTTTTAAAATGAGTGTATAACCCCAAAGGTAGTGAGGGCGCGGTGCTAATAAAAAAACTAATGCTGTTTTTTCGTTTAGACAATTACAAGTTGCTGTAACGAAAAAATTCGGGAAGATGTTTAACATTCAAATGGATAAAAATTTAAAAAACGATGGGGAAATATTATTTAGTACAAAGTTTTTTGAAATGTTTTATACTTTTTTAAAAAGGGAAAAATTCTTTATTTTTTTTATTAATTCCTTTTTTTTCCTAATTAAATTATTATTATTATTATTATTATTATTTTTTATTGTTTTTTTTTTAGACTGGTCTTACTTCCGTTCGGTTATACGCAATTCGAATATGCTAGTAGGTGATTTGGGGATGAAATGAAGGACCTACGTTTTCGTGTGATCCGAACCACGGTGGAGGTGGCATTCCACACATTCCAAATTTTTTGTATTTTTTACATCCCTCTTAATTTGTTTTTTGGGAGAACACTCGATGGGGGGAGTAAAGGTGAAATGAAAATTCCATGTTGACTTTTAGAATTTAGTTAGATACTCAGCAGCACCTTGTACTAAAAAAAAAATTTAAAAAAATATTAACTGGGTAAAAATATTTGACAGTTAACTGTTGTAAATAAAAGTAGGTAGGCCCCATTTGTTTATTGAATATGTGAAAATTCCCGGTTTAAACAAATTCCTTACATAGTCCCGCTTTACAGTTCTCCCGTCCCGGTTGTAAGTAATCTTTAAAATTATTAGTTCTAAATAAATGTACTAAAACTTAATATATCTTAATAGGTGCTAATTATGAATGAAATCCTAGGCCCAAGATTTAAAATAGGAATAAAATAATCTTGCAGGTAGAAAATTAAATTTGGGTAGGAAAAACAAAAAGTGTTTGTTAATTGGTATGTTCCGAGTTTGATTATTAATAGTGAATTTTTGTAGAGTTATGTACTAAAACTGCAAGCTAGTGTTGCAAATCACTTCCTTAATTTATTGTATTGCTTTCTCTTTATTTACATTGTTTAATGAATGGTTATAATTTCAATAAAACTTATGTTTGCTATTTCTATAAAAACTTTCTAAAAAATTAATATAATTAATTATTTTGACGGAAAACGACTGGGAGCAATAGCGATAGTAATATTTGTCTTAAATTGTATTTATTAAAAATGTCTAGATAAAAGATTTTTAAGTACTTATAAAGTTTTAAAAAGTTAAGGTGAAACAGGGGGAAAATATAGCTAAAAATTAATTATTAAACCAAATAATTAAGAATACCTTACACAGTCAGTGAATATTTATTTTTTTTATTATTTTTATTAATATTATTAGCCCCGCGTTTATACCGTAAATACAATACAAAAAATGTGAAAACTAAAAATCATTGCATTATTTTTTACTTCCCCAAATTTAAATAATAAAATAAATTATAGGTTTTCTAATAAAATTAATTTCCCCCATAATTGATTATTTTTTTTTTAAAATTTTGTGTTAAAGGGTTGAAAAATAGTAGTTTAAGCCCAAAAAAACCCAATTATTTTTAAAAAATTTTTTTTAAAAAGTAATTTTACTTTTGGCATTTATTCATACATTTATTAAAAAAATGGTAAATATCGGGTTTCCCTTTGAATGGTAAAAAAATACACAAAATGTGTTTTTTCCGTTAAAATGTAAAAATTATTCAAGGGGATTTTAATTTTTTTCAAATATAAACAAAAATAAAATCCTCTATAATTTGTAAATTTTGTGAATGTGAGCAATGCATCCCTCCCCCGTGGTTCCGTTTCCCACTTTGACTGTGGACTTTCATTTCATCTCAAAATTTTCCCCTCCCATGACAATAGCGTAAGTGCGTTTATAAGCCGAAGGGTAGTAAGACGCGGGTAATAATAATAATAATAAAAAATTTATAAATTGTATTTTTACAGTTATATGATTGTTTTACCTATGTCCCCCCTTTGTTATTTATGAGTGTACTAAGTCAACCAAAGTTTGCCTTTTTTCCCCATCTAGAAGTTTATGAAAACTAATGATTTTAAAGTACGCATAGAAAAAAAATTAAGGTGTGTATTTGAGATAATTGGATTTTTCAGTCGGAGTGTTTATGTGTAAGGTATCGGAAGAGAGTCTCTTCCGAGGAGATACAATTTCAGTCCCCCTCGAATAAGTAGCTTGAGCTAACATTATAAAGAAGGGGGGGAGACGACCTCATTTACAAACCCATCGCAAGTATGTTTATTAAAAAAAATTAGTCGTTGGGATTTTGACTTTTTTTAGTATTGTCCGCCCAGTAATTTTTAAAGAAAATTATTAAATAGTGTAGAGCCGTCTGATTCAATGTTTTTAGTAGGTAAACCACATAAAATAATTATTATCAAATGTGCCTATCTAGAAATTATTAAAGTCAAATTTTTACAAATATTACTATTCAAAACACTTAAAGTCAAGTTAATTTAAAACCTAATAGTTTTTTTAATTTTTTGTTTTTATTTTAGTGAAATTAATTAAGACTAGTCTTGATTATTATTGTTGAATTTTTTTTTTTACAGGTTGTGGTATGTTGCTTTACTTTTAATCATTGAAAAGAAAGGAATTCTTTGATTTAAGACATTTATTAGTTAAAATTTATGTTTTTTTTAAATAAAAAAAAAACATATAAAAAAGGTTAGTATTGAAACCAAAAGTAAACAATATCTAAAGATTGTTTACATTTAAGTTTCTAAAAATGGAGTATGAATTTGCTTCTTTGAAAAGAAAAAAAAAAAAATTTAAATTTTTTTATCTTTTAATGAAATATGTTTATTTTTTAAGGTTTAAACCCATAAATCTTTTGAAAAATAAAAACCAAATTACTAAAAATTTTTTTTCATATTTTCGATAACTTTTTTGTCTTATTGGTTCATTAAGAAATTTTAAAAATTTTTACTATCTGTTTCTCTTTGAATTTGTGAACCCCCGTTTCGGGGGCCGCTGGATAAGGCGTGACTTTACAGTTAGACTAGATTGTTATACGGGGGGAAGATTCGAAACTCTGTCGGGAGTAAAAAGGTTTTGTTTTTCCAAATGGTTTTCTCGCCTTTCCCTCCGCTATGAAAAGCGCAATCCTCTCAATTAACCCCCCTCACCCCTAAAACATTTAGCGTATTTGTACCCTACAAAAGTGTAATGGGGGACGGTATAAGCCGTGTTCCCCTAAAAAGAAAAAAAAAGATTGTAAACAAAGCAGTCATATTCAGGGGAAAATTTTGGGGGGGTGGGTGTTTCAGGATTTTGTCACTTACTTTATGTGGAAAAAGAGCAGTATCTTTTCAGGAAAACTTAGGGGGTGGGTAGTATTCGGGGAGTTTTCCGTACTTTTGTGGACAGCAGTTGTGAATGTTTTTAAAATTAGCAAAGAGTACCAAAGTCGGCCCCAATAGGCTTAATTTTACTTAATTAAGTAACGTTGAGTTGATTAAGTGAAGCCCGAGTTTTTTTCCGATGACGGAAAATGAAAAATTTTGGAGGAGATAAATTAAAAGTTTTTAAAAATAATGTATTACGTGGATTATTGACGATAAAAGCGCATCACAAAGGGGAAAAGTTACAATTAAATAATAGGTTTGATTAAATTATTATATTCTGTGACGTATAAAGGTTTTACGTTTGATTAAGGGTAAGTGTATACTAGACCCAGTGGTTACCTTGGGGCTACATTCGCCCATCCGCTTCTATTTGAGATTATAAATAACTTATACTGCAAAATTGCAGTACTTTAAAAAACAAAAAGTTTTTTCGTGAAATATATTTTTTATATAAAAAATAATTTCTGAAATATGTTATTATTAGTACAATTTTTGAGCTTGTTGTACAGAGTAATTTTTAAAGGTTTTAACGAAATAATTATCTAATTCCATTGAGTTAGAAATTAAAGTCTCTCTCTAAAAATTATGTGTTTTTTTTTTTCCTTTAACCTTTAGGGAAAAATTTTTGTAAGATTATTAAAATCTCTATCTTTTTAGGTAAATAGTCATTTTTTTACTTTTTTATTATCAAAATCTATAAATGGGGAATTTAATAGCGATTAAAATAAACAAAAAGATGTAAAAACCTAATAAATGTCAAAAAATTTTTAACCCAAAAGTCAAAATTTTAATAGAAGGTTGGCCATTGTGGACCTTATACCTCTTTCTTTGGTCCAAATATACAAATGAGGACTTCAATTCTTTAAAAATTAAATTAAAAAATTTAAAACTAGGGTAAAAGTATTTTATGTGGGGTTATGCGAAATTTTTATGGGTTTGTTGTGTGAATTATTTCGTTTCACATAATTACGGTTTTTTAACCAATGGGGCGAGAAAGAACGGCGCATTTCCGTCCCAAAAAATTTTTTAAAAAATTTTTTTTAAAGTTATTTTTCATAAATGTAAATGTTTTTGAATTAAATATATAAATAAAAAGATTTAAAATAAATAAATTGTAAAAAACCCCTTTTTAGTTTTTTTCAAAATTTTCCCTTTTACAAACAAAACTTCCAAATTAATGTAAATACTCTATTCAGCCCTTGGTATGAAACATAAATAGTTTACATAAAACATTAGGCTAATTCACCATTGTTAAAAAAACTGTTGAGTTTCAAAATCGTGTTAAAAATATTGTTCACTGGATACTGTGTTTTTTTTTTTTAATTTTAAATAATATAGGTAAGATTTTTTTTTATCAATCGGTAGCCCCCCCCCCCCCCCCCTGAAAAGATGTTTTTCTAATATTAATTTTTGTGTCTAGATATTGAGCAAAAAATTTACAGCTTTTTCATTTAAAAATAATAATAATTTTTATTATTATTATTATTATTATTATTATTATTATTATTTATTATTTGTAAAGTAAAAAAGACATAGGAAATTTTTTTAAAAAAGTATAATTTTTATCTGTTTTAACACAGAAAAATACAATATTTTAGTGAAACTACCCGCATCCCCTAGAGGGAGTGAAAACAACTCATTCAATATCGATTAAAAAATGTATTAATTTTACCTACAAACATTTTATCTAACTAATAAATTACGACTTATTACAAGCCTCGTTGGTGAGTAGTTAACGTCATAAAACCCCCTTAATTTCTGTGTTTTACACTCATTCGAACTTAGATTAACGGAATAAAATTTTGCCTGCTTTTGTGTATCACTATTGAATGAAAATTTGATAAAAAAATTTGGGAAAAGGATAACGAAACTGGGTTCAAACCGAAATGGAAGGTTACCGATCTGCGAAAACCTGTAACGGTACTAGTTTAGTATGTTAAAAAAACGCAACCCCACCTCTTTTTAACCCAACAAGCTAAATTCTTTTAAATTCATCTTCATCCAAAGAACGTTGACATTGACTTTACTCTGGAATAGAATCTTCTTTATTTTAATTCCAGTAATTTCAAGTATATACAAACTCAAAAAAAAAAAAACACAATTCTTTTTCTTTTTAAACTGTTCAGTACTTACCCTCTGAATCTCTGGTAGCACCCCCTTTGACCCGGGCAAACTTCGATATGTCCAATTCAACGAGTGGGGGCAAATTGCCTGATGTTACTCGGCCCCTGGTCACGATGTCTGATGGGTGATTCCCCCGGAACAAATTTAGAGTGGGTGGATTACCTGCCCTCTTGCAAAAAAGTGGAACAACCCCCAAATCATACCTGACCCCCTGCGTCATCAGCGACCCCGGTTTAAAAAGATATGAAAAAACTGGGGCAAGATCGCAGATGGGGTGCGATGACCCCAATAGAGAGGGAAAAGAAATGGTCGACGTCTCAAGCATGGCAGTGGGTTTACCAAAATGAAGCACCCGTAGTTTCAATTCTCCCCCCATTGTATCCCCCGGAACGAGGCCCATAAATATGGTTTTCACTAAAAGAACTTTGATATATTGGAATCGGCACCCCCATGGGTGGACTATTGTGTGTATGGATGTTAATATTTTAATCTCAGGAGAGATTTTCCTGAAATGGACACTACCAGAAAGTTTTAAAAACTGTTAAAACTTCGTTTTTTTTTTAAAGTTTGGTATAGGTATTTAAATTAGGACTTTAAATTTTGTACGTCGAAAAAACTTGTAATTTTTGGTTGAAAAATGAGTATTCCCTAGAGAATTGTTCTTACAAATTATTTTTTTGGTGTCACCTCGGCGCTTGCTTTTTTAAATTATTTTTTTAAAACTTTTTAATTTCTTTCGCGCACAATAAGTTTTGTGAGGTGCCCTTTAAATTTTTAATTTAAAATCATTAAAACTATTATTTTGTTTTCTTATTTATATAACGTAAATGTTGCTGTTTGTTTAAATTTTTAATTTAAATTTTTTTAAAGTTATTAAATTTAGTAAACCCTTGTTGGGTTGTATTTAGCCCCAGCTTTAATTAAAAGGGGCTTTGATGAGTGTTTAAAATATTCACGAGAGTTCGACTTGGTATGAAACCGAGCTCTTTGGTTTGTTTAAAAAAGTAATGTTTATTTTACTTAACGTTTCAGTTAACATGTGTAATTTTTTTCTTTGGAAGCTAAGGATTTTTTTAAATAAAAATTAGAGTCTTAAGAATTTCGCTTCTAATTATGTGTAAATATTAATTAAATTTTTTTCTATTATATTTAAAGTAAACATGGGCAATTTAAACCTGTTATTTTATTTTTTCTTGTTGAAACTATTATTGTGCAAAGTTTTCCAACACCCCTACAAGTGACCCTTAAAGGCCCCGTGATTTTGTTGTTATTTTTAATAAAAATATTATTCTCATTTTAAATCTTGTATTACTGCTTTCTATTTTTTTGTGTTATCTTACTCACTTTCCTTGTGTATTTTTGGTTCCTATTATTATAAGGTAACAGAGAAAGTGAAAAAACCCAAGGGAAATAAGAATGTGTATCCCCATTTGTGACAAAATATCCGGGTTTTAGGATAAATATTATTTTTAATATATGTGTTGAATAATGGCGACCTCTTAAGACATTTCGATGCCCTTTTAAAAAATAATTTTGTAAATGTAAAAAAAAGGTCATTAAGCTTTAAAAGAAATGTCCACTTACTTTATTACATACGACATGGAGGTGAACGAACTTTCGAGGGTTATTACTATAACGAAACAAATTCCATTAAAAAACATCCGTATGTTCTCCCCTTCCCTTTACGGGTATGTTTGTAAAAAAAGTCATTAAAAAACAAATTTTAACAAAAGGTGCCACTTACCCCTACTCTGGTACACCTACCCTTTGTCATAAATCTTTACTTAGAGTTTGACTCTAAGGGTTATTGAGTATGTCACTATAACCCTTTTTTTTTTAAATAAAAAAAATATTGGTTTTGTCAAAAAAACGTCGTTTGTACAAAAAAATCTAAACTTGTTCACAAAAAACCCGAAAAAAGAATCTATATGTAAAAAACGATGTTGGTCATATTGTTTTATTTTTATATTTTAAATTTTTTTTTATATTTTTAAAAAATGGTGGCCCCTCGCGGACGTAAACAATGTTTTAAAATTATAAAACCATTTTTTAAAAAATGAACAGTAAGTCATTAGAGTTGGATAAAAATGTAAACAAACGAGCCCCCCTCAGACGGAAAAAGGTCACAGTACTGTTTGTGAACATTCTATTCACCCACTTTAAGTTAATTATACGTCTCAAGTGTATTTTCCCCGCCACTCTTTTTCTTATAATTTTCTCTTTACGGAAACCCCCTGAACGCCGGTCAAAGTGTGCCAAACCCCAAACTCCCCCGGTCCAAGTATACCAACCCAAACCCACGGGGCAAAGTTACACCCACAAAAGTCAGGGGTTACTTTTGTACCCCTTCCCAAAAGCCACATCCAGGTGTACCGTTTGTCATGGAGTAGGTGTACAATCAAGGGTCCTACTGGGCCCCTTTGGTATTCACTTTCCGTTTTTCATAACGTTTAAAACTCTTAAGACGTCACAGAATATAATAATTCATAAACCTGATTTATTCAATTGGTAGAGTTTTTTTGTGCGTCGCTGTTATACGTAAAATCCCCGTAATACTTTTTTTAAAAAACTCTAATTTTAGTAAACCCTCAATATTCTCATTTCCCGGGTTTATTGGAAAAAACTTGGGGTTTTATTACCATTTTTTAAAGTAAAAAAATTTTTTTTTGGTTTTAAAGGACTCTCTATGTTAAAAACAATTTTTAAATAAGCATAAAGATCAGTCTTTAAAATTTGTGGGATCACATCTAGAAGTGGAGGCCGGGCCCGTTTAGTTGTTAATTTTTTCTAAATAATAGACCTACATTTAAAAAAAACACAAATTTCGGAAAAATTTTTTTGTTAAATTTATTTTTTTAAAATCAAAAATTTAAAATCACAAAAAACAATCAAAAAAAAAAATAAACTTACCCCAAAAAGTGTATTGTTTTTGAAACTATGAGCTGTTAATGTGCAAAAAAAATTGTATTTGGCCAATTTTCTCACAAGCTACAAAATTTAAAAATAGAAACGAATATTTACATTATTTACACTTGCGAGAATGTTTGCAGCAATAAAAAAAGATTTTTTTTTTCATACGAAGTCCCTTCGCCCCTCTTTAAATTTTGAATTTTCCCCACTCAGTTTTTCAAAGTCCTTCATTTGTTGGATAAAATTCCTTGTTGAGGGTTACATCGTTAGAGCATTAATTTGTCATATGTCGTTTCCCTTTAGTTGAAAAGCAATTTTTTGTACAGCAGACGTCATTGGGTTCATTTTGTAATTTTTGAAAATTTTTTCTGCTGAAAAATTTAATAAAATTTTTTTTCTCTATGCGTTTTAATAGTTTTTATTGCTCCTCAAAGTTAAAGGCCCCTTCGTCGTATAATGTCCCCAATTATCCGTGTTTTTATTTTTATAAGAAAGGGTGTGTTTGGGTTTGATTTTTTTTCGGAAAAACAAATAGAAAAATTTTTTTAAATGGCAAAATTTCATAGTTAAAGAATGTGCTCCAGATGATGTAAGAAGGAAACTGTCTTTTACATGAAAAGTAATAACTCACACACCCAAATTGCATCCCCCCCCCTTGGGGCTAAATTCAACATTACTTTTCCTTTATTTGATTGTTCAGGGAACTCATCTTTTTTTGCCTCTCTATTTCATTCACTTGCCCCTTTTTTTGCACCTATTTTTAAAATTCAAATTCCCTTTTCCCCATTACACTGTCTTGTTTCCCGGTTTGTAGTTGTTGCTATTCTACAATATATCCCCCGTGGGTAAATTTTGTAAATAAGAGTTAACCAGAACAGAAATTTGGATCCTGAAAACCCCCCTGTGGCAATTTGCCCGGTTAAGTGTAAGTTTTTTTTTTCGCTTTTCTCAGAAATTTGAATCATTCCTAATAATTATCTCTAGTAGTAACAAGTTAAAAGTTTGAAAGTTGTAGTTTTCCTTATTGTTGTAAAAACTTGGGTAGTCTGATTGTATACTTGCTCCCAAAGTGTGTGAATGAGGTGAAAAAAAAGAGGAGTGGCAGGAGGTTTGGAAAAAAAAAAATTTGCTGTTTTCCTGGTTGATTTTTCTAATTCAAATTTAGCGATTGAGCGTAACAATATAAAAATAGGCAAATGGGATGTTTATCTAATCTTCGCCCCGTACACTCTCAACAGAACCCCTAAACATTTTGCCCCCATGCTCTGCTAAAACCTTCCCTTTGGGAAATGTCTATAAGAGGTTTTATATGATCCATTATACATTTTTCTATGGTTTCTGCAATATCCTTTAGGGAAAAAGAAACCCCCAAAACCCCCACAAGCCAAAACCTCAAAAAGATGCCTAAAATAAACCCGTGACAATGGGTTTGTTAATCAGTTGTCTCATCACATTCGTTGGGTACAAATTTAGAATATGTATCTGCTTTTCTATTTCCCCATTAAAAGAAACTAAGCAGCTCCAATATGTAATTTTATATTTTTTCGGTGTTCCCTTGAAAACGTGGCCCATTTAAAAAAGGCTTTGTCGAATCCATCCCAAACAGTATAATTAATTTTACCTTTATTGCCCAGGATTTGTAGATGATGTGATTAGTATAATTTGGGGTAATTCAAAAAACCAAAGAATTTAACACATGAAATCAACCTTTTTAATTGTGATATTTCTGTCAAAATGAGTATTGGGTTTCTTAACGTTTTCTCTGTATTTTAAGTTTAGCTAGACGTACGTTTCTTTGTTAGCAAAAAAAGATCAATGACATATTATTTTATTTTTAAATACTTCGGCTTCTTTTTTTCTGTTAAATTCTTTATATCATTTAAGCCTTTTATTCCCCAATCATTCACCACTTTTTGGGAAAACAAAATAAAGGGAAAAGCACAAAAATTTGTTACATCACAAATCAAATCTAGCATATTATTTTGTATGATATTTGTACTTTAGTGCCTTTTAAAAACTCTTTTAATTTTTTTTGTTTCATTTGTCGTATGAATTCAGGTATGGATACCCAAAGATTACAAATTTTTTTTCTTTTATCAAGAGTTAATCACAACATTTGTTATTAAGCGTTTTAAGTGAACTTTCTTAGCCTAGTTATTAAAAAAGTAAAAATATAAATCAAATAAAATCTATCTAAAATAACCTATATAATATTTTTAAAATCACATGCTACACACAGCTTTTATATGCCGGAAAATGCAAGGGGGGTTTTCTGACAAAATTATTTCAAATTGCCATAAAATTTAAAGGGGGCCTCATAAAAGTTTCAAATGAAAAATTTAAGAAAATGATGTTTCTGTGTAAAAACGTTTCCCTTTTACCTGGTCTGTAAAATGGTACATCTGTCGGCTGATTTTAACTATTTTTATTTTTTTTCTTTGTTCAAAATTGTCAGTAGGTAAAAGTTTTTAAATGCAAGGAAAAAAAGCGGGGGTCTTTAAAAACCCAGAATCCTTCTTGTAAAAAGTAAAACGTGGTAAAAACGTAAAAAAACTATAAAGAGTGGAACAGGTTAAAAAAAAACATTCAGGATAGTGGAAAGGTTTTTGGGCTTGAAAGGGATTGCTAACTGCTAAAAGCCTCCGATGTGGTGGGGTAAAAACGGGTTTCTTCTATTTAGTTGGTTGATAGTTTTTTCTTGGATTTATTATTCATGAAAATCTCAAGTCTCTTTTTTAAATACAACAATGTGCATTATATATAAACTTAAAATAAAAAATAGTATAAAATTTTATACAAAATTTTGTATATATATATATATATATACAGTCATCTACATAAAAAAAAAAACATTTTTAAAC
>JBCFYV010010161.1:0-15728 GCA_039000515.1 Timema cristinae | reverse complement strand
TAACAAAACGCACATGAAAAGAATTTTAACTGCAAAAACGTGGGAACATGTGGGCATGTATTGTAAACTACCCCCAGTGCTCTTTACAATAATTACAATAAAATAATAAAACTAAAACCCACTTAATGGTCTAACGTGCAATTCTTTCAATAGACTAGATTGCCGATCATGGGTAGATCGAGATTTGAATCTCGATCGAGTATACTGAGGATGGTTTTTTCCAAAATGGTTTTCCACTCTCCCTTCACGAAAATGCGGGTACACTTCCAATAAATATAACCTTACTAATCTCTAAAAATCATTTACGTAAGACGCGGTGCTAAAAAAAACTATATTCGTGAGGCAAATTTCTTAGCGAGGAAACGAAACTTTCTAACTGATTTTTTTTATATTTCCTCTAGGAATTAAAAATACAAATCATAGGAAAATTATATGTTTTAGTTAAACCGACTTCTTCATTGAACTTTTGTGTTTGACGATTAAATTTAAACTGATAACAGTTTAACAAAACCTTCACTGATCTTGGGGTAACGCCCCTAGCCTGATGACCTGATGTTCGTGGTTTCAAACCCAGCCGAGGGCCCAACATATTTTTCCTGAGCGATAAAAATCCGTGACACATCTTCCTGTAGAAGGGGTAGTAAGACCCCCCGGGCAAACTATTTAAATTGTACATAAGCGTAAAAACCCTAAAGGGATTTAATTTAAATTGAGCAAATTTAAAATGTACACTTTCTAAAACAAAATGATACGAGTATTATAAGGATACAAACTTCAAAACCCTTTAACTTACAATTAGAACAGAAACAACACCCATCCCCCTACCGTTAATTCATCATTGTGAAAGGTGAATTATTATTATTATTATTATTATTATTATTATATATTAGCACCGCGTCTTACTACCCTTTTCGGTTATACGCACTTACCAAAATGTGTAATGGTAGGATGATGTGAATAAAAGGGAGGACCTACAATTTTAACGTGGAATCCGAACCACGGTGGAGGCCTGGCATTCCCCACATTCACAAGGTGAAAGTTGAAACCCATATAAAAAACAATAAATAAACTTTTCGTCCTTTACCGGAAATCAACACAGTACTCTACTCAGACACGAACTGAACTGAGCTAGAGGTTGGACTCAAATGAAAACCAACAAATATCTTGTTAAATTGATGCTATAGTAAAGATTGTGGTAGAAAGAATAATTTTAGAAAATAAAACAATTCTCTTTCTTTTGGTTGTCAAAGTTGATAGCACTTTATTAATTAAATTTAAAATTATTTTATAGGTACAGTAGCCCCATGGCTTCTTTGGGTGCTGACTGACAGCTGACGGTTTGAAAAGTTACCAACCAAAATTTTGTATCCCTACCCCGAACCATAAAGATCTGCAAAAACATATGTTGAGCAAACCCGTCACTTCTGACAGTCAAAAATTAGGTATGTACCTAAATGGTGACTGTCAGAAGTCAACTGTGAGCTGTCAGTCAGCAAACCAAAAAAAGCCAGGGGCTACTGTAAATATTGATACTCTATTAATCAAAAGTGAACCTGTTTATCGCATGACTTGGCGTAGGAATACGTGAAAGCAGAATCTATTAACTTTCCTAGTTTTAAGATAAGGTTCTTTTATGAAGATAGGAATCGTAGCCACTTACCTTGTTATTTTTTTGAAATGTTATTTCCATTTCTGCTCTGATAAAAGATAAGCACAGGGTAGCGAAAGAGAGAGCGAGAAATTGGAAAAAAAAACTCACAAAATATTACGCTAACCTAGAAATAGAACTTAATTGGATCTTACATGAAACAAAAAAAATAACAAAAAAAAACCCGCATCAATGGACAATGGAATTAAATGTCGAACGCGTCCACATAAGGTTTCATGGTGACTGACTGGTTTGGGTTTGATTCCCAGTGGAATGTACTGAGGGTGGGTTTTTTTTTGTTAATTTTTTTATCACAAATCCCTCCACGCATATATGTTACACTCCCTTCTTTGAAACTCATCTTTTAGTGTAAATTACATGTGGAATGAGGATAACCCTACAAAGGTGGACAAACGTGGAACAAATTAATTTCTTATTATTATACTATTAAAAAGCCACAAGGCTAACTCACTCACTGATAAATAATGTTTACCCACTTCCAGATGAGATAGAGACTTGAAATATGGCAAACTTATAGGGTCTTGCATATAAAGACGGGAAAATTCCAAAAGGTAAATAAAAAATTAAAACCCCAAGAAAAAAAAATGCAAAATGGCGGGGCAACTTTAAAGTAGGGTTTGGGACCTTTAAATTTGGAGGTCTCTTGTGCTAAACGGTAAGACCTATCAAAAAAAATGATTGCAACCAGCAGCTACGGATTTGGCATACTCACAGGGAGTTTGGGGGCTGAGCCCCCAACAAACGTTATTAGCACCGCGTCTTACTAACCCATTCGTGGTTGTACAAACTTTCGCTAATGTGTAAATGGTAGATGAAATTTTGAGTTAAAATGGAGGGCCTACAGTTTAACGTGGAAATCCGAACCACGGTGGAGGGCCCGGCATTTCCACACATTCACAAGTTGTGATTAATACACGTCTTGTCAGAGTTGAAGGAAAGGGTTTGGTAATCCCAAAAAAATTTTTTGCCGGGACCGAGGATTGAACCCCAGAAACCCAGCACAGGCCCCCAACGAGAAAGGCGATTATGTAATAATAGACTTATGAATACAAACATTTAATTAGGTAAAACCCGGATATCTCTAAAACAGAGCATTTAAGAAAAAAAATGTTTCCGGAAAAAAGGTGTTTGTTTTCGAGAGGGAAAGAGGAACAGAACCTTGTAAATATAGTTTCTGCCCTCGACTATAATTTTCGGACGATAATTGATATGGTATTATCTACCATCTTAATGATCCAAGTGGAGACCGCTCTTCTGTAATTACAGTGTGACGGAACATTACAGTCGCAAACATTTCACCGCTAATAATAGACTTAAATAAAACCCCACCCAATGTACATCCCCTTTCTTGATAAAAATTGTTTGCGAAAGAGTAAAATACAGATCTAACTAACGTCCCTTTATAAATTAATTTTCAAAATTTTACTTATAATGTAACAGATACCGATAGTTAATAGTATCACAATAGTAAATAGTGTGGATATATATCTGAATATAAATAAATTTAATTTGATAAGTTATTTTCTAGTAATTATTTAAACTATGAATAAAACTGATGAATCGATTTTGATCAAACAACACTCTTTTTTATAAAGGGTTAGGAATCCAGGATATTGAAATGAATAGTAGATTCCGATTAAAACCAATTTTCCTAGAAACATTTCTAGCTTTTCTGCGCAGGGGATTTTTTTTTCTATTGTGTGCCAGTGGATCATTTTTGATCTGTTATGTGAGCAGGGGCTCAATTTTCTCTGTTGTGTGGAGAAAGTGCTCATAATTTTTTCTTCCCATCTGTTGTGTGAGAAGTGGGGCTCATATTTTCTCTGTTGGTGAGCAGTGGCTCATTTTTTTCTCTGTTGTGTGACCCAGTGGCCATATTTTTTCTGTTGTGTGAGGCATGGCTCATATTTTATCTGTTATGGTGAGCAGTGGCTCATCTTTTCTTTCCCCTTTTCTCCACGTGTGCGCAGTGGTCATTTTTCTTTTCCCATCTGTGGGGCGCATGATCTTTTTTTTTTATTTATTTATAAAACGTTGCTTTTTCCACCTTTTTTCACCCCAACAAACTCTGTTTTGTGTATGATCATATTAGTAAGTAATTATTTTAGTACCCCCGCCTTTTTACTACCCTTCGGGCTGTATGCATATATACTGAATTAAGCAATAATAAAAAAGGGTTTTAAGCTTAGAGATGTGTATCCATATTTTCATGGAGAGAGAATGTAAAAACCATTTAGGAAAAAACACCCCTCATACAACCCAACCAGGATTCGAACCCTGATCCCCCCCCCCAAATCAGCAACCTAGTCTAATTGCAAAATTGACACCCTTAGACCATGTAGCCACTGAAGCAGGTAAATTTACATTTTTTTTTTATTTGGTTTTAAAAATATTAACTCAATTCTTACTTGAGTGGTTTGGTCAACGAAATAAAAGAAACGGGGAAGGGGGGGTCGTTTTAAATTATTAAATTATTATTATTATTATTATTATTTTTAAATCATCATCACCAACGTCTTACTACCCCGTTCGGGCTATACATACATACGCTAATGTCAATGGTGGGAAATGTTTTGTGAGATTAAATGGGGGACCTACAGTTTAAAACGTGGGATCCGAACCACGGCGGAGGCCTGGCATTCTCCACATTCACAAGTTGTTATTAAAAACACGTCTTGTCAAGATGAAGGAAGATTGTCTTGTTTTACGAGACCTCGGGACTAGGATGAGAATTGACTGTCCGATGTTTTGCTTTTAAATGGCCGATTTTATAGAGATTGTCTATGTAGTATCGATGTTTTCTCTTGTACATTCAAAACTGTTGACAAATATAGTTTTTACAGAAAAAATTAAAATCAAAACAAATTTTAAAAAAAAAAAAATGTAGATCTAGTGTTATTATTTAAAACATAAAAGTTTTTAATATTGCAAGAGAAGCAATACAAAAACAAAAAAGACACAACACCTACATTCTTCAGATTCATTAACACAACAATACAAAAGCACAACCAAAACATTACAATTATCAAAATAAAAAAAAAAAACACGTCGATCACGGATATAGAGACATAATAAAAAAAAAACAATACAAAGACATAGCATGGAACAAATTAAAGATGGGAAATAGATATTTAACAGTTAGAAATTTTTATTTATTTAATAAGATGTATTTGCAATATAATAATAATTTCAACAATTTAAAATCAATATTTCAATATGGTGGGTTTTTAATTTTAAAAAGTTGTAATTTACGTATTTTAATAATTGTAGTAACAATTTAAACTGAACCGAATTTTATATTTGTTTATCTATAATAAAAAAGGAAATGTTTGTTTGTATGCGATGCCCACACGCAGAGATCTGACATTTTTTTAACAAGGGGGACGGAAGGGTTCCGAATACACCTCGAAGCCGGGTTTTTTAAAATTTTAATTAGCTTTTTTAATAAGGGTATTTTTTAACAAACTTTTAAAGGGGAAACAGGCAACGCCGTGCGGGATAAGCAGTCTGAAAATTAATTTTAATTTTTTATATTAAATTTAGTAATATTGTCATTAGTGACATTAACTAAAAAATCATCGAAAACAAAGCTTAGTCAATTATTTGTTAAACAGACCTAGTGTGTGTTTAAAAAAAATTAAATCATCGATAGTTTTGGGTAAGAAAATGCCGAAAGTTTTCAAAATATTGAGGGCCTTCGCTGATGTTGACCCTAAATATGTTTCTATCGAAATTCATCCCTTCTCTGAATTAAAATATCGACCACGCCACACATCAAAAAAAAAGTCGAAAAAAATCACCCTTAGGTTTTAAACATTTTACAGAAAGTAAATAAATACATGACAAAATAATACTCGTCACTAATTAAACTCTTGGGAAATAAATTATTTTAACAACAGTAAAAAAATACTAGACAAACAAATTTAATCAAATAGGTATTCAAAAATAAACTAAAAGCTACCTTACCTATGATGCAAAATAGGCCCCAAAAAAAATATAAAACTGAAATAAAATATTATTAATGGCGATGTTGCGGCAGACTCAAACGTTTGGGAGTTTTCATGAACAAGTATAAGAATCTTAATAATACTACGGTAAATCAAAATGTTTGAGGAAAAAAACATGAATAGCTAATTATTTTTGAAAAAAAAAAGCCCTTCTAAAATTTTTTGCAAAAAAACTACCCCTCTTATCACAATAAAGGGCCCTGCTAACAAAAAGGGTACGTTAAGGGGCAATTGAGAGGCGTTGGAGACGTTTTAGGAAATCTTGGATTATTTATGAATGGTTTGATAATTTTTTTAATATTGTTTTCATTAAAATTCAAGCAAATATTCTGACCAGTTAATAAATTTAAATTTTTAAGCTAAAATTGTTTACGAAAAATGTGTGATAACTTAAATACAAACCTATGAAATAATCTCACATTATAAAAACTTTCATCTTTTTGATACATTTAAAATTCAATAAATATTAATTTTCTAATTTTTCAGGTCTTCTTATCATAATCTTAAATGTCGTTCCTTACTTAAAAGCTTTTTTTTTAAATGCACTCTAAAATCCCACATTACTCTACTCTCTGTTGTTACTCTATCATAACTTAACTTTATTTGATCATCTAGGTCTCAGAAGTATAAATTTTCTTAAACTTATAGTTTTTTAAAAAAAAAATTGAAATTTAATGTTTAAACTTTTTTAACTGTTCAGAAACCTACTAATAATTTTTGCTTAGGTTTTGTTGAAAACAATATTAAAAATATCAAACAATGTCTTAAATATTATAGGGATTACTAAACGTCTGCTCACATCTCATTGGTCATACCATTTGCACCCTTAAAAATCCCATAAAATTTAAAAAATATACTGACTTTCACACCACCCCATGGCACAAGTTCTGCCATCTGTTGAGGAGGCTACCAACTAGGTCGTCATGGACGAGTTTTTTCCGGCTCTCTTATAGAAGCCACGTGTGTGAATTATTTGAAAAATTTTGCTAGTAGAAATTGAATTCAAGAGTGTTCAACACCAACAAAAGAAACCTGAGCCAAATAATATGATTTTTGATATAAAAGTCATATTATTTACTAATTTGGTGACCACTTCATTAGAGAAATTCCCAATGTGGTCAAGCCATAGAGCTTCAAATACTACTTCTCTATTCTGTTTAATCTTATACTCCATTTCGCCCTTTAGCTACAACCACCCTTTGTCATGTCAATAAGAAAGAGGGGAAATAAAACTACGAAACTTTTTATATCAAGTTATTATTAGCACCGCGTCTTACTACCCGTTCGGGTTATACGCACTTACGATAATGGTAATGGTAAGGTGATTGTGAGATGAAATGAGGACCTACAGTTTAACGTGGAATCCGAACACGGTGGAGGCCTGGCATTCCCCACATTCACCAAGTTGTGATTAATACACGTCTTGTCAGAGGTGAAGGAAGGTTTGGTAATCAGATAAATTTGTGCCGGGACCGAGGATTAAACCCCGGACTCCCAACACAGAAGTCTGACACCTTTACCCCTAGACCACCAAGTCACCTTATATCAAGTTAAAAATTAAAGCGCTTTGCTAGTTCTCAAATATCTTAAAATTTTATTTTGTGAGCTGGTTAAAAAAATCAGGGTATTTTTTAGAGGAAGGCTAAGTATAAACCCCCATCTTCATCAAGTCTAGTCTCATAGCTCCACAAAAAAGAGGAAAAGTTGCTGAAAATGAATTAGTATCACTTTTTCACACATTTTTTTACTAGTAAAACTCAACTATAGGGTTGTTAAAAAAAAACACCCTGTCGAATCCTAAGGGACACGTTGGAAAATTTAAAAACACTAGGAGGGTCAAATTTTAATCAAATACAAACTTCATTTTGTTGAAAAAAAACACTCCAAATTAGTAAACTTTTTAATATAAAAAAGTAGCTTGTTCATAAGTCTATGAATTTTTTTACATGAGAGTTTGATCTTTGCGCCGTTTTATTTATACATGACGTCATAACCACTTTGTTAAAAAAAGTAAAAAAAATCTTTGTGTTTTAGTTGAATTTTGGGTCGGAGAGATGTCCTAACACTCCAACAAAATTTAACCCCCTATGGTCGGTGTTTTGAACTAATATCGCAAACACAATTAATATTATGTCGATAGAATATGTTTACAAAAACATTTAAAAAATAAATACTTTAAGTAAGCATCTTTTTTTTAATTTCGCCTATATTACAAAATATGATATATTGAAATATACAATGTTACATGACTATATAACATCCATTACTTTTTCCCGGGCCTGTGCTTGGGGGGGGGGGGGGGGGGGGGGGGGCAGTTTTTTTCAAGCCACACTGTTTTTTTCCACTACAGCTTGCTAAAGTCCGTTCACGTTAGGTTTTTTACCTGGATGACAGTTCGAAAATCATATGTTTTGGTTTAGGGTTGCCAACCACTTGTAAAAGATCCGTTTTTTTAAAAAAAATTTAAAGATCTTTAATTAACCTGTTATATAATATTACTTTTAAAATAATGTAAATTAAGTTTTCCTCATACAATTTCATTTTTTTTAATAATTTCTTTTATCCAACTTGAAACCAAAATTTTAAACATAATTAAAAGTACTTATTTTCGTTTTGGAAAGTTACTGATTTTGTGTAATTAGGCACAAAAATCAATACCTTTTAATACAGGCGTTGTATTTTTCTTTGGGAAAAAAGAAAATTGTTGTCATTCTTTTTACATACAATAAAAAAATTTTATGAATATTTTTGGTTATTCTTAAATATTTAACTAAAAAATATTTCATCAACTGCGTGTCTGCATCAAATTTTAAAAAACTTGTTTTACCGTTATGTCAACCATATGGTTTTAAATTCGTCCCTTCGCCCATTTTTAAGTATGTTCGTTAGGAAGTTTTTTGTGAAAGTGGTGTTAATATTTTTTAAGGGGAAAAAACTATAAATAAATTTTGTGTCCGCTCCTCAAATAAATAATAAATAATATTGGCCTAAAATTACTATGTTAACTATCAGAATAAATATATTACCATTTGTGTTTCATTACAGTCATCCAAAGTGATAGATGTCAGTGTTGGGTAGTGATATATTTGGGGTTACTTCTAGTAACATTTCGAGCTGTCATCCAGGTAAACTTAGGTCGTGAATAAATTATAGTGGGCCTGCCCTAACTTCATATAACTTATAATATATTTTAAAAAACTATGGCAGGCACAACATTCAGTCCCCACCGTTAATGTACAATGTAAAAGGGTTTTGAACCCATTTTGTCACAATGAAAATTTTCGGCATACCGGGAGCAAATAGGGGAAAACCTTTAGTTGGTAGGCAGACATGTACCGACTACCTAAGGTGTCGAGAAATGCTAAGTCTATGTTTTTAAATTGTCTAACATTTTGGAAAAATTTAAAGTTTAAAAAAATAAAGAAACTTTTTTTTTAATTTGATGTTTCCCAAAAAAACCAATAGGTTGGTCACCCCATAATTTGGGGGTCGGAAAAAAAAACATGATACCCCTCAATTTTTGAGAAAAAAATGTGTCGAATGTTTTTGTGGTAGTGAAAAATAGGCCCATTATTTTAACTAAATTTTTCGGGTACATTAAAATTTTTTTCAACCTAAAGGGAACAAGGTGGGTAAAAGATTTTTCATTTGGTTTCCTTTCAAGAGGACGGAAAACTCAAAACCATTTATTTTTCTCCATATAAGTGACAAAATGTTTGGGATCAATTTTAGCAAATTCGGTAGGGTATTATTTTTAAACTACCCCCAAACGTTTTTGTGCACGTCCCCTATCTTTTCAATTTGTAATCATTTTAAATATGTCAACATTGAATTGGTTTTTCGTTTTAACTTTTTTAAACTGTTTTAAAAATTTTTAATAATAAGCAATCGTTTTTAGTACCTATGGAGATTTTTTTTTTACATCCATTACTTTTTTTCCCGGCCTGTTCCTGGGTCAGTTTTTTATTCAAGTAATATATTTTCCCATCCCCAGCTTGCTAGGCCTTGTAGTTCAGATCCCTTAAATCTAATTTAAAGAAAAAGTCGGGGCAAACATTCAATCCCCGCCTGTTAATTCATCACTGGGGGGTTTTAAACCCACATTTCGCCAATAAAATTTTTCGTCCATGCCAGAAATCAAAACCCGGGACCCTTCCCTTTAGGAGACACGCAAAACCCCTGAGCAAAGGTGTTGAAAATACCTATTAAGTATGACCTGATTAAACAAAACCATGGGATGTCTATGCTCTGTTTTTCTACTAACGGACTGCAATTGTACCTTTCACTAAATAGTCCCCCCTTTTTTTGTTTTAAATTTTTTTTTAAAATAAGATTATAAATTTTATTATAACAAAAAATTTACCCCTTCTTTTTTATTTGAAATCATATTAAAGCTTTGCAAGCGTTTTTTTCAAAAAACCCAAAAAACTCCGACTCACGTTGAAAGACCCCAGGTACAGCCCTTTATAAAATTTTTAATCAAGTCAGTAAGGGTCACTCAAAGTTATCTCTGCGCGAAAAGGCTTTTGTGTGTTGAGTGTTCCCGTCTATTTAGGGAGTTTTCTGAGTTGGCCCGAGTTTGTTCAACATGGACGGAAAATTTTAAAAGCTTTTTAAAAAAATACAAAAAATTCGTTGCCCCTACTTTGCTAGGATACGATAAATGGGGTACCTGGTGGTTAGGGGTGAGGTTGTCGGGTTTCTGTCTGGTTCCGGGTTCAATCCCAGTCCTGACACAGAATATTGATTCCCAAACCCTTCCTCCAATTGAAAAAACGGGGTTTTTATCAAAACTTGTGAATGTGGGGAAATGCCGGGCCTTCCCGTGTTTGGATCCCCGTTAAACTGTGGTCCCCATTTCATCTCACTACCTCCCCATACACTTAGCGTAAGTGTGTAAAACCAAACGGGTAGTAAACGCGATGCTAATAATAATGACTATAATGGTCGCCCCTTTTTACATATTTCACTGGTTTTCCCCAATCATAAATGTTCTTCGCGTGTATAGGGGAATGTTTGTTTACTTCCGGTCTGGGTTAGGATGAACCTTTAAATGGGAAGTTTATTTAAATTAAACACATAATATGTGAACGATGTTTTAAAAACGGAATCATGATTATATTTGAATATAATTACTATTCAAAAAGAGGAAAAGGGAGATTTTTCAACTTAAACCCAAAAGATAAATCTTAAAGGTGGGTGCTAGTGGGCGTTAGTTTAGGCAGATTTTTGCATTTTTTATAGCAAAAAATTTTTTTGGGCAAAAAAAATAAAATATTTCTTCTTAAAAAACAAGAGTTTGTTTTTTGCACTGCTAATCCAACAGTTGTTAAATTCTGACATGACATGGGGGCTTTTGGTGAAAAAACTTTTCTCTTTTGAAAAGTTTGTCCCCAAATGCCGCCATGCTCTGAAGATATTCAAAACTGTTAGATTAGAAAAGGGAAAGAAAACAAAACTCTATTTTTCATAGAAAAAAATATTTGATTTATTTTGGCCAAAAATGGTGCTATAAAAACTGCGAAATTAATGCATAAACTTGGTCAAGCACTCCCCTTAAGGTAAAAAAGATAAGAAAAGTTGTGGGTCGCGGGGGAGGCTACTGTTAAAAGGAAATATCAAAATTGAGAAACGTATCTGCTACCAGACCATATATACAATTGTACATCCAAATAAATGTTTTCCTTGATTTTTGAGGAAATTTTTAAAACTTGTTGCAGCCCTCGAAAAGGAAGGCTTGGGCGGGTGGGAAATGAGAACTGTGGGCAAAAGGGTGGAAAAACCCACGGGATCGCTCGTGGAATATATTAGGGGAAAAGGGAAAGGTTAAGAGGTGGGAAGAGTGCGGGTGGCTTTGAAACTATTTCGAAGGGGACTTCATTTTAGAATCAATACGGGGGCTGTTCAGTTTTTTCTCATGTCTTTTTGGGAAAAGCCCCCAACACTCCACATACATGTCTATGACAAACATAAAAAAACTTGTTACATCCAAATTTTTATTATATTAATTATTATTTTATTTATATTTATTATTATTTACACCGGTTTTCTTACTATCCGTTGGGTTTAGTTTTAAGTACTAATTACGTATTGGTTGGGAATTGGGAAGGTTGAATTAGGGGAAAGTAAACCCCGCATTTGCGTGGAGGGAGAGTGAAAACAATTTAGGGCCCCCCCTCCCCCCTTTCCCCCAACCGGAAAATTCGAACCTCGTCCCCCCGTTCAGCAGTCGAGCAACATGACTGCGCGTTAGCCAAACTACGCCCCGCCCGGGGGTTTGTTTTTAATAGGAAACCCAGTTCAAAACCCGTATGGGTTTTTTTTTTTGCACCACGTCTTAAATAGTTCGGGTTTAACACTTATTTATTAATTACACAATATTTGTATGGATTAGGAAGGTTATTTTTTAGAGGAAGTGTCCAGAATTTGCGTAGAGGCAATAAAAACCTTTGGGGAGAAAAACTCAGACACACGAATGGGTTTTAGAACCTTGATTTTCCAAAATCAGGATTTGTTACCCTGAGAGTAACGCTTAGACCCCGCGGCCCCCGAAGCGGGTAATCCAGATAGTTGAAATTATGATTTATTCCTTTTGAATTTTGTTTAATTAGACGGGTTTTTTAAAGCTATAACATTTAAAATAAAAAAATAAACTCTAAAAACTCAAAAAAAAATTCTTTATTGTTATAAAATAATTTTTTAAAACTTGAAATAATTTTTTTTTATACTTTTTTTTATTGTCACAACTTGCCCATATAAACATGAAAATGGCCCTAAGAATCTTTTTTTTCGGGATTTAGATTTAAAAAGATTCGTATAGATTTAAAAAGGGTAAGGGGAAACAATTAAAGTTCACTGTAGGGGAAGTTAAGGAAAAAGGGCTGAGGGTTTACCTGATCCGTCGAGCTACCTGGTAACAAAGGGTGGAAAAAATTTTAAAAATGCAGCTGCTTTTATTAAACTAGGGGTATTTTTTTTTTCAATTAAAGTGTTCTTTTTAACTTACTAACGTCTAATTTTTCGGGTTATCTATATATTTTAATTGTAAAAAAAGGTAAAATTTGTTTTTTAAAAAAGTTGTTTGGGGGCAATAGTAGTGAGTGTGTAATTCGTCAGAAGAAGAGTGGAAGTGCTATCAAAAACATAGGGAAAAGCCTATACATTTTCTTTTACCGTTATTTTTTTTCGTTCTTTTGGGGCTAAAAGAATGATTAAACTAAGACATTGAAAGATTTAACTGCTTTGAATTACTTTTTTCGATTAAACCCAAATAGGCAACGATGATAAGACAGTTTTTTTTGCCTTTTTTTTTACCCCTTTCCAATTATACGCCTATGTATATTTATTGCACTAATAGGTTTTTGGGTTTTGGAAGTTTTTTTTTGAAAAAGTGTACCCGAATTTAGTGGGGTAGAGGGGAAAAAACCCTCTTGTAAAAAAATACCCCTCAGTCCTCGACCAAGATTCAAACTTGATATCACCGTATCAGAAATTAGTCTACTGCGAGAGTATAGCCCGCCAAAGCTAGTATGCCATTAATTTGCCGTTCTGCCATACACATCGCCTTAAGAAAAATAAATTTTTCGACCCATTTGTATAAGAAGAGTTTAACAGCTAGAAAAAATTTGTTATTTTTTTATATTCAACCTTAAGTCATGTCATATATATCTTCCCCCATTGATAAATATCTTAAATATAATGTATGTTTTAAAAAAATATTCTATTTAAAATTGGAATGTTTAAAGTTGGAGTGAGAAAAAAAAAAAAAAACTCATAAGTTAATTTCTTTTTTTTTCCCACAGTTTTAACAAAGGAAAACGTTCTGGGGTTGCTTTTTCCCAGATGTACCAAAAAATTTTTAAATATTTATTTCAGTGAACATTATAAAAGTTTTATTTATATAAAGTCTTTTAAAACAAATGACCTTTTTCCACCGTGTACAAATATTGTAAAAAAGACCATTTCATTGTATTTAAAATTTTTTGTGTAATACAGAATAAAAAAAAAGTCGCAAAACCCGGGAAAATTGGTGTTTTTTATAACTGGAAAATGAATGGAAAAGAAGTTGATTTTAAATTTTAATTTATCTTAAGGAGGGTTTGCCTTCTAGTGGGATCGTAATGTTTTTTTTCCATCTATTAAAACTATTTTTTAACATTTAGCCAAAAAATCAATTTCTTTCCTTTGCTTTGGGGAAGTCGTTATTTCATTGTTTTATTTTGTTTGTTTTTTTTTTGCACCGGTCTTACTACCCCTTTAGGTTATACACAATGCACTAAAATAACTAAAGTTTTTATGGATGTGAAGGGTTTTTTGAGGAAATTTTTTCGCAATTTGTGTGGGGAAAGTAGAAAGCCCTTTTGGAGAAAAAAAAATGATTACACCCGACCAGATTCGAACCCCGATCACCCCATCATAGGCGCTAGTTTAATTGCGAGAGTGCACCTTAGACCCCGTGCCACAAAAATGGGTACATTTTTTTAAATGTTCTTTTTCAATTAATCCCAAACGATATAGATAAATTTTTATTCGAGTTCCCTAGGGTCAAAATTTTTAAAATTATTGTTAAAGTCGGTACGGCAGTGAAAAAATTTAAATTATCCCTTAAAAATGATTCTTTAATAAAAACTCTTAGTGGCATTATTTTTTTTATTATATTATTATTATTTATTTTAGACCGCGTCTTTCTACCCGTTTTGGGGTTATACGCCCAAGTACTAATTACGCTAATGGATTAGGAACGGGAAGGTTGAATTTAAAGTAAATAAACCCCCTTTTTTCGTGGAGGGGAGGGAAAACCCCTTTAGGAAAACCCACCCCCAGCTACCCCACCAAGATTTGAACCTTGATCCCCGTCCTCAGCAGTCGGGCTCAAAAGATAGCGCTTAGCCAACTACACCACCGAGGTGGGTCTTAGCTGGATTAAAAATTTTTTGTATATATCTTCAATCCCCACGGCGTTCCCGTGACAACTGTGGTATAACAATTAATAAGCCCCTTCCCCCCTCCCCCCTGGTGCCTGTAATCTAAACGTAATTCTAACAGGTAAAAATTTTTCTTCAAAAATTTGTTAAAAAATGCCCATTTAAAAAGAAAATTTAGAAATTAAAAAAAACGTCTTGAGGAGCATTGGACCCCCTTTCCCTCCAAATGTATTAAGAATTTCAATTCCCGCGTGTATAGATTTAGGGGCATCGGCAAAACAAACACACAGAAAACACTTTCTTTTTATTATTGATTTCAAAAACCAAAAAAATGGTCTAATATATTAGTAAGACATCGTTTTAAAACTTTAAATAGTGTAGTGTGTAGTTTTAGGGAAAAAAATTGGATGTTATCATAAAAAATATAAGTGATTGTGCCTTAGGGGTTTTCATTTTTATTTGATTGGGTAAATTAGAGCTATTTTAAGAAATCTTCACTTTTGAGTTGAAAAAACTCCCAAAAAACCCACTTTTTAATATAAAAAAAATTTTTTAAAAATAATGTTTATTAGGGAAGAGTTAATTTTTTTCATACCCATTTAAAGGTCACATGGTCTAACGCCACTCTCGTTTATACTAGACTCGATGAGGGGAGTCGGGGTTTTGATCCCGTGGGCGCACTAAAGGTGGTTTATTTTTAAATGGTTTTCATCAAATTGGGTGAAATTCCTATGAATTTCCTTCCCCAATCCCTTAAAAAAGGATAGTGTAATTTAAAATAGGTGTAAGATTCCAAAAGGGTGGTAAGACTGTGCAAAATAATATGAAAAACGGTTCTTTGCTTCAACCCCCGCAACACATGCACCATGCAACCCCAGTTGATTTATAGTAAGCGGTTATCTACTCCTAAAGGGTTTTTTTGTATTAGCGCCCCTCAAGTCAAGGGGTTTGGCTTTTTCACGGGATTAAAAAAAAAACACTATATAGTTTCCCCAGGATTGTGTGTGTTTTTATATATACATATAATTGTTTGTTTATATATTTAGGAGGTGTGCGAGTACTTGAAAATTCGAGTTGGATTCGAATTTTCTAGTTATTCGATCTCAACTTTAAGATTTTTAAAAAAAA
>JBCFYV010010160.1:0-16941 GCA_039000515.1 Timema cristinae | reverse complement strand
AATAATCGTTTTAAAATATATTTTTTCCGTTTTTTCTGTTGTGATATGGATTTTTTTTATGGAAACGTCTTAGTTAGATAATTTTGTATTATATAGCTTTTAGATTTTTATTTTTACTTCTGAATCACGATTTATTTTAAACGAATCTATTAAGGATTTATGAGCTTTTCAAACATATAATGAAATAGATTAAAATATAGGTACGTCGCCATATTCTTACGCTCTTCAAAAATGCAAAATAATATATTACAGCATTTTTTATTGTTTCGTAAACTGATTTCCCTAAGAGTCTGCACGGTCTTCTTTGCACATTTGGGAGCAATGGCGGTACAGGTCTAATATCCTCTTACACGAGAGTAGCGCGCTAGACCACGCGGACACGAAGCGGGTAGCAAATAATTTATTTCCATAATAGCCTGTCAAAGTTTTATGCAATGTTTTAAGTAAACGTTGTTATAGTAAAGAAATAATTTTTATGTGATTAAAATGGAGGGACATCTAAAATTGTGTATTAAAAAATATTGTTAACATTCCCATGGGGGACAAATACAGGGGAGTAACTTTAAAAATCTTAGAAACAACATTGGGTAATTCTTATGTATTTCTAAATTTGTCATTTAACTTAGTAAATCTTACTGGTAACACTATTAAAAACAATGTCTTACATTAACTGATTACATCACGGACTATCTTGTATGCTACACCATATTGGAATAAATCAGGTAAGCTTGCTACCTCTCAGGGTGAGCAGAGCGTAGACTCCGTGTATCCTGAAATTTGGCAATCTTACCTTGCCGAGTTACACTATGTCTCAGTTTATAATATAATGACTAATCGGTTATGCTAAACGCAGTAAGCTTAACTTGCTTGTTTACTTATGGCTCAGCTGAAATGATAGGCCCATAGTTAAAACCCGTCAAGGTAAGATTGCAATCTTGACCAGTAAATACGGTAAGAATTCCAAAAGTTCCAAGGAGTGGAAATACCGACTAATAGGCCTAGATCACTTTGGTTGTTTGTTGACGTTAGTACTTCATTCACAGGCTTCGTTGGCCTAATAAGACAAAATTAAATTGTAAACATTATTTAAGAATAAATTTTAAATTTTTAATTTTAGTAAGAATGATTTATTTATAGGATCAAGGCCGTAGCAAGGTGGTGGCGTTTGAGGGTCCAAACCTCCTCGGAAAGTTGACAATAAAAAAAGAATATTGCTTTATTTACGATTTAAACAAAACGAGAAAATATAGGTACCCACACAGGTATTCTAATGCTTAAGTACATTTTTTAAATGGTTTGTGATTGTGTTCATTATTCAGGCAACAAAGCTGGGTGGACTATGACAATTGACAAAAGAAAATGAATGTATTAATTGAATGTGGGTAAGCTGTGAAATGGAGTAGATCTTTGAGATTAGGAAACAACACATTTTAACTAGAAACTCTTAGAATGGGTAGTTCCGAGAACATGTCACAATTGGGTCGGCAAAGAAACAAGAATGAGAGGGGGAAGGTCTATCAACCCCAAACAGCATGCAGTTAGGTATAACAGTCAAAGTCTTCAATACATTTGGTCAAGTTAGAAAATACCTTTATTTGTAAAGTGTACACTTTGGAACTATGAAGAAGTCACAAAATTTTAAACTTCTAACTTGATTAGAGAAAAATTAGATAATCTCTACAACTATCCATGTTTGGTCAGTTGTGACATAGCTTAATTGTATAGTTGGGACAAGGTAAACCAAACCCAAAAAGGGATTTAAGGGACTTATTCCCCTCTCCCAGCTAAAGAGTTCCGGGAGCCCTTCACGGCAAACGTTTTACATAGGATGCCTTTACGTATTGGAGTAGTACTTGATATTTTTTGAAAATTATACTCCTTTGGAATTGTTTTAGAATGATCTTACTGCAATAGTTTTTTGAAATTTGTATGGCTTATGCATAGATTTAGAAGATATTTATTTGGATGTTTTTTATTTGTATCATATTTAGAATATAAGAGGGACGTGAAATAAATATAGAGGGGTAAACAATTATTACTCTCTGAAACCTACTCGCCGGCTCTGCCACCATGGGGTTTGCCTTTATTTAATAAGTGTCATTGTAAATTTTCAGGTGATATGTTAGTTTCTAAAAATTAAGATTCTGATGGATACCCACTATATACGAACGATAAAGGTGTAGATCCTATTTCTCAGAAACTATACACAGTAACAACATGCGATTTTTTGTATTATATTAAACTTGTAAATTTAAAATGAAACTATATTAATGAAAAAAGTTTTACAAGATTATATTTACATTTTTACAATAAGACATTATTTCATTAAGTTAAAATTAAATAAAACATGACATACAAAAATATAGTTTTTAAGTTATCATATTATTATAGAGAATAAGATAATGTCCTATCATAAACGACGAATATTTATAGTACAATATTTTAACAAAATTTGATATTTTCAAATTAAATAATGTTTAAACTGTTGAAAAAGTTCAGTAGCTTCCTAGTAGATTGCTCTGTCTTCGGAAGCACCTCTCTCTCTTCTCCCCAACCCCTTTTTGTTATTATCTATCTTTCTACTTTTTCTGTAAACCCGCTACTCCCCTTCCTAACCTGTGCAGGTAAAACCTTGACATAATTATATTGTTTGTCATCTCCAAACCTGAGCTATTGAAAATGTTTTCTGTGATGTATTTGTATGACTATGTTAAAAGTATTTTTATAGAGTAGTCTTGATTGTGTTTCCCTTATAAATAAGTTACATAAACAGTGTTTCTTGATTAGATAAAACCTATTTGTATAACGTTTTTACCTTGAACTGGACATTTACTAAAAACTCGTAAGAATTGTGAAACGAGATAATAAGTATACCATTGTTGTAGAAACACTTGACCAAAAATCATAAATGAAATAATATAGTGTTATCTAAACAGGGGTATCGTACGAACCAAACAGAACTAGACTTGACTAAGTAGACAGGGAGTGATAGTGGAGTTGCTAAACTTAACTAAAATTCCATTTTTGATACTACATGACATTTTACACATTACACATAGAATATAGTTCCACTCTTAAAAAGTTATTTTACATTTGCCATCTTGAAAAAATGGCGCCATAAAACTTTTTTTTGGCAATTCTAACTTAAAACTGTTCATAATGTCAGTGTTTGTTAAACTTATAATAAAAATAGAGGATGACATTATCTCCAAAACAGGTTCTTATAGTTTATTAGTAATCTAACTGTTATTGTACAATCTCGAAGTGAAACGTTTAGCATATGTTTAACATTTCTAGCGTTTCCCCTTCAATTATTTTCCTATTACGCAGGCTACGTTAGGTTTAGAGTGTTAGGATTGGGGATAATTTCATATTACGCCTAGCTATGTTAGGTTTGGAGTTGTTAGATTTGGGGACTATTTTATGTTTTCCGAGAGTACAATCACCATAAGAAATGTGGTAGCTGGCAGCTACCCCTAATTTCATTGTGAGGGAACTGCATGCTTACTATTGAGCAACAGCGTTGACATTCTTTTGTTTTCGTGATCAGTCTTCCTTCGAATATATATCAAATTTAGCAATGCTGGGTTGTCGTTGTTGCCAGTAGTTGGTGCTTCTTCCTCATTACAGTCGTAAAGTTACAGTAGTCTGAGTTCGTGTTCCTAATAACTAGTTCAAAAACATTAACTAAATAAACACTCATATTTTATTAGTATCTGTGTATAAAAAATATTTGTTATATATCACGTTAAGATTTTGTGTGTATTGTGTTGGTTGTTTGCTTTGTTTTACTACCTAAGTTTGTGGAATTATAGGTTTATGTGCATATTAATTATTTATTTGAATATAGTGTATTGTTAACAGGTAAATATAACACAAATTATGGAATTTCTGGTTTGTTACAAACAATTACATTCCAGAGGAAAATATTAAGTAGTAAAGAAAGGACATTGGTGTTAAAGAGTCTACACCTTTCTCGTTAAGACGGAACTTGTTCAGTAAATCAAGCGGCAATGTAGACTGCTATAGCTACAGATGTGTCTTATAAGTTAGTAAGTAATATCTTTTAAACAAGAATTTAAAACTAGGGGAAAGTTACTGACACTATAAAAAAGAAATAACTGCACTCAAATGATGCGTTTGGATAAATATGACACTTTTATCAAGCAGAAATTCGCAGAAAGGTACATTCATTTTATTTATATTATTTAGCACCGCGTCTTACTACCCGTTCAGGTTATACGCTTAAGTATTAATTACGCTAATGGATTAGGAACTGGGAAGTTGAGTTAGAGGAAGTGAACCCGCATTTGCGTGGATGAGAGAGTGGAAAACTATTTAGGAAAAAACCCCCGCCAGTTCACCGACCCAGATTCGAACCTCTATCTCCCCGTCCTCAGCAGTCGAGCTCAATACGACAAGCACGTTAGCCAACTACGCCACCAATGCGGGTTATATTCACTTTACTATAATGACGAATTGCCTAACTTATAGAAAATTAAAGCTTTGATTGATATTGACAGTGACCTTCCTAATTTTCTGATTAAAAACAAGTAAGAATGCAATGCATAGCATTTATTATAAAATGCATGTTGTAATATATTTGTTTGTATATTAATTATGAGGAAAAAGCTTTATACATAAAATAGTTTTAAGCATAATTACGTGGGGAATAGAAAAATTTAATAAACTTCATCTTGGAAAAATACGATTGTGGAAAATAGTTAATGTTTCTAGAAAAGGCTGTACACCGACAGGAAATGTTTTTTCCCTGTCAATTGAACCCCCCAACCTTCCTATGCAGCATGGTTTACAATGAGGGATTTCCAAGTAAACCTCCCCCCTGACTAACTCAACCAAAAGCTAGAAGGTTTGGCAACAGGTAACCAAGAAAGATCGAAGATAAATCTTTTCTCCATAAAACCTGCGGATCCCTCAGCTATGAAATTAGGTTTTAGCAGAAGATTTAAGAACTGCCAAAAGAAAAGCAAATGAATAAATAAAATTGTTTTTGTGAAAGTTTTGACTGCCAAAAGTGACAATAAAACAACATATTATGGTCATTGCAGATCATATGGTTTGGCAAATGGATACATTAGAAAGTTTAATTACCCACAGCCGTTGCTTGCCGTTGGTTTGATCGCCATTGATGGGGAGGTCTAGGTTCGAATCTCATCTGCGTGAACTGAAGATGGGTTTCCGTTACATTTATATATATATATATATACCTTTAACGGTTTTCCACAAGTGATTTATCACTCTGGTTTTCCTATCTTTACTCCTTGCAAATGCGGGTTCACTTCCTCTTAGCTACCTTTCTCATCTCTACACAATCAGATTAAGCCGTTTATAACCTGTGTTTGAACGTAGCAATAAAAGACAAAATTTGGTTTTGGATGGGTTATAATCATATTATAATAACAAATTCATGATTTTAAATGGAAACATGGTTTAGCAAGTTTTTTTTAATTCAGTCTTTTTTTATATCATAGAATACAATGTTCTTGTTAGTATGGTGTTCGAAAAAAGTTAAAACAGTAGGGCCTATTTGTAAGTGAAGTAGGCATACAGTACGTAAATATATTTAATTGAAAATAAAAATTTCGACAACTTTGGTACCTTATCTAGCTCATTAATTTTTTAAAGTTATTTCCAATTTTTTTTACCAGACTAGAACAAAGTGTGATTTTCACTTTGGTTTTTATATTTCTTCTGTGCAACAAATTGTGGTACACTTATTTTAATTCTAACCTCCTTATACCATGTATTTAAATAATTAGGTAAGTAGTGACCGTAAAAGCTATATTATTGAAAAAAAAGCACGTCTATATATTTTAAATTTAGGGGAGAAAATATTTTTATATATCTCTACAGTAATAAATAAACTAAAAAAAAATGTCACAATTTACTGTAAATAATGATTTCCTAAGGTAACTCAGAAAAAATTACTTTGACAGGGATTTGAGCTTTGTCCTTTGACTTTGGACGTCATTCAATAAAACCTGAGATTGCAGCTCAAACTCGGCATCATTCATTGGAGAGATTAACGGTAATAGCTTGTCTTTGTTGAGTAGCAAGAAACAAAGTTGAAAGGATTAGGGAGGTGGGGTGAGGGTGGCTGCGTGTGAAATGTACTCTTAAAGGGGTTAAAATAGAGGGAGTGAGAGGGGTCGGTGTGGTGACTGCAATAACTACAGCAGTGCACCTTTGGTGTGGTGATAATACATGTGAAGCGTGTTTTAATATTTACAAATTTATATATATATATTTACACTAAAGACTACAAACATTGGTACAAATATTATACATCAATATATACGCGTACAATACTTGGTCACCGTGTCCACGTCTCTAGTATGACACGACCCGTCCCAAACGCACTCACAGGAAGACTACTCTGCTACCTGGCTATTTGCATCTGTTGCCCCACCCCCCTTTTCCACGTTCCAGTTACAGAGGTGGGTACGCTCACTGCACTCGCAAAATATTCACTACAGTTATCCGTTTCACTTTTCCCTACTCTTTAAGAGGCTCTCCTGACCCCACTATAATAAAATAACACTAAGAGTTTTTTTTGTGTTTTTTTAAATTTCGGGGAAAAGTCATTAGGATCACACATCTATTGTACCCCGGGGCTTCCTCTGTTTTGCAGGATATGTCTTTTGGGAAAATAATCCTGTGTGCAAAATTAATTCCGGACTAAAAATTTTTTTCATCTTCCCTAAAAAAAATTTTAAACTGAACTTTTTTGGAAAAAAACACTGGGCCCCTAAGTCTTTCTCGGTGACAGTTTTCACAACATCACCCCTTTTTCCTGTCTGTTGGGGGATTTTGGGTTTCCCCTTAAAGATCAAATTTGCAGGGGTTCAGCCGGTTAAAAATGTCAATTTTCCTTTTTCCGTTTGGGGGTGTTCGCGGGGGATGGGGTTTAGATACATTGATATTTGGCTTCACAATATTTTGGGCCCAAATTCCCAGGCCCGGGCATTATATGTGGGGTTCCCTTTTAAATGACTGCTGGGGGACCCACACACGATCCCCAAACTTTGGGCACGGGCCCATGCACTTCTGGTCGTACACATCTCTTTGCCCCCAAATGTTTTTTGGCCGAGTTTTTTCTCGTGTAAAACGATTTTGGATTTTTAAAAATTTTGGGTTTTTTAACTCCCGAGCAAACTTACAACACTGTGGGCAGGTTTTGGTTCCCCATACATCACGCAATTGGAAACCCGTACCCCCCGCCCCAAAAACATGAGATGGTAAGGGGTGAATTTTTCGAATTTTGTGGACTGGGCCCGGTTTGCTGTTAGAACTGTTCCCGGGGCCTTGCCCCAGCTGTCTGAGATTTGTTGACGTATGGGAAGGCATTGCGCAAAGGGGGTTTTAAAAAATTTCTTTTTTTCCGGGCCCAAGAAGTTGAAAAATTTCTTGGAATATTTTTAGCTCAAACTGGCCCTCCTTGATCTGTATGAAGTTCCCCTGGGACACCCAAAACCCGGGAGATGGGAAATCTTCCACAATAAGCTTAAACTAAATGTTGACGCTTTCATATTGGCATAGATATGCTCCGTCCTTTTTGGGGAATTTGGGCGTCATACCCAAAAATGTATTTGTTTTTCCTTTAGGGTGTTTTGGCCCGGGTCCCCGGGAAAATCCGCAGCTACACGTTGGGAAATGGGAAAACTTTCGAGGGAAGTCCCAAGGGGGGGTCTCAGTTGGTGGTAAGTGATTTTCCCTTTGCGCCTCGGAATTTCTACACCACAGCTCCCAATCATTGGTATCCCCGGCCAATAGAAACCCATGCGGTTTTCCCCCTAAAAGTTTAGTAACACCCAAGTGGCCCCGTAACCAATCATGCACCCTTTTTTTTAATTCTTGATAGGTGAGTTGGTACTACAGCCCGAAATATATGGGTTATTTTTTCCACCGTTACGGTAAGAAGGCCCCCATGTCCTTTGTCGTTTCCCCTGTGGGCCCAAGCTCAGGGCCTTTCCTTTTCTGGGTGCTCACAGGGGGGTTTTGGGCCCTCCTTGTCTTCCCCCTTTAGTTTAGGCCCTTTTGTCCCATGGGTCCATCAGCGTCCTTTTAGCAATTTGGTTTGGGCCGTATCCGAGAATGAAGGGCCCCGCCTTTTGGGTTTTCTTGAGATTAGTGAATCCGGCAGCTTTCCTTTCCCCCATTGTTTACATTTCCAAATGTGATAAAAAATAGGGTTTCCCTGGGTATTTCCAAGGGAAAGATGCTCTTTCATGAACTCAAATCGGCAATTGTTAGCCTTTGGGAACTGCCCCTTAGGGGGTTTTTTTAAAACCCGCGGGATTCCCGCGAAAAAAGGTTTTTGGGGGCTTTTCGTACTTTAAACCTTTTTTCCCTTTTAAAAAAACTCCCCCGGGGAAGTGTCGAGTTGATACACCAAAAGCCAAAATCTCTCTTTTTAGTTAACATTAGCGAGCTCGCCTTTTTTAGCGCTTTTACTAAGGTAGGGGTTCTAGCGTTCTTTCCACCCCAGTACTTGATTAAAAAAAAGCTTCGAGCCTGTCCCCCTCGCATCTGTATCCCAAAATAAAACTCACTGTCCATCCCTTTGGGTAAAAACGGGGAAATTGGGAGCAGTGTGAGAGGTTTTTTTCAGCTGTTTTTAAAGGGACAATCAACTGTTCATCCCTAAACCCTCTCTTTTTTTGTGGGAGTGGTTTCAGGGGGGCCTCGATGTTTGTTTTAAAACCCCTTTAAATTTCCCCTATGTAATATGAATACCCCAGGTTCCTGAGTTAAATGATATCACTGGGATGGGTTGCCTCCCATGCCGAATTTTTCCGGATCAGTGGTTAAACCCTTTCCCCTTTTTAAAAAAACGGTCCCGAAAATCACAGGGTTTTTCGAAATGTTACATTTCGAAAGGTTTCACTTTTAGGCCGTTCCCCTTTCCTCTTTAAAAATCAAAGTAGTCTATGATGGCTCTTTTTAAAAGGGTTTTCCCCAAACACGAAACAATCATTCCAAAGGGACACCTTTTTCCCGTATCCCACTGGAGGCCCGATAGAAAATAGATCCATCAAACTTTGGTAGTGATTTTGGGCCCTTGAAACTTTCCCCAAGGGAAGCCCCCTTTAAACCCCCACCCGCTTTCTGTTGTGAATGCGGTTTCTCGCGATCCCGGGGGAGCCCAACCCCAAGCTGCAAGGTGCCCCTCACCCTATAGATTGTGGGGAAAAAAAGCCTTAAAACTTTCCCAGAGGTCCCGTACTTGTCTATTTCGAGGGAGGGGGTTTCGCGTTCCCTTTCCCTTTGTAAAAATCGTTCCCGCCCCCGATAATATATATAAAAAAAAAAGGGCCCAATTTTCTTCTTCCCCATTTACATGGGTGAGCTCCCCCTGGGGAGGTTGAGGGTTGAATGACGTATTTTGGAAACATGTTTTCACAAATTTCTTTCCTCCCTACGGGGGAATTGGGTTTTCTTTTTCGGTGGTTGGCGGAAAAGGGTGTACTTCCAAACCCCTAAACATTTGTGATAAATAGATTATTCGACCAAGGTCGGGTTTGGGCCCCCCCAAAAACCATCTGGAAAAATCGTTCCAAAAATGGTTTTGGCTATGGCGTTGGGGGAAATGTATCCTTTGGCTGAGTCTAAATCAAATAAGCTAGATGCCTTCTCGCCCCGGGTAGTTTTATTTTTCCAGTCCCTTCCGCCCCTGCGATGACGCAAGGCATCAGTGATTCAATTTTTTGTCCCATATATAAAGTCACTGGATGTGGGTATGGATTTAGCCATCTCACTGGAATAGCTTGTCCTTGGAAGATACTACAACGCGGGCCGGGGAAAATTCCATGTTCTCAGAAAGGTGACTATTTGTTTCTAGTACCCCCATCCCCATGTCCTACTGACTGCTATTTTGAAGCACCACTCTGTCCACTCGGTATCACGATTGTCTCTTTCAAATTTCACCGGCACACCCCGGGCTGGGGTTTCCCCCTGGTGTTTTATTTAGAGGTACTTCCCTTCCCCCACCCGCATTATTCCTTTCGAAAGCAAAACATGCATTTGTTCCTGCGTAAGAAGTCAGTGCCTAAAAGGGCACATCTGTGGTCAGTCCCTTTGCAACAATCTTTCCTGTGTTACAAAGTAGTTTCCTATTCTAACGGGTACACCCACTGTACCAAGCACAGTCATATGATCACCACTTGCATTTATAACTGAGCTGTTCGTTGGCTGAAGTTTGCCATTGACTCTCGTCGCCAAACTTTCTATCTATGAGGAAACGGCCACTCCTTTGTGTCTATCATTAAATCTATAGGCTCGTCCCAAAATTTTCCTCCATAAAACACGGCTGAGTATATGTCCACATTTCCCTCTACAACATGGTACTGTTTTGAATCGGAATTACTGCGGTGTGGTTTCGGGACACCAGTGCGCACTATTTTTTTTAGTTTCCTTTCTTATCACACTTTGCCCTAACATGTCCCAGTTCACCGCATTGGTAGTACTTTATTTCTTGTCCACGTTGACATGATTCATTGTTTTGAATGGTATCTGCAAAATTTTTCAAAGATTCACAAATATCGTGGATGGCATTTCCCTTTTCTGCATCACCATGTTAATCTTTGTTCCATTTGGTGATGCTCTTGAGTTACAACACAGCGTAACTCGTCTTTACCGGTTGCAAAATCATATCTGCGGACACTCGACAACCCGATCGGTGCCTCCACTTACCTATCGCTTCCAGCTCAAGAGCCAAGCTCACGGCAGCATCCAGTGTCTTAGGCCACTCTTGCACACACGAAGTATTATGTCACCCCGAGAGCTGCTAAGAACCGGTCCCCCGATAATTCGTCCCCAGCCTCGCTATTTACATTCGGTTATACGTGAGTCGCGAGGGTCTTAAGCTCGTAGCAGCTCAGTAGCGATTCGCCTACCTGCCTAGTTCGGTTTTGGAACTGTAATTTATCAAATTCTATTCTTTCACGTGGATTAAATTTGTACCCTAACCGTTCCACTAATGTTGCCCATACTTTCTATCGCTATCTGGCAGGTCTCTGTACACACTCAGAGCTACCCCGAGAGGAACATACTCATGAACAAACATATTTTTTCATCTCCAACCATTGATTTCTCCCACCATTTTGGAACTGAAACAGCCACTCACACCAATCACCAAAACTCGTGTATACAGTTGGTTTTGCACACATTTCTGCCATTTTAATTTGAGTTCACAATCCCCCACTGCCACCAAATGTAGCGTGTTTTACTATTAACAAATTATTATAAAATATTTACACTAAAGACTACAAACTTTGGTAAAAATATTATACATCAATATATACGCGTACAATACTTGGTCACCATGTCCACGTCTCTAGTATATCACGACCAGTCCCAAACGTACTCACGGGAAAACTCTCTGCTACCCGGCTATTTGCACCTGTCGCCCCACCCCTCTTTTCGACGTTCAGTTACAGAGATGGGTACGCCACTGCACTCGCAAAATTGTCACTACAGCTATCCGTTACAATGGAAATACTTGGAAGAGAGATTGCAAAAACCCCGAGTGCCATCCGAATCTTTTAAAAAAATTCAAGCCCTTAGTATATTTAATCCTTGCTCTTAATTTGGGCTATAATATAAAAATTAATTCAGATAACTTCTAGAGGCATTTAATATTCCTGATTTTTCTTTGACTGGGGTCGTTGGGGGCAGTGACCCCAAGTCCCCAGAAATGTTGGCTGGCTATGGCTCTGTATAAGTTTAGTAATAAAAGCCCCATTGTTAAATAATTCCAAATCATTTGAAAAATTAGAGCTAAATTGTATTATATATATGTATTATATAAAGAAAACAATTTAGCTTACATATATATATGGAAAGAAGGAAAAAAGTATAAAACTTATTTTAGCGTTTTGAAGAGTGACTTCAACATTTATCTTTACAGTACGTCAGAACTTGTGAGAGAATTGTGAATAAAGTAATAATTTCGAATAATTAAAAGCCAAGTAAAATTTACCTATTTATTGAATGGAATTATGTGAGCATATGTAATCCCCTAGCCTTTGACAGCATTTAAAAAAAATATTTCGATTATAAGCTGGATACTCAGTTTTATTAAAGGATTGCAGCATATTTAAAATTACAGTTTTAACTTTCTCTGCTAAACCTCTTAAAAGGGTACAATTGTTCCTCTCTATAATTTTGGAGCCTCTTCTCTAAATGAAAATCTAAAATAATTTCATGTCGATATTTAGATTGTTTTGGAGAACGTGCTTATTTAAACACACTAAATATAAGTGGGCTTAGGGTAAGTTAATAAAACTCAAATTCCTATTTCTCTCAGTTTTAATAATTAATGAACTTCGGTAAGTACGGAAACTTGAATTCCGCATCACATCTATGAACCTAGACAATCATGATAAAAGTTTACTCCTTTTCCTTAAAAAAATGTGACTATAAATTGCTAAGTTTATTTTTAATTATTTCGTTACTAGATATTAATTGTTTTCATGAAATAATAACTAAGGGCTCAGACCAACCGTGATGATTCAAACATTCGGCAGGATACGGAGAATAAATGAAGTTTAAAAACCCAAAGAAACATCCAGTCAAAACCATCTTCACAAGGCGGTCCAACCAGAACAACCCTGTAACAGTTCATGTAAGTAAAGGAAATAAATCCAAAAAGTTTAAATTTAAATACAATATTTATCATGTAAATGGATTGTTTCATCCTCATTAAACATTTGCATAATATTTTGACTTTTTTAGAAAAACATGCGTAACAAATTTGAGGAAAATTATGAAGATTTAAAAGTTTTGTTTCAACATGAATTTTTTTGACATAAAATGTTTTGAAGCTGAGATTTTAAAATATAATAGTTGTAACTATCGTTATACTATTAGTATATGGCTCTCTTGGACATAATGTTCAAATGATGGTGTTAAATAATAGGTTCATCACTCCTGCTGAAATAATTAATCTGGCCCTGCTTTCTCTTTTTAGTTCAACCTTATTTATTTTATTTTTGAGTCAAAGGCTCACTCTACCTTTCCCCAAAAAATGTTTAGGTCAGCGATGGCTTTATAAAGATGCTCTACTATCATGAGTGTTTAAGGCACTTGAAAATAAATGGGTCATTATAACCTTTTAATCAAATGATTTAAAAAAAGGTAATTTCCCCTGAGGGAATATATATCATATACCAGCTGTGAGGGGAGAATGATAACACTAAATTATATAACGATACAATCATATTAAAATGAACTAATAATTTAAAAAAATTTTGTCTCATATAAGACAAAGCCATGTTTTGAGGTGATACACCTAATAAAGTAACACAGGTGTATACCACTAAGTTAAAAAGACAAAACAAACATATTAAAGTATACTAAAAGTTTTAAAAAATGATCCAAATGAGAGATAATAACCAAATGAGCCACTCTATAAGAGTACTTCAAATGGAATTTAAAGATTCGCCTGGCGTATAAAACGGAATAAACATATTACTACACCCACACTGTTGAGTAACAAAAATGAAGGTCACCATTAAAATAAAGATCCAGGCGAATAGGAGATACTTGTGACACTCCACCAAAATGTGGTTCACAATAAGGATAGTATCGCAAAGCTCACACACTGGAGGTGGATCCCTCTCAATAAAATCGTGGGTCATAAATGTATGCCCGACGTGGGTCTTGTCCGATTACCACCTCCCTTCTAGACTTTTGTATAGAAGAGGGTCATTGTGACAAACCCTCTCTAATGAAAAGTAGCTTGTTCTGAGCAGGGGTCAAAACGCACTGCTCGTACTAGGTACGTAAGACTCCACGTTGAACATGCCCTTTAAATCTAAAAACTGACACACAATTGCCTCAGGAGGGATATAAACTGCCTGGTTGCCAGGTCACCAGTTCATTACTTGAAAGCCCAGCGTGACCGGAAATCAAGCAGAAGTTGAGTCAGGTGTTGAACAAATCAATTTAAAAAACACCTTATATATCATCGCACGACGGGATTCCAGGAAAAGTATTTGGTGGACAATGCCAACAAAGCACTAAGGGAATCAGTGCAGATAAGAGTGAAGGGTGACAATTACAATATTAAGAACACGAAGATTTAAAGTTGTCAAAAAATTCAGCCGTAAAAAACACTGGATTCTTCAGGTTAGACAAATTTAAAATTGGATCTTCCACAACGAAAGCAAATGCCACAGAAGTTCCAGATTTAGTGCTTAAATTCCTAAAAGTAAGTGGTGAGGGGGTCTTTAAAAGGGTCCTCTATAGATAATGTGCAGTGTTGTAGTTTAGGTAGCTTGGAAGTTTTAATATGCCATTGAGGCAGGCATATCTTCCGGGAGAAACTAGACTGGAGAAGTGGGGATAGCTTTTTTTCAGGCCTGTCCCAAACGTGTCAAAGACCGATAGCATCTGAATTCCAACCCGCCTGGCAATACGCCATTTGGTTTCATATAAGACACGGTTATTGGGATGGAACACAGGAGGGTAAGCAACATGCTTTGGCATGAAAATGTAGCTTTTACACGAAACATGCCAGAAGATAGGACCATGGTAAGAAAGAGGCAGCTCACCGGCATCGCACAGATGTTGACGACTGGACTAGTACGGAAAGCAGTAGAATCCATTTGGGATCCCTGGGTGGTGGACACTGTCTAGTATCTTTAGGCCGAAGGTCTGCAGAGCCGTATAAAAATCTGCCTAGTCTAGCTTCAATCTGCCAAGCTCTAATAGAAGCGCGTCAGGTTACTATATCAGCACCGCAAGATCAACAGATTAAACTTTGAGTATATTTAGAGTATTTACACACCTCAAATTTCAAGTATTTAATGTGGGAAATCCACGTTTGCTTGAAAAAATTTAAAAAAAATTCCCAGAAAACCTTACGGGTTTCTGAGACTGGTAAAATAGTGTGATCCATTAAAATATTGGGGGTTCGGTGTATATCGCGTATTCTATGGATGTGGAAGACCGTCATATTGGCTATAGAGAAGCGATAGCCATTACTCGATGCCCCCGTTCTAGATTGTTGACAGAGAGGTGTATTTGCCGTTCAGCCCCGTAGAAACTTAACGAACTGCAATAAATTGCATAGTCATCGACGAAAATGAATGAATCTACAGGTCAGAGCCCCGTTGTCCACAATGTTATTTGAAATTTTCGAACAACGCACAGCTTAAAATACTACCTGAAGCAAGTATTTTAATTTTTTTTTTTTAAAATCGTCAGAAAACGTGTTATTTTGACCTTAATTGGACCTAAAATTATCCATAAAAAAAGGTGAGGTTCCATCGGAATCCCATTTATAGAGTGTTTTTAATTGCCGTATTCCAGGTGGTGTCATATGCCTTCTTTAAAACAAAGAAACACGCTTAAAAGGTTATGTTTATGGAGGAAGGTTTGTCACGAACGGGTGTCCAAGGTGAACAAAATGATCTAAAGTGGATCGGTTAGGGCGAAAACCCCATTGAACATAGGATAGCAGATTGCAGGGTTCTTATGTAAGCCCTCCTTATCCTCTAATAGATAAGGGCTGGCGCACATTACACAAAAGCAGAACAAACAATAAACAATAACAAATGATAAATTGCAGAGGAGCTGATTGGACTGCATAAAAGTGAATAGGCCTTTCTCTCTTGGCTCATACAACAATTTTGCTTCCATGAACTCCCCTTAACTATCATCCGTCATATTGGTACTAAACAAAGAGGGGGAGGTCGAGAATTTATGTTTAAAGTTAAAAATATTTACATAGAATTAGTAAAAAAAAGGTTTGCAGATTTAAGAAGTTTATTTAAAAAGATAAAATAAAAATATGCAAAGTAAGTAACAACATGAATAATAGAAAATTATAAAAACCCTTGAAGATTGGGTTTTCCATGAAATACGTTTCATAAGACATAGTTATGCTATTTAATAGTTGTCATAAAAACTAGATAATCTCATGATAATCAGTTGAATAACAAAAATAGAATGCTCACGATAATACAGTTGCATAAAAACTAGATTATGCTCTGATAATACAGTTGTCATAAAACATGGGTTCAATAAAACCCAAAAGATATTAAAAGTTAAATCCATGGCCCCTTTTGGGTCTCTGCGGAACCGCAAAAACAATAATCAATATCTAGCCCAAGGGGAACCATCCCCATAACAAAAGCGAAATTCTATTAAAAACTAAATTGAAAAATATTTTTGGAATCTAGATTACCCCAGTTTTAAGAAGGGTCCCCATGATTAAATAAAAATCAAAAATACCAAAATTTAAACGTACGGGCTATAACAATTCCCACATTAGGTAAAGGCAACACGTTACGAGTTTATGGTGACCCACAAAAGGTAAAGTTCACCAAAAGACAAAAAAATTGCAGAGCCGAAGGGAAAAAGGGGTTTTAAAAAATTTTTTCCCACTTATATGTTAAAGTTTTTATGCCTTAAAGGTCATACTTTCCTCGTTTCTAACATTTTAAAGGACTATAGATTGTACTTCAAAATAAATAATTTAAATTCAAAATTTTTTTTGAAGTGTACCGGCCCCAAAATTGAAATTTTGTTTCTGCATAAATTTCGTTAAATAAAAAATACAAGTTTTAAAGATAATTTTGAAGAGTACAGGCCCAAATATAATTTTTCCTTCGGATCTCCTGTCCTAGCTGTGTGCCCCTATGACACAGTTGAAACAAGAAGTATCTTACAAAGCAACGGCACCATATATAAACGATATTTTTTTGAGAGAAAGGGGAACAAAGGGGAAGCCCCGAACAGAGTAAAAAAATACACAGGTAAGGGGGAAGGGAAGTAATTCATAAAGGGAAAATTCCAGGTTTTCGGAGGTTGACTGAACACCCCGTGTTCAAACGAGGGGCACGCGCGTCACCATTCCCATGAACAATGGGGGGACGCCCATTCCGACGCCAAATTTTTGTTCATTTAACAATA
>JBCFYV010010159.1:0-16488 GCA_039000515.1 Timema cristinae | reverse complement strand
GGTAGCCCGTGATTTTTCAAATGGCAGTAGGTTTTGTGTTTTTAAAAGTGAAGTGTTTAAAGAGTAAAGGTTGTATTGTAGTAGTAGAGATTTTTAAATGTTGACTTAAAATAAAATTGTGTTTAATGTTGAAAAATTGCTTAAATGTCGTCTTCTAGTGACTGTTTATTTGCAAAAAGGTGTGTCAGAAGGGAATTTGTGAACATAGTAAAAAGGGTTAGTATTTAATTATGCGCAAGAAAAAAAAGGATGACGCACATTTAAAATTTTCTTAATTTTTTTCCCAGAAGTGAGGTTACAAAAAATCCCGAAGGGAAATATAAAGTGCTACCCCCCAAAATATTTTAAGGGAGAGAGGCAGTAAATTGGGAAAAGAGTTCCCTGAATGAACATACAATTTTATTTAGAAAAAAAAAATTAACAAGTGAGCAAACAACAACACCGCGTGAAGCGCGTTTTTCCCGCCCAAGGGGAAATCAATTACTCAAAGGTAAAAAAAATCACGTTACATTAAACCCATCAAAGGACGGTCCGGGATCTCAGTGACATGGTCTTTGGTTTATGGTTCTTTGGTTATTCGCAAAATTGATTATTTCCCTAAATGGTTACTTAGGTTTTAATTTATCCCCCTAGTATAAATATTATTTTTCTTAAGGGCCCCGTGAAACGTGACGTCATAGAAATTAAACAAGGCCAAAAGGTAATATTACCAAAACCAGGCTTAAACTTGGCCAAACAAATTTGGCCCAAAAACAGCTATACTTGAAAAAAAACAAAAACCCGGGTTTTTTCGAACCCAGGACCAGAAAATTCTGGTTAAAACAAATTTGGCAAACGATAAAATACAAATAAAGGGGGCTCAGACCTAAATATAAGGGGTTTGGCAAAAGCGACGGTCTAAACTCCGCCGCGATAAGCGCGTAGCATGTCAAAATTCAAATAAAAATAATTTAATAACAAAGCCCAAATAATAATTTTTAGAAAGATTTCCCCCCCATGACGCCGAAATATAAATTTGGTGGAAAAGGTATACCCCCCAAAAACCCCAGCCGCTCCCCTCACTCTTATCTCGGCCCCGGTGGGGTAGAAAAGTGCCCTGGATCCGGTACCCTAGTTTTTACGATAATATTTCAGAAAAAAGGGGGGGCGGATCGGGGAAAGGGAAGGTTGGGAACATTACAAACAAGGGGGGGGGGAAGGGGTTCGAGGTCATATCAAAACACGTAGCTCCTTCGGAAGCTGGCGAGGCGGAAAGGGAAATCTTCTATCCATTTTCTCGCTGGCCGAACACGTGGTCGAGTCTTTGCCGGCGGGCGCAGACACGCCTTCAGTTAGTCTATTGTTTTTGGCGAGGCGGAGGTCGTGCCAAGTTAGTGCCGGTTTTGGGCCCAGTTGGTGTCCCAGTTGGTGAGTGTTGTTACAAGTAAGTTGTTACCCCTCCCCCTCCCCGGGTGTCAGGAGGGTCCTCGCGTGGCTTTTAACGGCGGGGCGGTCCTTCCCTGCGTTAGTAGCGAAAAGGGGGATATGATCCCACGAACCCTCATGACAGTCCTGGGGGTCAGGGTAAATTTAGAGGCCCCCCCCGGTAGCGGCGTTGACAATCCTGGAGTAGTCACGCGGGTACTACACGCACGGCATGACGCTCTGCTTCCTTCTTTCCGAGACCCACGAAGTGGACTGCCCCACATATCAGTCGGCCCAGCCCCCTCTTTCTGTAGCAGAACGCGTTCGATATCTCGCCCGAACCAAAAGGGAAGGGGGGGAGGGTGAAAACCTCTCTGAAAACAAATAAACTACAGTTACAAAAATAATTAGTGTCAGCTACAATGCTTGACCGGTGCTGGCCGGCGCCAGTCCATTAATCCAGTTCTCACGGCACTTAGTGCGCTTCCACTGAGGCTATGCCCCCCAAGTAGCACAAAGGAAAACAAGAGTGTTCTAAGGGCAAGCCGCATCTCTTCCTTTTTTTTTTAATACGCGCGCACACACGCGTATGGATTTTCCAAGTTCCCAGAGTACCTCAAAACTGTCACTAACCATTGATTTTATAGAAGTTGGGGTAGCCTACCCCTAAGATTTGAATCAATGTCAATATAACAAATAAGCATAACCTACAAAAAAACCCCCAAAAATTTACACTATTTTACCTATAAAACCTTGAAATTCCTAAATTTTATCCATTCACATAAAAAATTTTCTTAACCAAAAAACAGTCTCCCTTCTTGCACAGGACTGGATCACTAGTCCGCCTTGAGGTGGCAAACGTGGGCGCGGCGGGTTACAAAAGGGGTCCCAAATGTCCACTAGTAGGATGGGGGGTTGGAACTTGTCGTGGCCATGGCCCCTCCTTTTAAATGCCACTTAGCCGAGTTTTTGCCTGCCGGCTCAAGGGGAAGCATTTAAAAACTATTTTGCACCCACTTAAACGGGGGGGGGAAACGCCCCCGTTGAAAGTGCAGCTACTTTCCTTTCTAGACTTAAAATTTTTATAGGGAGTTCACACTTCTCTTCAAAGGGGCGGTCATGGGCGTCAGAAAAGACGGGTCAACATCCCACGGGGTTTAAAGGGAGGGGGGGGTTTTAAATCCCTATTCAAAAAGCCGAGGCAGGGTGGTTCCGACTGATCGTGGAGGGAGTTGGAACGCGACGTTCAGAAAGTCGGGGCCCTTTTGTCCCAAATTGGGGTGGTCCTGGTGGTGGAAAAATAGTTGCCCCAAATTTAAATTCCTTTTTTAAAACGCTCAACGTGGTTGGGGGGGGGGGTAGTAGGGGTGGTGGTCATTTTTTGCCCCCCATGGAAGCACTGTTTTTGAAACCCTTTTCGAACGGAAAAACAGGGCCATTGTCATAACCACAACCTTAGGGGTTCCAAGAACCCCCCACACCCGCCTAGATAAGGATTACGTGTAGTTCCCTTCATGTTCCTGAGGGGAAATTAACACCACAAATTTATAAAATGACCCGCACTCCCAAAAAATAAAGTGTTGCCCTGCGGAACGCGTAAGGGGCCCAACATAGTCAAAAAAAAATTTTTTCCCCCGGGGGGGCGGTGGCAACGTCAGCGAATGAAAACCAAATTTCGATTTTTGCGGGGGTTTGGCCCTTTGCAGGCCTACACTTGGGCCACCTTCCCTTAGTCCTTTGGGGAAAGTTGGGCCCCAAAAAACTCCTTGGAAACTTTCCTCTCGTTTTGAGCACCCACAAGCCCCCCCAAAACAGAATGTGGAAATATTTAAAGGAGTTTTAGGTTGGCTTCTCGGGAATTAGTATTTGGGCCCCCCCTTTTATTAGTCACTAAGAGCCCTTCGCAGGCGATTTTTCCCCAACTACTTCCCGTTCTAACCCTATTACGAGTGTTTACAAATTATCCTGGGGCCTGATGAGCACCAATTGAAATAAAAGATTCTGGGATTTTTTTGTGAATCACCTAGCGTTCCCCCCTCCGCTTCTTCCCCTACAGGGTCAAGTCCTTCCCTCCGCGACAAGCATTGCTACAACATTTCTTTACCGCGAAATGATGGGTGTGAAGTCAAACCTGAAAAACCCCCCGATCCAGCGGCCTTTTTTACCAGCTTTTTGGGGTGGTTCCATACCCAGGTCAGCCCCATTTTTTTGTCAGTATACAGGTTTCAAAAAATTTCTAAGCTCAGGTAGTCTGGAACTTTTTTACCGCAAAAAAAAAAAAAACCTAGGGCATTCTTTTTCGTACGTACTGTTTTTTTTCTCAGCAGCATTTAAGGGTCTTGCTGGCAAACGCCCCGGCCCTACATCCTAGGGGTTTGGGCTGCGAAAAGCCCGCGCCGGGGAATTTGGAGACGCATCAACATGTAAAATAAAAGGGGGAGAGTCGGGTTGCGCAAACGCGGAGAGACAAGGTCCCCTTTTGAGGGCGAAAAAAAGGGCATATTTTTGTTCCCGACCCCACGAAATACAGCTTTTTTTTTCTTAAAGGGGTGTTTAGGGGTAAAGCTAACTAGAGAAAGAGGGGATAAAACCTGGGTAATATGCGCACCCCCAAAAACCTTTAGAAGTTCCTTTTTAAAATTTTGGGGGTAGGGAAGTCAAAAAATAGGCTTGACTCGTCAGGGTCAACGAAAAAATTTCCCCGGGAAAAAAAATATCCAGATAGGGGGGCAGATCCTTAGCCATGAAACTTTTCAGGAATTAACAGTGAGTCCAGCAGAGCGCAGACGTTTAAACAGTTTTAGTGACGCAAAGGGGCCTGAGTGTTTACTATAAAGGGCAAATATCATCGAGAAAATTGAAAACAAATTTAATTTTAATTCGGAAAAATTGTCTAACACTCTACAAAGCCTTGTCCCGAAAAAATGCCTATGGGGCTCGGTTAAAATTATAAACCCGCACGGGTTATAAAGGCGGAAATTTTTTGGATGGCTCTGAGGGGCCGCATTGGAGGAAGTAGCGTTAGATCAATGAGCTGTAGTACCTGCTTTCCAAGGTGTTTTGGAATGCCGAATTAGGTAGGCATGGTTTAAAGGGTCGAAAACAAGTTTATTATTAAATTTCTTTACAACAAAGGGCGATCCCTTGCCCTTGCGGGGGAAAAATGAAAGGGGGCTGGAAGGTGATTTGGGCGGGGGCCCAAAGAGCCTTTTTTTTTTAAGTCGAAAAAACGATTTTAAAAAATTTCCCTTTTGGGAGGGCGCATGAGTATGGCCCTGACCCTACGGGGATGTTTTCAAGAGCAACAAAGTCGTAAGGGAGAATGCGCATTTCCCCACCTATCTGTGATTACATCAGAAAAACCGGTTAACTTTCCTTCGAATGGCCTCTTTTTCCCCATCCAAAGGGGAAAAGCATGGCGGCGTTTTCTCGGTCGTAAACGAGACAAATTTTCCCCGGGGCAAAACTAAAGGAGCTATAGTTTTCCCCTATCCAACCTAGCGTTGGGCTCAAACAAAAAATCGTTCCCCAAAATCATGTCAAAGGGAGGGGGCGGCATACGTAAAAGGAACGTTTCCAAAAAAAACCCCGTCAATTTTAATGGAGGGGCGTCCTTATGGTCTACCCTTAAACATTGCCCATTCGCAACAGTGTACGATTTCGGGCCATTCTTCCCCATAAAATTAAAATTTGCCCCCAATAATACCCAAAAAGTTTTCCTAATTTAAAGGGGTTGCTCGCCCCCCTATCAAATAACCCTAAAAAACCCACAGGACCCAAAAAAACATTAACCGGGATTCAAAAACCCCGGCATAAAACTTCAGACGCGGCCTACCCGGGCGCGAACGCGCCCCTTTTTAGTTTCCTGCCTGCACTCCCTCTGAAGTGCCCCAATCTATTGCAGCGGAAAAATTAACTCTAGAAAAGTCACGAGGCCCCCCGGCCCCTTGGTTAGCACCCCAGGGTTACTACCCCAAATACCTAGAAAGGTTCCGAGGGACGAGCGCCGTTTTGCGGGACAGGGAACTTGTCCGGGATTTTTAAACCCCACTGCGCGCGGCTTTCAACCCCAGGCGTATGGCATTGGATTTCCTCTTTGAGAGAAAAAGGGCTCTTCAAGTGGAAGCCAAGGCATGAGTCAAATATAAAGTTGGTTTATTTTAGGAAAACAAAAAGGCGCTGGGAAGCGGCGACACATTTCCAAAATAATATTTACAAATTAGGCTCCTTAAGCGGCTTGAGTACGCGAGCTGCCCCCGTGATAGATAGAAAAAAGTTCCCAAAAAATTTCACAAGGAAACTGAAAAAATTTGCACAAACCCCCTGCTAATTTGTCTAAAATCTTAGGTAACAAAAATATTAAGAAATTTGGGCATTACTGCCTTAACTGATAAACCCGCCTGAATACCCCCCAAAAATTTGGTTAAGAATCCCGACGTTTTGGCACACAAAGTCAAAAAATTTGGGCTCACTAACAAGTTTAAAGGGGGATGCCCGGCTATTTCAACCAAAAAGTTAAATAACTCCGTGTAGTTCTGACCCCTAACAAGGAATGGCCCAATATTTCCAAAAGGGCCTTTCTATGACATTTAAACAGATACCGCTGGGTTTGGGGGGCGGGGGGGGGGAGGGCATCATCGGTTTTTCACCACTCGCAACTGTGTCCCCCTTTTCCAAAAACTGCGGGTTCCCCAAAACCCCACTATGTTTGCATAAAAAAGACCCCAATCCCCACCGTTGCGTTGGGGTGGGTAAGGGGTGGACCCAAATTTTGGAGCTCGGCGATGAGTTGTTCCGGTTCATCGGTAGAATCGATTCGTCAGTTTGGTTGATGGCTTGTCGTTGGGTTCAGCGGAGGGCCATGGCCAAGCGTATGAAAAAAGATCAATAGGTATTTGTAAATGTATTCATAAAATATAACCCTTGGATTTTCCCTTTTTTTTTTTAATTACCTTTAAACAGAATTTTTCGGGATCTTTCCAAGCCTCTTAAGAGCCCTAGTCGTCCGAGGGATGAACTAAGGACCAAGAGCATAATTTAGACGTAAACTCGAAATTATAAAGCCAAATAATTACTAACCAGTAACCCTCAACCCTGTAACCACTAACCAAATAACCATGGTAACCACGGAAAACCCTGCTAACCCTGCTCTGCTCCCTTTTGCTACCCCCCCCCTTTAAATCTATAAGGCGAGAGGGAGTAAATTAGGTAAAAAGTTACCGAATGAAATAACAATTTTATTTAGTAAAAAAAAACAATAACAAGCTGGGGCAAACAATCAAACCGCGTGAAGGCGCTTTTTTGTCCAAGTGGAAAACAATTACATAAAAAGGGAAACATAAACGTTACCTCCTCAAAAAAAATCAGTACATTAAACCATCAAAAAGGTAACGGTCCCGGGGTTCAGTGACATGGTCTTTGGTTTATGGGTTTTTGGTTCTTGCTAAATTGATTAGTTCCCCCAAAGGTTACTCTGGTTTTTTGTTATCCACCCTAGTATAAAAATATATCTTTCTTTAAAGGGGCCGTAGCAAAGTTTAGCTAGCAATTAAAAAAGGCCACAAAGGTAATATAAACCCCAAAACTAGGCGTTTTTTAAAATTGGCGAACAAAGGGGGAGTCCAGAAACAGCTATACTTGAAAAAATAACATAAGCCCGGGTTTTCGAACCCCGGGCCCGACAATCTCTGGTTAAAAGCTAAAATTTTGGCAAAGTATGAAATACAAAAAATAGGGGGTCAGACCCTGAATTAAGTGGGGCGAAAACGCGGTCTAAATCTCAGCCCCGGGTAAGCGCGTAGCATGTCAAAAAATTTAAATTTAAAAAAAATTTAATAACAAAGTCCAATAATAAATTTGAAAGAGTTCCCCCCCCGCGCCCAAATAGTAAATTTGGTAGGAAGGAATACCCCCAAACCCCCGCCCCTGCCCTCACCTCTTATCCTCGAGCCGGGGGGTTGTAAGTGACTGAGATCCCGGTCCGCTAATATTTATAGAAAAATATTCTCAGAAAAAAGGGGGGGGGGATCGAAGGAAGGGAAGGGGTTTGGGGAACATTTAAAAAAGGGGGGGGGGAAGTTTGAGGTCATATCGAAACCGTAGCCCTTCGCGAAGTCGGCGAAGGCGGGGAAAGGAATTTCATCCCTTTTCTTGCTGGCCGAACACGTGGTCGAGCTCATTGCCGGCTGGGGCAGACACGCCTTCAGTAGTCTATTGTATTTGGCTGAGAGCGGAGGTCGTGGCAGCTAGTGCCGGTGTTGACCTTTGGCTGTCCCCGTTGGTGAGTGTTGTTACAATGAAAATTGTTACACAAGAAACGGTATTGAGCGTGATTGTAAAGAGGCTTTTGCAGAAAAACCGGTACGATTTTAGGGTCGTCTTTTGCTTTTTTTTTACAAAAACTCTTTTTAAATATGAAAATAAAAAAATGTGATGCTCAAAATTGAAAAAAAGAAACCTATCAAAAGGTAGAGAAGCCCAAAATGAAAGTTCGTTTTTTTAAACATTAAAAATTCGCTGTTAACAAAGGCCCAATTGCGAGATGACACTGGGGTCCCCCCGGGTTGCTGCTCGAAAAAATAGTGTCATTGATTTATTACAGCAGATGCATGCTATCAAAAGGGACTTTAAAAAAAATTTCCGCTCCCCAATCCCTCAGGAAAACCGAAAAAAGGCCGCCCTAAAGTTTGGAACTTTTGTTTTACAGCTTTTCAAGAACTTTGTATTTTTCCATTGAAACATGGGATGAGTTAAATTTTTACTTTTAAACCGATTTAATGCATAAATTTAAATTAAACCCTTTCCAAACAATGAAAAAATATGAAAACAAAAACTCTTAAAAAAACAAATTTGTGAAGGGGGTAGGGAATGGAGTTCTATTCGCAACAATGGGGAAAAAAAACCCCCAACAGTTTGTTTTCCCGGGCATTGGCTTAAAACAAATTTTAACCATGGTACAAACAACGGGCTAAAAATAAAAAAGGGTTTAGTGTTTTTAAAGAAATTTGTTAAAGGGCTGGCAGCCATAAAACCAGAAAAAACCGCAGACTATTTACAACACATAAACTTCCCCAAAATAAGCGGGATTTAAACTGAAAACTTTAAATTTCGATTTTTCCGGGGAAACTTGGGCGGGTTTTTTGTAAAAAAAAGGTTTATTTTAGAGAAAAAAAAAAAGGTGACAGGGAAGGTCTAAAAGAAAAAAGCACGGCTTTTTTCTCATTCAAAAATAGCGGAAAAAAAGGGCCCTGCTCATTTATTTTTTCCTTTTGGGGAAATTTAGGGTTTTGCAACATACTTTTTTTTGGGGAAAAAAGTGGGTTCCAAAAAAAATTGTTGATGCGTTTCAAATATGGGTTTTTGGGGGGTTCCAGCAAAAATGTGTAGCTTTACTTGAATAAATCTGCGGCCCTTTCCATGGTCTCCAGAAGTTACAAGTGGATCATTTTAAACATTTTATTTTTTAAAATGCGTTTTTTTGAAATTGCCACAATGACCAAAAGGACCCCCTTTTTCCATTCCAGGGGGGGAAAAACGTTGTTTTCACACCAAATATTTGCAAAAAAAACCTTGGGTTAACCTTTAAACAACCCCCCTTTTACATAAAGGGCCCAAAGAGAAAATTCTTTCCCCCTGAAAAACAGTAGTGAAAATGAAATTTTTTTCGTTTTAAATTTTTCATTCAAATTGGGGAGGCTTCCACTTGCGAGGGGCCTCCCTTTTGGATCAATGGGCTTTTTTTAATGAAGAAAAAGGGGAAAATTTCCGGCTATGGGAAATTTGTCTATCGAAGCATAAATTTCCAGCACAGGGCTATCAGGAAAATGGCTTATTAAAGGGGCAATCCAGGCCATTGTAAAAAACTCTTTTGGGGCTCTTCAGTAAAAAAAAAGGGAAGGGAAATGGAAATCTCAACTCTGAAAAAGGGCCCCAACATGACAAAGGTCCCTTTCTCCAATTTTTGAATCAAAACCACCATAAATTTAAATTGGGGCCGGGGAAAGAAATCAAGGGGGTTACAAAGCAAAAAAAACGTTTTTTTTGACAAAAAATTGGAAATATTTCAAGCAACGAGGGAAAACCCACTCAACATGGCTGGAGTACTTTGAACCCTTTTTAAACCCCCCCTTTAGAAACTACACTTTATTCAAGCAGAGCGATATGGATTGGAACCTTCACTTGAGCTGCGTTAAAGAAAATGTTTTCCATGTTTTCAGGGGCAACAGGAAAATTTCCCTTTACGCCAAGGCGGGTTTCCAATTGTACCCCAGGGAAAAAGTAAGAAACTTGAGAAGAACTTTGCCAAATAAAAAAAATTTTGGGTAAATTTAAACTCGGGAAAAGCTTATTTACTATTGGGCCGGGTTCAAATAAAAATTTGGGGTCCGGTTTTTGGGTCGACATGGTGATAAGCAAACGTTAATGAAAAACTTGAAAAGTGTTGGGGGCTTTACCCCGGGGAAAAGAGGTTTTTCTGGTAGCGTTCTTAACAGGGGGAAATTTTGGTTTTACCCCAAAACCCCACCTTTTGTTTGTGGGGCAATTAAAAAATTTCTCCCAACCTGCTCACTACTTAGTGGGCAACCCAACATGTTGAATTGAGAATTGGAAAATACAAACAAAGTTAAAAACACGGCAAGAAATTCGAACCCGGGGGTTTGCGACAACCTCGCCTTTTATTGATATGCAAGATCTGTTCTCCCTGGCATCGGGCTTATTTTGCAAAAGGGAGTCATCAGCTTTTACAAAGCTGAAATCTGTGGGAGAACAATCTTTTCAAAAAATTGGAACTGACTTTTTACAAAATTTTTGGGCCCCTTTTCAACCTAAAAAAAGCTGGCGTGGCTAAGACAAGTCTTCCGCCCAACTAGAAAAGGAATAGTTGGAAAAAAATTTTTAATTTGAAGTTGATAAAAACGTCAGCCTTTCCAAGAATTTATTTTTGGCACTGTACAATTCCCTGACACTTACAAAATTTTTTTAGCTTTGGGGAGCTTGCAACAGTCCCCAAAGGGGTTTTTATTTGAATGGGGAAACGGCTTTGAAAAGGAAAAAAAAAGCAGCTTTTTTTAATAATGTATTTGATATAGTTCCAGAGCGACCTTTTTGGTGGGCACTGAAAAACCAAACTTTGTTCTTGAGGGAGGCTTTTTTTATTCACCCGGCGTAGTGTGGCCAAAAAGCTAGGGACCTTTGGGGTGAATTTACACCACTACATATCTTAAAACAAGAACATTACGGGGGATCAAAGTAACAGTTGTTTTTTAAAAGGGGATACCCGAAAGAAAATGGTCGGCACCAAGGGTTGTAAACCCCAAGGCGTTTGATGGGGGCGACTTCAAGAGAAAAAATTTTTTAATGAAGAAAAAAATTCTCCGTTGACTTCCAGAAAAAATTTTTTTAAGAAAATCGGGGCCAAAAAAGAGGGGTTTCATTTTGGGCAACAAAACCCTCCCCCACCGGGGAAAAGTGGGGAAAAACGCACTTTTGCAGAAAACAGATGATGCTATTGAACATTTTGGGTTGCGTATCGCAATAGAGACCACATGAGAAAAATTTAAAAAAGAAAAGTTGTTGTATTGGCCAAGATGTTGACCTTTTTTTAACTTTTTGGGCTTTTTATTTTCGGGCCCAAAAAGGTTTGTCCCTATGCTGAAAGGGGGAAAAGGGTTACGTCAAAATAAAATTCTCCCGGGTTCTAAAAAATCTGAAAAAGCCTAATTTTGTGACCAAAATTGCAAAAAAACCCATTCTTTTCCCTTTTCCCATGCGATTAGTGGCTGGAACCAACCCTCAGGGTTTCTAAGGGAAGGGAAAACGGGGCAGGCAGAAACAATTTTTTAAAAAAACCGGGCAGGAATACCTGCAAGATATCCCGTGAGATTTTAAATTTAACCCTAATTCTACTTATGAAAATCAAAGGGTTGCAGGAAAAAGGGGTTCATTATCGCATTGTACAAACCCAACACGAAAAAAGAAAAAACCCAGTTTTAAATAAAAAAGAGATATAACTGTTTTAAAAAACTATAGGTAAAATAAAAAAGGGGCTGTTTGGTTGGGTCCCCCTACAGTTACCTCCAACCACAGAAGCTGCACATAAAAACACTCCCGTGGGCACATTCCCTAAAAAATGGAAAAAAAACTAAGGAGTTTGGGTTTAAAACCCATCGGGCGGGGGAGGAAAATTTAAAGTGAAACAAACCCGTTGAGGGGGCCCCAAAACCTACTAAAGGCCCAAGCGCCAGCTAAAATAGTGTCAAAAATTTTATTTTGGGGGTTTGGCTAAATAAATGTTGTGGGAAAGAAATGAAAATGGGGAAAGCTACCCTTTATTTTTTTGGCACTATTATGGGCAAGAATTTGCCGGGGGCCCAAAAACGGGGCATTTAAAATACCGAAGCAATATAAAAATCTTTCGAAGAAGAAAAAAGGGCCCAGAAGAAAATAATGATTTTTATATAGAAAGGGGCAAGAATTGATAAATTATTTTAAACATTAAAAAAACCCCAAAAAAATAATTTTAAAGAAAATTATTGAAAAAATAAAAAAATTTGTATTGAAATTTTCCCTTTAAAAAATTATTTCGCTTTTCCCGGATACTTTTTTTAACTATTAATCGATACTTTTTTAACTATTAATTTTTTGACGTGTTCTAATTTTTCATTTTATTGGGGAAAATTTTTGTTTTGGGTTTGGTTTTTTAGTAAATTAAAGTTTTGTTTTTTAAAAAAACCTTTTGTGTTATAACTTTTTTTATAATTAAGATACAACCTTTTTTAACTGTTTGACTGTTTGGGAAATTTCAGGGGGGGGGGGGGGGTTAGGGGGTTTTTAAAAGGGGGGGGAACTCCACCCTCAAGGGAGAAAAACTTTTTGGGGTTTTTCCCCCCCCTGCGGGAGGGGTTTTTAAGAATAGCCCCGGGTAGAAAACCCCTGTTTGCCCGTAAGAGGGGGACTAAAAGGGGAGGCTTCAGGGGGGCGGGACGAAAACCTTTCGTGAAAGGACAAACCTACCTATATCTCTCCATTCAAAACTTTTTCCTTCCTTCTTTTTCCCCCCCTTATTTTCATTTCTTTCCCCCTTTTTTTTAAACTTTATCTTTTCCCTTAAACTTTTTTTTTCCCTTCCCCCTTTCCCGGGTTCACCGGGCCGGAGGCCTTGGGCCCTTCCATTGACGACCTTTGGGGTTTACTAACTCAGGATCTTCTCTGTTATTTTTTTGGATACCTCTGCTGGGGAAGCTCCCGAATGAAAGTGCCCCCCGGGTTGGGCAATCCCTTTAAGAAATGGAAGGGCCTTGGGGAGGACAACCGGGCCCCCTTTCCCTTTGGGGAAAAGATGGGTTGCGTTTCATGAGGGGCCCGGCCGAAAAATTTTGGCACTTTCCTAAAACCCAAACTTTGCTGCGATACCCCCTCTCTCTGGGCGAAGCCAAAGGCGAAGGTTGTCATGTCAAAAAGGCGACGATGGGGCCCCTTTTCGTCGGGACATTTAACAAGGGCCTTATGGGGGTAGTAACCATTTTTGGGTCACCCTGGGTCACGATCTAGTATTGTGTAGGTTGTCCCCAAAAATCAGGGGGCGGGCCGAATCTCTGTCCCCCGCTGGAAACCGTACTGCCAAAACACTGCTGGCAAACTTCACTCCCCGGGGCCCCCCTTCGCGGGGTCTTTTGATGGGTTAAAAAAGGGGGGAAAAAAGGGGGGGAAAGGGCCCGGGCCCCCTTTTTAATTAAAAAAAACCCGGAAGGGTGAGGCCCCCAGCCCCCGCCCCCCTTTAAATTTGGTTTTCGAATGATTAAAATGAGAAACCTCAAGCGTGTCACCCATTTGCCCCTCAAAAAGAGTGATAAGTGGAGCGGGGCCGATCGGGGGTTTCATTAAAAAAACTGGGGGGCAAAGGGGCCGATTTTATAAAACCGGGGGGACTGAAAACGCCCCTTCAGAACAAAAAAAAATAAGGGCGAAAAAAACTACAATCCCATTAAAGCCCCCAAAATCTTTTTAAAAGGTGAATTTTGGAAAACCGCACAGGTTTCCCCCAAATGTTTGAAAGGGGAGTGGCCCACTTGCTATGACCTCGACTGCGAAAAGCATTGAGGATATCTTTTTAGGATTTTTCCCCCCTCACATGTCCCCGAGTATATAGGATCCCCTTAAAAAAAAACGATGTAGTGAAGAACACCGATAGTATATTCTAACATTTGACACCCCTTCCTTACCAAAGGAGGTCTGAGCGGGGTTTCCCACGGCTCGGGGTCCGGCCGTATGCCCCAACCCTTGGCGCTTTTTTTTTTTTCAGTGCCAGGAGTTTGGGAAAACGAAGCGGGGGCGATGCCGTGGTAAGCCAACCGGGCAGTTTGTGACGGGAGGCTCACAACAACCATGCGGTCCCAAATTCTGCATTAATTTGCAAGGGTCTCATTCTGCCTGCCCGGGTCCTTTCCGTTTGGAAAAGTAGAGAAAAAAGTCCTGGAATCCAAAAAAAGAAAAAAAGATCCCTTATGCCCAGGCACGCAAAGAGTATACTGATCTGCAAGCTCGTATTTCAAATTTCCCCTACACCAAAAATTGTCACCCAAAAAAAAATTTGGGCCTAACTGCCCTGCGCATTAATATTGCAAAGACTCCTACAAGACGTGCCACTCGTCTCTATTCGAAAGGGACAAAAACAGACATCACTGTGGGATGCAGAAAATAATAAAATGGCGACACCCTCACAAAAATCGCCCCCACCACCTTACCCCCAAAGGGGACCCCCCCCTCGGGAACACCCCCGAAACCCTCCCGGGGAAATAAAAATTTGGGGCGGCCACGGTTTTAGTTGCTCACCCCCCCCTCTGGGCCTCAGAGGCCGGGGTGAGGGGGGAAACAGGTGAGGCCCCCAAGGCGAGTCCCCACTGATGCCTTGAAGAAGGACCACGAGAGATCGCCCAAAAAAATTATTTAAAAAAGCTTCTAAGGCCCTTAATAAGCCCTTTGCACAAGATCCGACTTTCCCCCTCTCAAAATAAACCCAAAGCCTCTCCTGAAGAGGGAGGCCGGGGGATTGGGAAAGGCAAGAGGACCTAAAAAGGCCCTCAACCAATTTTTATTTTTAAAGAGTAGTGTCAGGGTTGCGAGGTAAATTTAAAACTTATATTAAAAAGTATGTCGCTATACAATGGAATTGTTTGGGTTTCTATGGGTGTAGGGGGAAATAAAAACAAATTTTTTCCCGCATCCTTTTATCTTGGTTTGGGAGTCCTTTCGCCCAAAAGACAACCCTGCTTTGTGGGGACGAAAGTGTATGTATGACAAGCCTTTTTTTTGATCGGGCTTGCGGAGGTGTGGGATATTTGCACTAACAAAAATATATCACCAAAAAATTTAACATAGTTTTTTGATCTCCAAATATTGCTGTCCCGGGCTCCCTTGCTTTTGAGATGACATATGCCATATACCCCCCCGCCAGGTGAAGTATTTTGGGAGGAGCTTGAGGCCCTCTTTATGCAACTTCCCGCCCCTTTAAACATCTTGGGGGACTTTAATGTGCAAAACCCGGTGAGGGGATCTAAAATTTTCAGATGCCCGCGGGAGATGGTAAGGATATTTTTTGTCTCGGGAAACCGGTGCAATGAACACCGGGGCCCAGATACACTTTTTCCCCTTTTAATGGGGTATCCTCTGCCCTCGACCCAACTTTTTGTAGCCCCGGTATCGCTGCCCCCCTTTTTTTTGGGATGTCCATAAAAAGGTTTTTGTGGAAGCGATCACTACCCTATACTGCTTTCCCCCCCTCCAAGATTTCCCCAAGTACGACAGAGTTCCCCAATGGGTGATTAAAGTGCCATTGGGGTAAATTCCGCGGGGTCGCCGTTTCCCGAATCCCCCCTTTTCCCAACGCGATGTTAAACGAGTATTTTACTTCGCGGTCTTTTGCGGGGACGAGGTCCATCCCTAAATCCTCGCCCAAATAGCGCCACCGTCCCTTTTTCCCCGGTGGAGCGAGGGTGTCGGTTGGCTATTTCTGACCCCCGAAGACCCACGCTTTTTCACCCCACGTCCACTTTTTGGGGAACCTGGAGTCATCCCGGATTCTCGTGCTCGAGCCGCCGTGTCTTTCGTGAAAGCAGAAGAGATTTTTGGAGAAAATTTTTTTCAACCCTTTCAAAATCCATCCCACAACTAGGGTTTGGGATAATATCCGTAAATTAGTAATAAAACAATTCCAATAACAATATCCCCTGCCCCTTGTCTAACGGTTCAGTGTCTCCCCCCAGTGGGGGTCGTTAATTATTGGGCTCGATGTCGCCGCATTTCTAGCACTGCAGGACACAAACGAGTTTGCAGTTTATAGCGGAACATCGGTGTCAGCATTGATTTTGGCCAAAAGGGTTATAATCCCCCTTTACCAAATAACTTTCCTACCCCTGTCCCACCGGCAGCACGCTCTGGTCCAGAGACTTCATAATGAGATGTGCGTCAGCTGCCCCCCCTGCTGGACAGGCACTTCTTTTAGACCCCTACAAAATGTTTGGGATCTAGAAAGTTCCCCCTCCCCCTATGGAGGCAAAACAACCGTTAAAACCCATATATAAAAGTGGGCAAAGATAAATTAAGCCAACTTTCTATAGCCCAAGCTTTAAATTGTGATTAAAATATTTGGAAAAAATAATTTAAAAAGCGACTTTATGGTATTTTTGAATCCCGCAATTTTTTGCATTAATATTCATGTGGTTTTCGCCGTAACCTCCACGGGGGATCACCTTTTCTTTTAGAGACGGCTATTCGTGACGCTTTTCTCCCTAAGCAGCATCTTCTGGCTGTTTTCTTCGATCTGGGAAAGCGTACATACCACCTGGGGTACGGCATTTTGAAAACACTTTTTAATTGGGGGGTTTTGAGGGCCTTCCCAATTTTTATTTCTAATTTTATGTCGGATAGACATTCCGATAAGGGGTTTAATAATCCCTTTTTCTGATGATTTTATTCAAGAAAATGGGGTGCCTCAGGGTATATTCTTTCTTTTCGTTGTTCGCTATCGCAAAAAAAGCATTGTTTTACAATGTCGATGCCTGTTGTCGCCTCTTTGTGATGATACGC
>JBCFYV010010158.1:0-16311 GCA_039000515.1 Timema cristinae | reverse complement strand
ATCAGATAAACAGACAGGTTATCTTGTTAATCACAATAAATATTCTTCATATATCAATATTTCAAAGAAAATTTCTCAAACCATTTACAATAAATTTCAAAATTTTCAAGAATCAATTAATTTTAAAATTTACCATCAAATTATTTATATTTGTAAAAATAAAAACATATTATTATTCATCAAGAAAATAATTCCGATGTTATCATTTTAGTTTAAACCTTAAATTTCATTTAAAAATAAAAAATGTTTTATTTAATTTTTCTTATAAGACTATCCTTAAATTAATTTAATATATAAAAATGGACAATATTTATTATTTATCATGTTAAATAGTCTTCAAATACCAATTATGAACCAAATTGTCAAAGCCATTTTATTTTAAATTCTAATTTTGCTAAAATCATTCTTAAGTAACATAAATATACATTTTTTTAGAAAAAATAATATGTATAATAATTTGTAATCCAAAGGAAACTAGCATAGGCCCCTATTACTAATTTTAAAAACTAATGTTATAAACCAATTTTTAAATATTAAAAAAAATCATTTGTAAACTATCACTAAACGAATTTTTCCCCGAAAAAACGTATACAGTTTTTATTATCATGTCAAATACTCCCTAGCTATCCATTTAAACAAAATCATTTAAACCTTTTTCGAAAAATCTCTATTTAAAAAGATCACCTATCATTAAAACTACTCTTAAACAAAGTTTTACTTCAAAACACGTAGGTAGAGTGTTATTAGTCAGGTTGAAACACTCCCAAGATTTTCCATTTTAAACAAAACTGCAAAAACAATTTTAGAAAAATTTTGAATTTAGAAAAGTCACTCATCCGTAAACTACCCTTAATTTGAGAGCTAAGGTCAACATAAAAAAAATCCCGATATATAGCTCTATAGATCTAAATACCAAGTTTGAACAATATACATCAAATAAACAAACCTATATAAATGGGGACTACAAAGAATTGTGATATTAATCTTTTGTAGTTCCGGACCACTAAAACGTAAAGCTTCATCCTAATATCATGGTCAAAAATTATGTTCGATTTCTAATACTTTCTATTTATATGAGAACGTAAATATATCAATAAAGTTCAGACTGAAATAAAAGATAGAAAATATATTATTGCGTGGTAATAAGTTACGTTCACGAAATTGTATGTGTTTTTTTTTTATATTCAACTAACTTAACATGGATAAAATGTCATTGTCCCCTCCTGATCAAAAAACAATACCCACTCCTGCCCTGTGTTTAAATAAAAAATAAAGTCAACTTGGTGTTTGATGAGACCTGGTTCGATTTCAGTTAATGCCTAAGTACCATTTCACATAGACGACAAATTGTTTTTGCAGTATTACATCGCTTTCCTTCATTTTTTAGAAAACCATTGTGTTTTATGGAACAGAACCCTTAAGCGATATTTATTGCACAGTCAATCTGTCAGTTGGTGTTGTAATTGTTTTGGAAACATGAACACTCCCGAAATAAATGTTATTATTATTTATTATTATTATTATTATTATTATTATTAGCAAAAACCGCGTCTTACTACCCGTTCGGGTTATACGCACTTACGCTAATGTGTAATGGTAGGGTGATTGTGAGATGAAATGAAGGGCTACAGTTTAACGTACCGAACCATGGTGGAGGCCTGGCATTCCTCACATTCACAAGTTGTGATTAATACACATCTTGTCAGAGGTGAAGGAAGGGTTTGGTAATCAGATAAATATGTGCCGGGACGAGGAAATAAATGTTATTTTTCTTCACAATCAACTTACAACTCACAATAAAGGTTATGATCTGTGATACAGATCGGTCTTTAGGCAAAAATGCCGCTTACTTCCCTCTGAAAGTCGTTCTGACACTCAGAGTTAGTAGTTAAGGCAAAACAAGGGAGCGGGAAATAAATTTTAAATTTATTTATAAAATAGACGATGATTAATCACATTATAGAAAAAAAAAAATTAGGAAAGATCTCTATATTGGCACTAGATATTAATTTATTTCAACTTTGAAAATATGGAGATAAGTGAGAAAAAAAATTAAACTAGTTAGTAAGCTTTTTGTTTACTTTTGTTCTTATAATCAAAAGCTTTCTTAATTTTATTGCTGAGAACAACACAAAATGATTAATTCACACTCTAGTATAGTGTTGCTCGAGTGACACAAAAACGTCAAACAAATTGTCATAACGATTACCTGTGGTCCGTGTGACCGAAATTTTTTGGAAGAGTATTTCTGTTCGTAACACTAGAGGTGAATGCACTTTTTCTCACTTGTATGTACTAAGAACAGTTACATTTACTTTTATAACCTTTCGTTTAGAACAAATTAAATGAATGAATGAGAGGGCGTAGGTGCGTCTATATTTGTAAACAGAGTAGAAATACTCAGGGTGACAGCTCGACCTTGAAGGATGTGTTTTGTCAGTCATTATGGTTCCCTGATCGATACTTTCCCGTTACTCAAACAGCGTCACTCCGAGACAAACTCAGGGCGCATTCACAGATACTCATGGCGCTTAAAAGTAATTAAAACAGCTTCCTATAACATCTATGGCTCAGTCACGGTTAACTAAGAAACAAGCCATGCTAATAGCAGATCCATAGATATATAATGGCTTCTTCAAAGATAGTTAAGATACTGGCTATTCTAATAGCTGATTAAAACAGATTCATATTAATATTATGCTTCATTCCAGCTAGCAAAGACACTAGCCCTGCTCACAACTATTATAGCTGCTTTATTATATTTATTAGGATCATTCACAGCTAATTAAGATACTGGTGACGCTCACAACTATTTACTGCAGCTTTATTTACATCTTAAGGGGACATTCACAGCTAGTTAAGACTAGATTAGATACTTGCCACGTTCAAAAAATAATTGTAACACCCTCATTCTATATCATTGTACATTGACAATTAATCACAACAGCCTAATCTAAATCTTAAGGCTAACCACAGCTAATACATACATTGGACCTTCACAACAATAAACAACACCTGCATTTAAATCTGATGTCCAATATTAACAAATAATAAACACACTGAATTCTATACCACTAATTTCAACATCTGCATACAGATCTGATGACCAATCACATTTAATATCACACCAGACACCTGACACTAATCACAACATTTTTATATTAATGTATTGGCCGTCACAGATATAATACACTAACACTCTCACAACAAATATATATAAATATGTTGGCAATCACTGCAAATACTATACTGGACGCACTCACAACTATAACAACAGCTTTATATAAATATATTGGCAAATAATAGCTATTAATACACTATACACTCTCATAACTAATTACAACAGTTGTATATCTATCTGAGGCCACATTCACGGTTAATAATAATTCTAGAACTTTATATACATTTGATAGCCAATCACGCTTAATAATACACTGGGCACTTTTGCAAACTAAATACAACAGTTTTATATAAATATGATGGTTCATTCCCAGCGAATTTATACCGACAATGCTCGCAACTAATTACAAACATCCTCATTTTAGCTTCTTCTCACATTAAATATATATTTCATCTGCTTAATTTAAACTTTCCGTTACTTGTCACAATCAAAACTTACAAAAACTCACCCATAACAATCTAGGTTCATTTTCATGAATAATTTTTACAGTTAATTTTTGAGCTTAAGGCGTGTTCATAACTAATTAATTCATCTTCCTTCTAAAATAAATTCAGGGTGCTCTCACAACTAATTACAACAGCTTCACACTGGAGGACTGACTCAGGGTGCATTTCAATAGATTTCAATGGATTCTGTCCTTGACAGTACCCAAGTTGAGTTCACAATAATCGTTTCATTCTTAGACAAATATTAAAATCATTTTCAGCAATTATTCAAGTTCTCTCACAAATAGTTACAAATCTTCATTTTGGTACAGTTCAAGGTGAATTGACACTTTATTAAAATATATTCCTTGAATTGAAAACTGACACCTCGACACGGGAATCGAACCCATGTCGGGTGTCATTTTTCAATTTAAAAGATGATATTTAGATGGGACTATAACCGTAATTAACAAATATAATGGCTTAGCTATTTGATCCTTCAATTTATTACAATAATTGATAATGCTACCTGCATATTTATAAAGCAGTGTATTAAAAAGCTCTCTCTAATTTAAAATTTTGGGTGAAATTCCTTGTGAAATCACACCGAGACACTAGTTTAGGCTGAAAGTAGATTTGAATTGAGGATTAATATCTTTTAAAATCCACCCTTTCCCCTTGTAGAGTCTTGAGTGAAATACTATGATTCAATATCTCGTATCACCCGCTTTGGTGGCCGCGTGATCTAACGCCTATTTTCTGAGTAGACAAAACTGTCGATGACGGGGAAATCGAGGTTCGAATCTTGGTCGGGTGTACTGAGGGGGCCGTTTTCCCTCCACGCAAATGCGAGTACCCCTTCATCTAAATATAAAACCTTTTTAGTCCCTAAACCATCTGCGTTAATTAGTACTTAAGCATATAACCCGAGCGGGTAGTAAGACAATGTGCTAAAATTTTCTTGAGTTAAATATGTTATCAATATTTTAAATATTGATATTGTATGTTTTTAAAGGGTTTAATTTCTCTCAAGGTTGTATGTTTCAATTTTACTATACACACTGAATATACCCTGACTTTAAGACATAATTTAATATAAAGAGCACTTCTCTCAAATTCAAAATAGAAAAAATAATGGTATGGAACTTCGCATGGACTTTCTCATCCATTATTTAAAAATAGAGATACTTAACCAAAATTGTAATATATGTGAAACGAAATAATATACACTAAAAACCCGAGAAAAAATTGCATTATACTTGCGTTAGAGATTTTTTGACTCCCGGATTTAAATTTTGATTTTCTTTTTAAATAATTAAAGTCCTCAATAGTATATTTGGACAAAAAAAAAGTTTCGATTTTTGGTCCACAAGGATAGGTACTTCGTATTCAAATTTCAACTTCCAGTTAAAATTTTCGACATTTTATTATGGGTTGCACATCTTATGGTTATTCCATTTTTATTAAATTCTCATTTATATATGCCCAATAAAAAAAGGGAAATATTGACTGTTGAGTATAAAAAGATAAGATTTTATCATTTTTGTATAAACATTTCCCTAAAAAGGGTTTAAAAAAAAAAGAACATATATTATTTGAGAGACTTATTTATCTACTTACTCTATGGAATTATTTGAAATATTGCGTTTAAACATAAGTAGTATATCTTTACAACTAAAGCTCACAAAATTGTATTAAAAAATTTCCCAATTTTCCCCAAAAAATATTGGTTTTTAAATATATTTTAGATAAAAATTTTTAAATTTTTATTAAAAACCCCTCGGTGGGTTTTGGGCTAACGCGCTTGTCGGTTGGCCCCGATGCTAGGGGGGGGATCGGGGTTTTCGAATCTTGGTCGGGTAAAACGGGGGGGGGGTTTTTTTAAAGGTTTTTCCCACTCTCCCCCAAGCAAATGGGGGTTATTTCCCTTTAAATTAAACCTTCCCCAATTCCCAAAACCCAATAGTGAAATTTATACTTAGGATAACCCAAAGGGTTGTAAGAGCGGTGTTTAAATAATAAAAATAATAATAAAAATAAAAAAATTAATTTATTAATACTGGGGGATCAAAAATATGTTAAAAACGGTGTGCACTCAAAAAAAAAAATGTGCGCTATAGGGTGCATTTTTGAAATGGGGGAAGGTTTGAATTGGAGGCTGTAGCTTACGATTACTTTCCCTAGTCTTAGAAAAATGTCTTCTGTGTGACCGTGTACTTTTTAGTTAAGGAGAACACGGTTTTATCACCCGGAGTTCATCCAGGGCAAAATCACTGACTAGCGCGTTGTGCCCGGTACTTCACAGGGATGTTGTCAAAAAAAAGACCCGCAGGGTCAGGATTGTTGAATAGGGTATTTTACAAGGAACAAACCAGTATCAGTAATTTTTGTTTAAAATTTGTATTTTTTATTCCATTTTATTAAACTAGTTGTTATAGAAAAAAAAATCTTTATTATTTAAAAAGGTCGGAGTCCCCTACTCTTGAACTGGGACCTGTCATAACAGTACTACAATTTTTCAATGATGTTTTTTTTATCTTAAAAAATTGCATAGACAGAAATTTCACTTTTGTAAAGTACCCCAAAAATCATTTTCATAGGAAAATGAGAATAGCAATTTTTTTATAATATTTAAAACAGCCTTTTACGAATTTTAATCAAAAAACGTTAGAGCCCATTTGAGAAACTCGATTTTTTTCATTCCCCTTTATTAAAAATTTCTCTTAATTTTAGGGTTAAAAAGGATTACAAAAAAGAGGCATTTAAAAAACCTTTTCGAATTCGGGGGGGGTCATGAAACGTCAAAATTCATCAAACCTTGAGTTCGATTTCTTTTAACGATACAATTTTTTCTTCCTGTAAAAAAATAGTGGAAAATTTTTAAAAAAAAAACGTTTGAAAAGCTGTAAAAATTTTATTTGTATTTAAAACCTTTACCATTTTAAAGGGAATGACAATGTTAATGATAAAAGAAAAAAGGGGTGTATAAATACATGAAAATTTTCACTTTGTTTTCCCTCAAAATTTTTTAGCTTTATTTTTTGATACGCGATTTCCCCACCCAAAATATGTATGATTTTGTAGGAAGACAGTAAAAGTTTGGGTTTTAAAAATTTTATACCCTTTTTTATATTCATACATCAATTTGAGTTTTTGCAGTTGTTCTTTTTTTGTATAAATATATAAAATAAAAATAGTAAAATAGTAAAATGTAATCAATGTTGATGCAAAGACATTGATTAAATTTTCTTACTGTTCTTCCAAAAAAAATCAGCGTGTGAACCTAATGGGGGTTTTTTACATTAAAAGAAAAAGAAGTGTATATATGTCAAAAAATTGATTTAACAACATGTTTGTTTTTAAATTTTGTTCTTGAAACCAGCCCAGGAAATTGATAGTAAAAAATAACTTTCCTTTTTTGTAGGACAGTGAAAAATATATAAAATTTCTTTCCCTTTAAACAATTAATTCAGATTAAGTTTACGCCATGTTAGATTTTACCTATAAAACATACATTTTTTTCTGGAGTTCAAAAACTTAAACATTATTTAATAATGTAAAAACCCGTTTCGTCCCCACATGCTCTTCTTACACGCTAATCTCATGTAGACTAGACTGCTGAAGACGGGAAGATCGGGGTTCAATCCCGGGGTCGGGTGCACTGAGGTTAGAGTCCCTATCGCAAATTTGTAGGTGCTTTACACAAAATTGGGCCTCATTTTCCCTTTAAACACATTAAAGTAATTAGTACTTTGGGTATTATACGAATGTTTTAGTAAGACGCGGTACTAATAAATGCCATGAACTACCCCGTCTCTTACATAATATGGCATTTAACGCACGGGGTGATACTTTTAGAGCGGTTTATACTGCATGCTGTCTGTCACAGCATAAGGCAAATACCAACGAAGTGATACCTGCACACTGGATACAAAATGTTCTATTGCTCTATCGGGGCTACTTTAGTGGCTATCATCGCGAGGGAATCATGGTTAATAACGGAAAACAGCGTTCCACTATCTCGTTTTGTGTGGTCAATCCTCCTTAAAATACTCGTAAAAGATAAGTTTCGCAGCACTGGTTGTCGGGTTAAACAGTCATTCTTTTTACCCCAGCACACTACCTTCCGATAAAACTGAGAGTCAGGAGTTTTGGCAAACAGTTGACCGAAGAGAGAGAGCGAAGATGGAGTTTTTCTTTTTTTAGACCTGCATTTCCCTTAGAGCTGATTTTGGGTGTAGTATTCCTTTATCATTGGATGGGTGAAGCCCGTCATTCCCCCTGCACTAATGTTGATCTCTCTGGCATCCCATACCGCTTGACCACATGTGTGTAGCCTTACGACTGATGCCCTTACATCTTTCATATCCATGTCTACCCCCAGATGTGGGGAATCCAAACTGTTTCAACCAGATTGGTTAAAATAAGTCTGTGTGGGATCCCGAACTTTGGGAAAGTGGTTGTTCACGAAATTAGGCGAGAAACAAAATTTCCCCGGATTTTTTCGGAGGAAAAAAAAAAAATTGAGAAAATGCTATTAGATTATATTTTTTTATTTTATTTCTTTGAAATTTTATCAATATAAATTAACTATCTTCCGTTAAGTAGATAGACACTCGAAACTTCATTCGCTTTTATTTTGTAACTTCCTTACAAAACAACTGAGCGCCATTAAAAAAGAAATCACACTGGAATAAATTAAATTTTATATCGGTATTCATCTCTGAGTGGGTTCAAGTGAAAAAAAATTTTTTAGCGTAAAATAATGATGAAAGTGGCTTTTAAATATCAAACTAAGCACTAAATCCACCTACAACACACTTGTTTGCATAAAAACATGTCTATTACGTAAAAAATTATTATTTGTAATGGCATCCATTTGATTTTGTCATATAAAATCATATTTGGATAAGCTAATATTTTTTGAAGTCCAACAGCGCGTTTTGCGAGAACTTAAGTAACTAAAACGTTAAAGGTAACCAGGTACACTGGCTCAATTGAAAAATGTTTTTGTAATTCTTATGAACAAGATATGACTCATTTGTATTTATTCAGATTAGTTTGAATATTATGATATTTTATTTTGTAAGTATTTATTAAAATTCACGCCATGAGTTTCTTATTTAGAAATATTTTAGTTAATCTTAAAATACATTTTCAGAATTTATTGATATTTATATCAAACTTTTGGGTGACCTGCGGTCTATGGGTAAGGTGTTTGACTTCTATGCTGGCGGCCGGGTTTCAATCTCGGTCCGGCACAAATTTATTTGATAACCAAACCATTCCTTCACCTTGACGAGAAAATCTTGTGAATGTGGGGAGTGCAGGCCTCCACGTGGTTGTTTTTTTCCACGTAAACTGTAGGTCCTTATTTCATCTCATAATCACCCTACCCTTACACATTGAGTAAGTAGTATAACCCCGAACGGGGTAAGACGCGTGTAAAATAATAATATATAAAACTGCTTGATAAAAAAATACAAAAATTATAAGGGTTGCTTTAGACTAGTTTTTTTTTACATTGTATCAAAGTTTTTATTAAACATTTGTTATAAAAAATAGTAAGTTATAATGGAAAACTTACAGTTTAAAAAAAAACAATATACAATATTAAAGTGTATAATTTTTTCCCTTTTTATTTTTTTGACAAGATTACCAAAGGAAAAATTTTATTTTTCATACCAATTACTGGAGCCGAACCAGAGTTTATGTCCCTTTTCCTAAAATGTAAACTATTTTTAAAAATTTACCACTAGTTTTAACTCAATTTAAACTACCAAATTATTTTTTTTGGAATGATTGAGAAAGCTATTTTTAGGGGCTAAAAATTTAAAAAATTTGAAAAATATTTCCCAAAGTGAAAAATTATTTTAAAAATTTTTTTCCCTGTTTTCGACCCCCTTCTTGCGGGAAATCGTTTCCCCAAGTGAAATGTGTTCCCCCAAAAAGACTAGTTTTTAAAATATAATTTAGCACCCCTTTATACCGTTGGGTTTTACGCTTTAATACTAATTACGCTTAATGGATTAGGGAAATTTGGGGAAAAGGTTTAATTAGAGGAAGTGAACCGAATTTTCGTGGAGGGGGAGTGGGAAAAAATTTAGTAAAAACACCCCGTTCACCGGGCCGAGATTCGAATCTGATTCCCGTCCTCAGCAGTCGAGTCAACACGACAAGCGCGTTAGTCAAATAGCCCCCGAGGCGGGTGAAATAGTTAAAACATCAAACAGTATTTATAACTCCTCTCTTTAGAAGGTCCATGCTCTTCCCCAGTTAATTCAATGTGTAGAGAAACAGCTATCAATTGAAAAATTGTGAAAGGAAATGAGGATTCTATACATATTAGGTGAAAAAAACTAATGGTATAGAGACTGGGTTTTCTCTATACTTGGTAAAAAAAAGTGGTATTAAGGGGGTTTGGGGGGAGAGGCAAAGGAAAATCTTATCGGGGGTTTCATTCTCTCCCAATTTCGGTTCAGGTGTTTTTGAAATTTTTTTTTTTCTTTTCGTAGTATGGTGTAAACATATTTTATGAATCTTTTTGACTATGACTCTTATCTTTTTTTTTTTTTAAATCAAGTAATGTGTGGTTTTTTTGTAAGAGAAAATGAAGGGCATTTTAAATGAAGAGGGAGAACAATTATTTTTTAAATGTGTCGTTTCTTTGAATTGATTCCTTTCACAGGGCGTTGGCTACTTTTATAAAGTTTCTCTTTCTCCCCCCCCCCCCCCCCCCCCCCCCCCCCTCCCATGCAAATGAGGGCAAACTTTTTTCTAAGTCAACCATGATTTTAAATCAATTATTTTTTATTATTATTAGCACTGCGTCTTACTACCCGTTGGGTTATAGCCTTACGCTAATGTTAATGGTAGGGTGATTGTGAGTGAAATGGAGGAACCTAAGTTTAAACGTGGAATTTCGAAACCCCCGGTTGAAGGCTTTGGGTCCCCACATTACAAGATGTCTTGTAGAGGTGAAAGGAAAAGGTTTTTGGGAATTCAGTTTAAAACTTTGCCGGGGACGAGGTTTGAACCGGCGCCAGCATAGAAGTCCGACACTTACCCCCAGACCACAGGACCCATGTTTTAAATGAAAAGGAACAATTTATTTGGTTTTTGTTGAGTTGCTTTTGAATTGATCTCTTTTTCTCTTTTTCCAGACGAAAATGAGAGGCACTTTTTATTAAGTCAACCCACTTTTTTAAAAGAAGGGGGGGAAAAAAATAATTATTTGAGTATTGTTGTGGCTATAGCTCCATATTTTTTTTTTTTAAACAAGTTTCGGGCCTTTGCTTGATTGTTTGGGGGAATTTGATTAGAATCCATCTGTGGTTGGAAATATTCCACCAAATTTAAATGGTTTTTGGGTAATTATACTCGAGGCCCAAAATTTGTCACTCATTGCAAGCTAAACCTTCTGCATGGGGAAGGAAAGATTTGGGGAACAGATAATAAGATTCTTCTGAACAAATTTCCATCTCGGTAGATTTTTTTTTTTGTCAATTATACTTTTTTTTTGGTAAAATAACTTTAGAACACGCGTCTTTAGGGAGCTTATACAACCTTACTTGCCAAAGTTTTGAAATTGGTAACAATTCCAGTCGGCTTGTATTGGCGAATGCTACCACTAGTTCGAACCCCATGTTAACCTTTCATCTTAGGGGTCGAGGATTTATAGACAACGATTGTAAAAAATTTTTTAATGTTACCTGTTTAATGTGGGTTATGAATTCGAGGGAGGGGGTAATGCATACAAAATTAATGTTTTAAAATCTACTCTCATGGTCAAGTCCCTCAAACCTAAATAATTCCCTCAGTAATGGATTAGGGGAAGCCGTATAATTTGTTTTAGTAAGAGAGACGTAATTTTAGCTGGATTGGAGAGAGAGGACGGTAGTTGGAGTTCGTTACCGGACGGCTATGGTTATTTTATAATATTTTAAGCCATTCAAAGAACATCGTGTACTTGTCGAGAATTAAATACCTCCGTATTATTTGAGGGGAAAAATCATTACTGCTTAGATTAAAAACTCCCGATTTTTCGGGAAAATAATCATTGTAATTGTACAGGATGTCCATCATGACCCTGTATCTACAAAGACCAGAAACAAAATCAACCAATTGTTGTATCAGCTAAGTATATTGTTTATGTTAATACTCCCGATTTGTCTGGGAAGTAAACGTTATAAAATGTTTGTATAATAGGTTTAAAGAGTTTTTAAAATTACCAAACATATAACGTGGGAGAGGGAGCAGATGGGTTATTTGTGTAGTGAGCGATCAGCCACAGATATTCAACAGAGAAAAAGGAGGACTGGGTCCCATGCAGAGATACAGCATGTTTCAGTCCATAGAGAAAATATACTTTTCTCCATGGTCAGTCTTCGACTTTAAACCGCTCAGAGGCAAAAAGCCCTTGATGTAGTATTGCTATTCTACCCGTAAGAGACAATTACATTAACCTCTTTAAAATACCCTCATTTCTATGCCTGACAAGACAATCAGCCTTTGTGTTTTTAATATCCATATTTTACTGATACCAAGGATTTTAAACATAATGCAATATTTTTTCTTCCAGTAGTTGTCAATAGCGTTTAGTGAGTTTGAACATGGGGTTGCTGTTGGGAAGTATAAAAAGGGGGAAGGGTAAAGATGGGGAAAATTAGAGGAGAAATTATGTATGTCTACATCATGATCCAGATCTTTAAAAAATTCTTTAAACCCCTACAACAAAACATATTTACTAAAAAACAAAGCGTTTATGAGATCTGTGGGTCGAATAATTATATAAATATGACAATTTCATTTCATTTTGCTTATTGATTTTCTCATGTTTGGATTATTTTATCGGTGACGGGTGCTTGTTTTTTCTATCAGTAGTGAATTGTGGTGCTCTTATTAGTTTTAAGCGATAAACCAAATACAACTTCTTTGATTTTTTAAAATACACCAAAACCACTACAGCTAAATCAACCCTTTATATTTTATAAAAAAAATAAAATTCAATAAAGTTATTGAATATATACTAAAAATAGTCAATGACAATAAATTATATATGAAATAATTTTAAAAAACATCTTCCAGTAATAATATTATACAAATAACAAAGCACAAAATTTTCTTTATGACTTAAAAAAACACCATAGGTTTATACTTTTGTAGGTTTTTAGAAAATCTAAATTCACTATTAATTCCCCCTGATTTTGTATTATTATATCATTAAAAGGGCACTCTTTGTTTTTAAATCAACTTTTTTATGTTGAAACTTAACATATATACATATATAAATATATTTATTTCAGCGTATGTAAATGTGCTTATGTGTGTGGGGGTGTTACCTCAGTGTTTTCAACCATCATAAAATATTAAGATGATTTTACAATCATAACAAAGAATTATTATATGGTTTTTTATGATATTAATAAGGTCCTTTTGGTAAGCTATCAATTATTTCTCTGGTTACCTATCTAGACTGCTCTAATTTTAACCAAAAAATGCTTCCTGAAATAATAAAATCGAAAATTTAATGGTTAAAAACTTCATACATTATTTGAATTGCATAAAACTACGTGACTATACTTGCAATTTATGGCTTCACTGTATGAAACACCGGGAATATAGAGTCATATATCTTATACCATGGTCAACAGTAGCCCAAGACGACTACAGGTATTTATAAACAACAATAATAGGACCCCCGCTATTAAACAAAGTATAAAAAACCCACCACCAGTAATATTCAAAAATTCAAAAACAAATATCTCAATACAATAAAAATATTTTTTAAAAAGGTAGAAACAAAATATTGTTTAATAAAAATCATTTGGCAATCATTTGGCCCAGAGTCTTTGGGCCAAATTTCAATTTTCCCAAAAAGTCAGTTGCCTAAAGTCCAAAATATTTTTTTCTAAAATGAATTTTAACAAAAGTCAGTTGACTTAAATCATTAGCCTAAAATTAATTTTTAACAAGAAAAATAAAATTTAGGTTGTTAAGTCACTAAAAATCAGTTGCCTAAAAAACATAGCTAATTAGATAAGTAATTAAAAGCAAAATAATATCTAATTATAACTTTAAATTAAGCCTTCAGTCCTAATCGTAAAAAATAATTTTGTATGCCTGCGCGAATAGAAAAATAACTAGCTACAGTCATTTGACAGATTGAACATTTGCTGAGTCATGGTTTGCTACTGACTGTTTGCTAAGCGATTATTGTTTTGATTGTACCACGTTAAGGTGTACATACTCTTGCTCAGACAGTACTTTGTAGAAGTCCCAAACCCTTTATCCCCTCGTCCTTTCACAAAATGCATTTAGTAAATTAGTTCTCAAACTCGAAGCTAGGACGCTAACTTGTTGTCAACTCCATTACTTTTGTTTTGTAGTTTTTTTTCTCTCACCTCTTTAGTACAAACTTTTTTTCTTCGTTTCTTTTTTTCTGCACTCGTCATCGTAAAGAAATTCACACAGTCCCGTAAAAGTTTTGAAAGGATTTTTCCCTCACTACCTTCTCTGTTCTATTAAGCATCAGTGGCGCGTCCTTCATTTCTGTCGACAAAGGCAAGAGGGGCAGGGGGAAAATTTTTCCCAGCATTCCTCTCTGGATGACAGCCATTTTTTGGGCTGGTGAGGTTTTTTTTATAATGTCCTAAGCATCAAGTACATACTTGGAGAAGGGTGCGCCGACAAATAAGACTTCGACAAAACGAGCCCCTCACTTCTCGGTCGGAGGGTTTTTTCCCAGTGGTGAAGAGCGTGGTCGTAATTACGTTACAAAAAGGGGTGTTGTCGGACTACTTTTACACTTGTACTTCACACAGTCCTGAGAGAGTCGCAAATACCAGGACCGGATTAACACTTTTGGGGGCCCTGTGCCATGTATTTTTTAAATTTTAACTCAGAAATTTGTGTCAATAATAAACCAATGTTTATTTTTCTGTTTAAAGTCAAACGAGACAGTCTGCAGAAATTAGTATTTCCGGTTTGCCAAAAGCAAAGGTTCGTTCATTTAAAAGCATGGATGTGGGACCCCACGTAATACCAGGCTACCAGCGTTTCTGATGAAGCAAAATCAGGTAAATACATGACAGACAGGGATTCATTAGGGAATTTTCGAGTTAAGTTTGGGATACAATTTACGGGAAAAAAAATTAATATAATGAAAGCTTGAAATTAAATATTATTACAAAATAAATATGACAAGTCACAATGATTTATTTGCTAACTTAACTCTAACTTAACGTAGCGTTCACTTAAGGTTCATTTGACTTTAAAAAAAACAATGTGGATCACGATTCACGTAACTTGACGTAACAACTCGAGCCAAACATTTGCATTCTCGAGTATGTATTTTGATCTGCGATTTGTATTATTTTTAAAGCGCTGATCTGTGAATGTTTATTGTTTTCTTCGATATAATATAATTTATCACTCAACTTTTCTGATAATTTTGCTTTCATATTTTAGTTTAGTTATTTTGTTTCAATGTCCAATCACTAGAAATGAAGCTAAAGAGCATACCTTATTGATAAAATCATAAACAGGCCAGTTACAAAGGTGACCGCGGTAACTGTGACAGTTATTGGGGACAACAAACCAAAAGCAATAATAAAACTGATTATATTTCTGCTGCATGAAAATGTATTTAAAAAAATGTTTCGGCCTACCAAAGAAAGTTTTCTTTAAAATTGACTGCATTATAAATTAAGGCCCAATATATGGATGGTAATATAATAAATTCCCCGATAATTTTTTTTTAACTCAACAAATATTTTATATTGTTAAAATTTTCAAAAAGAGTGTCTACAGGAATAACTGTAAAAGGGAAATTTTCACTAATATTTCTCAATAACACCTTTGAATTAAGGTAAAAACAAGGGTTTTCCTTTATTTTTCGTCATGTTCTAAATAGTTATTTAGTAGTCTGTTTAACATCTAAATATAATAACTACCTAGTAGGCACCAATTATTTTAAAAGTGTATCAATAGGCATAGTAATAGTGGCAAAGACCTCCGTGTAACAAAAATTTCCTGAAATATGGTTGTTAATAAATGTATAAATGCACACTCACAACCCCTAATAGTCCTAGTAGGAACAATTCTTAAACTATCGTATCTAGATTTAAAAATTTTTTTCAGGGTGGAATAAATTTTGTCTAATGAAATTTTATTTCTACCTATTTACCCATTTTCCTAACATTTACATTATTCATATATGTTTAGAAAAATGTATTTCCATAAGGTAACTTACAAAATACATGTTCTTGAAAAATGTTTTAACTGTAAAACATTAGTTTTCACCTATAAAACCAGAGTAAATATTTTCACATAATAAAGCTTTTACACATAAACACACAAATATGACTAGGGGGGTATGCAAGAACGGGATAGTGTTATGTACGATAGTGTGGGTCCTAGCAAACTATCGCTCCACCGTTTAACCTACATGACGCAAGCAAAGATACGCTAGTGCAACAAAGCATCCACTTAGTCAAGTTCTTTACATACGGCCCTGATCTACTTCTTTCAGAGTGACTTTAAATATTATTTTAAACTTTTATTCTAAAAATCCAAGTAAAAGAATAATACCGATGAAATTATAAACAGATAGAAATAGGAAAGATAATTTTGTAATCTACACTTTGCACTTTCAATTGTTTTGGGGTTTTAAAAAAAAATTTAACCAAAAAAAAGTAAAACAAA